>JAQHUG010000067.1:2819212-2983999 GCA_028555095.1 Dicrostonyx torquatus | reverse complement strand
CCTAGGACCCACTGCCATGAAAAGGCCATGTTCTTACATTTCTATAAATATGTACTTGTTTTGTTATTTGTTGTTTATATTTTGTTATGTATCATATTATTGATATAATATATTCCTATAATATATAAATATGACATATTATTCATAACGTAATATATGTAGTCTTAGATAAGTCTAATTTTAGTCCCATCTATGTGAGTTTATTTTTTTATTTATTTTGAAATAGACTCATCTGGAACCCAAGCTAGCCATGAACTTTCTGCTTCAGTAATCTAGGTGCTGGGAGTGAATAATGATGCCTGACTTGGATTTTCCATATTTTCCTTTTTTCTTTTTTTAAAAAAATTATTTATTTATTTATTTTTTATTTTTCGAGACAGGGCTTCTCTGTGGCTTTGGAGCCTGCACTGGAACTAGCTCTTGTAGATCAGGCTGGTCTCGAACTCACAGAGATCCGCCTGCCTCTGCCTCCCGAGTGCTGGGATTAAAGGCGTTCGCCACCACTGCCCGGCCCATTTTTTTCTTTTTAATATTTTATTTTTCTTTATGTTTTAAATTATTTACTTGTGCTTGTGTTTGATGGACAACTCTATGGTTATTTCCTTCTACCTTTATGTGGGTTCTGGAGATTGAATTTAAGCCTCAAGGAAGTACTTTACCCACCAAGCTATCTTACTGCCTTTCTATATTTTTTGAGACAGAGACCTTCAACTCATGATTTTCCTATAGCATCCTGAATGGTAGGATTACAGGCATTAGCCACCACTTTTTTTTTCCTCTTTGAGTTGCTTTATTGAGTTTCTTTTTTCATATTAAAGATTTAGTCAAAATACTTAGCATTTGAGTTGAGCCTGAGCTTTAGTATGATGCCAGGAAAACAAAACAAAATAAAACATTTTTGTCTTTATTAAAATTAAAAAGCTTTATGAAAGTTGTGATATTTTGTTTTTGTTTCATTTTGTTTTGAAACAGGATCTCAACTGTGTTGCTCTAGCTGTCCTGGAACTCACAGAGATCCACCTACCTCTGCCTCCCAGAGTGCTGGGATTAAATGTATGTGCTGCCATACCTGGCTTGAAAGATAATTTTTGTAATCCATACGTCTGACTAAAGAATATAATGAAGATTATATGAACATCTCTTGGCACTTTACAGTAGAAAATAAAACATTTCAGTAATAAAATGGATAAATGATATGCAAAATATGACGGTAGAATTCTTAGAGGGCTAGGGGACTTCCTGTAATTATTCAATAAGGTGAAGTTATTCTCTTACTTTTAATTTCCATATGAAGTTTTACTTATTGGGTTTACATGGTTCACATACACTTGTAATTTCCTTTCTCTTAAAGATTGGTTTGGGAGAATGTACGAAGTCCAATTGAGCCCGGACATACCATGTTAAAATCTTAACATTTTTCTTCTCTCTCTCTTTTTTTTTTCTTTTTTTAGCTCTGTGTGCTATGGAAGTGCTTCCGCTTGCATTACCATCTCCTCCTCGTCAGTTATCAGAATCAGAAAAAAATCGGATGGAAGACCAGGAGGAAAATACATTAAGAGAGTTGCGGTTGTTTCTCAGGGATGTTACCAAGAGGCTGGCCACAGATAAACGCTTTAACATCTTCAGCAAACCGGTGGATATTGAAGAGGTCTTGTTTCAGTAGTGTGCAAACAGTGAAGTTGAACTGACTAAAAGAAAAAAAAATATTGACATCTTTTTTGGAAGGAAAAAAGCAAAGGCATGGATGAATATTAGCCCTAGCCTATAAAATTTTAATCCATTTAATATAATAACTTCCAGTGTCATCAGCAAACATCTGGTGACTTTTGAGTGAAATTAGTGACCAATTTGTATATATCCTCTTAATTATTACTGCTATCTGTGATCACCTACTCTTCACTTTAAGAAGAGGATTAAAATTTACTTTTGCGAAATGTCCATAATAGACTATTTTTATTCCAGGATAAATCCTGCTTTTAAAAGTACATTGATATCAATGCTTTGGTGCCAGTACTGGCATTTCCTTAACTGTTTGCAACTGTGAAAAGAGGCAGCAAAGTCTTCCCTATCCTAGTCTTTCTGCTTTAGAAAAGCCTCTTGTTAAATCGTATATCCTATGCACTTAATCTGTCCTCTCCAAAGAGTTTCTCTGCTCCCAGTGGAAAATTCCTCACTTTGTATGTGTATTGTTCTGTGTAATTGTGGGAACTTGGTTTGTGATGGTGAGAAAAGGAATTTTCCATTTGGAATATATTAGAATGCTGTCAATTAAAAACAAATAAACAAACAAAAACCCCAACTTTATCCTGGGATAATATAGTGTGGATGACCACAGTATAATCTTTACTGGCCTTCTCCTTATAAGTTCAGACTCCATGTTTGAGCAGTTTTGGTGTTTTTAGTTTTTTTTTTTTTTTGTCATTTAAAAAATAATTTGAATTATAAAATGATTCAAAGTTTAATGTGTGTCCTAATTGTGAAATCTGTGTTTTTGGACCTGAGCAGATTCCTTTGGAACCATTATGTCATCTGTGACTGGGAAGAATGGGTTAGCGTTACATTTTCTCTTCAACAACTCTGAAAATAGACGTCTTCCCCTTCTTCTTTAATAAAGGGACTGTCAGAATTCTTATTTGGTTGTTTATCTACAATGTGTCCATTTGATACTTTTTCAAAAACATGCAAGGTCATTTTATTACTTTTCTAGTGGTTCAGTTGAGGAAGTTGGGTAGTGACAGCCAAGTTTGGGAAGGTTTTTCAATTTAAAGCCTATTGTCTTTTATTTTTTTAAATTTGAGACAGAATCTTATTATGTAGACCTGGATGACTTTGAACTTGCAGTCCTCCAACTCCCAAATTTCGGGATTATAGGCATGCATCACCATGCTTGAAAGCCCCCAGTCTTTCATCTTTTCCGTCTTAGCTATCTTCTGCCATTTCCCACTGAAATAGCAAGACATGTAAGATATGTGTTATATATGCTTTTAGCTTTAAAAAATCCACTAATTTTTTTCTTATAGGATTTTCATCTGAAATAATCAGCTAATTTTAAAGATTTCTTTTTTATGGTCTTAAGAACTAAGCCCAGGGTATTGCATGCATGGCAAGTGTTCCACCAGCCAAGCTATCCCCCAGCCCTGCTTCTCAGGCTCAGATAAACTAGTTTTCTTCTTGCTCAAGAAACTTTTTTCTTCCTAATCACAAAATTTTGGCAGATTTCCATTTTCTTCCATCTTTAAGAGAATATGTTTTATAAATCATGGTAAAGAAATAGAAAGGAAGAGAAATGCTAAGGTTTAGGTAATAATTTTAGTTAATGTTATGCTCTTCTTTTCTGTCTTAGGTTCATTCTGGTCTTGCTCTCAAAGCTGAAGCAGGAGTAGCAGGGGAAGAATAGAAAAGGGAAAACAAGATAATTCCTAAGTTGTTTAAGACATAAAAGTATATGCTCAAATAATGCATTGGAAGTGGCTAATCCTATCAAATTTAAAGTCATTTAAAGAAAGAAAAATATTAAAAACATACTGAATTTAAAATTAAACTAAGTATGTGCTAAAATCTGATACTCTTAATAGTATAAACTCTAAATGCCTTTCCTTTTATAAATATTCATTTCCACTTTTATACCATAGCCAGACCTTAGAGCCCAACTAATAATTCTATTCCTGCCTGCAATAAGATCCCACTTAGAGCTGACAGTCACACAACTTATGAATGGGCTTAAAATTTGAAAAACATATACAGATTACATGCATGCATGGGTATGCACGAGTCTGTGTATAAACTTAAAATCATGATATCAGTGTTATTGGAAGCTACATGAAAGCAAACCCTCACTTTCAGACAGCAGAAACTGCCCAGAAGTTGGTCCTGAGCTAGTTTTAGACATTGCTCAAACTGCTTTCAGATTACAGTTCACTACTTGACTTGAAGTTTCCACTTGAGAAAACAATAGATATAGCTTGCTAATCCTTCCTTACTGGTGATGTGACATTAAAACACAAAACTTAACTTTATAAATCCTGACTGAATGTCTTGCTGTAGAATCATTTATATGTAGACACAAGTCCAGCAATCTCTTTACAAGTTAGGAAAAAAAAATACTTATTTAATTGACACAAAATGTGTGTAATGACTCCAAAGGAGTAGAAAATACTTTCCATGAAATGGTTCACCTTATAAAGTTAAAAAAGAAAGTTTTGTTGAAAAAATTTAAAACATATTACCAGAAATTCTGTATTAATATGAAAAAAAACTCTTCTAATTTTTTTCCCCCCTATTTCTTGAGGTAACACATTTACTGATGCTTATTGGGTACTTTACCCACACATTCTCTTCTCAGATAAACCCAAAAGATTGAAAAACCAAAAACTGACTGTTGATTTTAAATTTCAAGATGAATACCATGAAGCTTTTCATGGAAAGTATGTCAGATAGTAACTTTAATAGCATAAAAAGCATTGTAATTTTACTCTTATATAATTAGCTACTTAGATTTAAGTTTTAAAGTATTCTGTTTTTAATTTGTGCTTTTGTGAACTAAAGCATATAAAAAGCCAGATGTAATATTCATTAAAGCATCCTATTTGTTTTAGGTTTCAGATTATCTTGAAGTAATCAAAGAACCAATGGATTTATCAACAGTTATAACTAAAATTGATAAACATAATTATCTAACGGCTAAAGATTTCCTTCAAGATATTGACCTCATCTGTAGCAATGCTTTAGAATACAATCCAGACAAGGACCCAGGAGGTAAGGACCCTTAGGGCAAGGTGCCAGTTTTGGCATTCAAGTGTGCCCATTTTAGGTTGATAAATGAATGTATTCAGGAACTTTGAGAAAGTAATAACCTACCTGGAAACACTGTGCCAGAAAGTTTTATAGTTCTAAGCATTATGTTTTTGTCTAAGGTTTAGTTTTCATTTTCCTTTTAATTTTTACACTGAATTCTAATTTTGTTCAGATTGATGGAATAAGTTGGCAAGTGAACTTAATTTGTTTAGCCAGCATCAGTAGTCATCAGTAGAGCCACTAAATAGAAAATTTTTAATTTGTGGGACGTCAGGATCTGATATTTCAAGCTTAAAAAAAAAAAAAGACAGAATCTTATTGTATAGCTCTGTCTTGCCTAGAGCTCAATAATGTAACCTAGGCTGGTCTCAGACTAACAGAGATCCTACTGCCTTCCTCTCCCGAGTGCTGGGATTAGAGGTGTGTGTCATCATTCCCAGCCCTGTGTGTCACCGTACATAACCCTGTGTAACAGAATTTTCCTGTAGAATGTTATCCTTTATGTATGTTTATTGGAGGTATTTTTACATAATTTTATTTTACTCCTAATTCCATCCTATACTTTCTAGAGGTATTCATTCTTTTGACATAATGACATGATACTATCATCAAACGTGTTAGGTCGGATTTGTAGGAAATCATGTAGCTCATGGGCTGCAGGTTGAACATGTCTGTAGTTCCAACTCTTGTCATTGTCATCCAGGGAAAATCACTAAGAACATATCTATAGTTAAACAAGATGGACTTATTGTAAAGAGGAATGATTCTTAAAAAAAATGTCTTTGTGAATCATCAAGGATTTGGAGCTGGGCGGTGGTGGCGCATGCCTTTAATCCCAGCACTCGGGAGGGAGAGGCAGGCGGATCTCTGTGAATTCGAGATCAGCCTGGTCTACAAGACCAGGACAGGCTCCAAAGCTACAGAGAAACCCTGTTGTGAAAAACAAAAAACAAACAAACAAACAAACAAACAAAAAAACAAAGATTTGGTATTCTGTATATAATCTTAGGGAAAGTGTGAGGAAGTGGAACTTAGCAGTGAATTGGATGTTGCTAGGTAGCAAGACCATTTTGTGATTAGATATTTATTCTTACAACCTAGGAAGTGAGCTGGTGGTTTTACCTGAGATAGCTCAGCAGGTAAAGCCTGAGACCTAAGTTTCATCCCTGGACCCTTCCACGTGGTGGAAGGGGAGCATCTATTTCTGCAGTTTGTTCTCTGAACTTCCTTACCTCAAATATTATTATTTTTTTTGTTTGTGTGTATCAGAAGTGTTGTTTTTAACATGAGTATGCTAAGATTAAGCTGGTTATGCTAGGCTAACTGTCAGCTACCAGGAGCTTTTTTTTTTCTTCCCTTTTTTTTTTCACTCATTGAGGATTTTATTTCTTCACTAGGTGATACACAAAATACTATTTTTTAAAGTATTTATGTCGGTTTCTGATCTTTAAAGATACTATATCTGTATTTGGGAACAGTGGTTCTCAACTTAAGCCATGCAACAGAATGACCTGGATTTCTCAGTTCTATATGAAATTACTTCTCACCTGAATTTAGACTATAGTAATTAATAATATCCTATTTCAAGTTCAGAAATAGAATAAAATATTTATATAGTAAGGCTTGGTGGGCACTAGTTCTTAACATTTATGTTTAAGATATTCATTATAGTTTTGTTATTTGCTTTATTTTTAAGCTCTTTTAAAATGGTTTATTTAATGTGCATGAGTGTATATATTGTACTGTGTGCATGCTCGGTGCCAGTAGGAGCCAGAAAAGAGAGTCAGAGCCCCTGGAACTCACTTTACATGTGAGCTGTCAGTTGGGTGCTGGGATCCAAACCTGGGTCTTTCTACTAGACCAATTGGTGCTTTTACCCTTGAGTCATCTCTCCAGAACCTATTTTTTTTAATTATATCTATCTTAGAAAAACTATGAAAATAAGACAATAAGAAAGTTCAGTAATCTACAGTCTTATTATTTAATGTTTAAGTCTGAAGAATATATATGCACATTAGCCAGCCTGGTCTACAAGAGCTAGTCCAAAACAGCCACCAAAACTGCACAGAGAAACCCTGTCTTAAAAAACAAAACAATAAGATTATTGTTAATTTTTGTTAGTATACATAATAGGGTTTTTAAAAAATTTTATTATGTACATAGTGTTTTTCCTGCATTTTTAAGCAATATGCAATATTTTTAGTAGATCATTGTGCCTTGCTCATAGTTCACTTAACATGATTACCAGTTGCATTTGTTTTCCTGCAAATAACTTGATTTCATTTTTTTGTGTGTGTATGGATGAAATACCTTTTCATGTATGTAAATTATACATTTTTCATCCATGTGATAATATCAAGGCTGGTTCCAGGCCCTGGCTACTATAAACGATGCTGCAGCAAGAATGGGCATGCAAGAGCCTCTGTGTTCTGACTTAGGTCCCAGGATAGATATGCTTGTATCATATGGTAGTTCTATTTTTAGTTTATTTATTTCATAGGGGTTGCACAGGTTTACATTTTCACCAGTATTTTATTTTATAAGGGTTCCTCTTTACCCACATCGTAGTCTGTTTGTTATAGACATTCTGAGAGGGTTGGGAGGAAAAAAAAACTCAGTGTAGTTTTAATTCCCATTTTCCTGATGGCTAAGGATGTTGAACAATTTTGTTTATATTTTTCCTATAAAATTATATAATTCTTGTGTATTTCATTTTTTAACATTTTTTGAAACATTTTAATGAGTAGGTATGTCCCACATTAAAAATTATAGATATAATGTAGCTAATGGCCTATTCCTGGACATATTCTTTTAGTTCTTTTCTCTATCATAACTATGAATAAATATTTTTATAAAATGGCTGGCACAGATTTGTAATTCCAGCAACTTAATAAGACCCCCAAAATAAAAATAAATAAATAAATAAATAAAGGGCTGGAGGTCTAGCACAATGATTGAGAACTTTCCTAAAATGTGTGAGGCCCTAAATTTCATTTCTTCGTACCTCCCCCCAAAAATTACAATGTAGTTGTATGCATTTCTTCATATTTTGTTAGGGCCATTGTTAACTAGTGTAGTAATTTTATATCCATGAGGTTTCTTCTTCTAGTGTGATGTCATCTTGCATCAGAATGGGTGTTGAGAAACAGGCTGATTTTCAAGCTCATTTCATACCCTTCCTTTGTCAGATGGGATCAGAGGGGAGTGGCTGTGTGTGCCTTTGACTGTGTGCCCTCAGCTTCTGGTGTGCTATAGTGTGGTGTGGTGGGAAGGTGAGCTCCATATTTAGACCTATGCTTCTGTCTACGCTGCTGTTTTCTAGTTGATGGTGATCAAGTCAAGTTTTCTAAATTTTAGTTTTCCCATTTTTATAGTAGGGATAAACAATAGAATTTGTTATTTGGGGTTGTTTAAAAAAGTGTATCTTGTTGAATGTTATGGTGTTGCCATTTTCCTATTGTTCAAATTAATTATGTCAAGCCCCTAGCATAAATCCTTTTAGCTGGGAAATATTCCTTGAAGGTTGGCTTTTGATATTTATATTCTTTTTGGGACAATGGTGGGGGGTGGTTTCAAGACAGGTTTTCTCTTCATAGCCCTGACTGTCTTGGAACTCGCTCTGTAGACCAGACTGGCCTCAAACTCATACTGATTTCCCTGCCTTTGCCTCCCGAGTGCTAGGATTAAAGGCGTGTGCCACCACTGCCTGGTGTTATTTATATTTTTATATTCTCATCAGTATTTAAATTGTAGTTTTAAGTTTGGGGTTCCATAGTAGGTATGTACATGTATGCTCTAGGATGACCCCCTACTTTGTTTATTACAGTTCCCAAATCACACTTTAAACTTACTTGGAAACAAATTTAGGGACTATGAAAATGAGCGTAAATGCTTGTTAGAGAAAGCTAGTTTAGGAAATAAATCTAATTTCCCCCTAGATAATTTATTATAACCCTGTTGATAAAAATATCTAGTTTCAAGGAAGAAGCAATGCTTTCTGATGCAGTGTTGCCTTTTACTGTAGAATGTGATGGTTTACTAGAGGCCATGCTCTGTTTCATAGGTGGAGCTTATGTAGTCTACTTGGGTCTTTCCTCCTCTGTTCCTTAAAGATCGATACAAAGAGTGTCATAGTTCAGGAATGTTTGCTGTCTTCACACCTTACCTCTCATCTTTAGTCAACAATGGGACAATTTTTTTTAAGCAATGGGGCCACTTGTTATGTATGTACCTGTAAAACAACCTCAGTATCTGTTGTGTAGCAAGTGGAAATTGCATGAGTGTTGAATTACTTTTACAAGGTCCCATGAGTATTTAAATTTTTACATTGTACATGGCCACTTGAGGGTATGGGGGAACTACTTATACAGAGAAGATAAAAGTCTTTGGAAGTTAAATATTGCTACATGTTTACCAGATTATCTCACATGAGGATGATATGGATAGAAATTAAATGTGAAGTAATAAGTAATTTATTTAACTTGTAGCTTCTAAATGTGATTAGGGTCAGACATTTTGACTCTAATTATTGTCCTAGGGATAGGACATGATGAATGAAGTTTAACCATTCTGTATTGTTGGTCTTATAACGGATCCTTACCTTACCTCTAGGACAATTCTAAGACCTATCATCATTTGACCAATTTTGCTGACATTCAACCTTGATCTTACAGTCTTCACAGAATCCTAACATTTTGTATCAATTGCCTGGGATCAGAGTTCTCGGAGGCACTCATATTTTGGAGCCACCTGTAATCTACCCAGTACATTTCCAACTTTGTCATAGTTGTACCTCATAAATTTCAGACTTAACCAAACTCACTTATATTTCTGTTAGTGCTTATGACCATGCCATAATTACTTTGCAGGATACTTGGTATATAAGAATGTCTGTGATGCTGTTACTTCTTGAGTAACAGAATATGTGACCTCTATCAGTATTATGATAGATCAGTAATATGACTGCTGTATGGCAGATATTGGTCTGTATTCCTTTATACTTATCCGCTAGCACCAGCATACAAAATATGACACACCTGGAGGTCTAAGCAGTTTTTTTCTCAGTGTTGGAGGTGGATTAGTTCAAGATGAGTCAACAACTTTGATTTCTCCCAAGACCAACCGCTCTTCATGGTTTACTTACTGGCCTCTCCCTGTCACCTTTTCTCTGGCTGTGTGTACACCTCTTGGTGTGTCCAGATCTCCTTTAAAAGGGCATCAAGCACTGTGGCTTAGAGCCCACCCTCCTTTTTAATCTTAATTGCCTCTTTACAATGGCTTATTTCCAAATACAGTCACATTCTGAAGTAGGGACTCAGACTTTGACATATACATTTTGAGGGGACGCAGTTCACCCGGTAACAGTTGCGTATGACACAACCCTAACTGTCTAGAATTCCATTATTTTTATTTATTTATTTTTAGAATATTTTTAATTATTCTTTGAAAATTTTAGACATGCGTACAATGTATCTTAATCATACCTGCTCCTTCTCTTATGTCCTTTTCTGATCTTCTTTGGCACCAGACATCAATATTGTACACAAACATACATGCAGGCAAAACACTCATACACATCAGTAGAATAAAGAAATAAGTACTAGTTACAATAGCATTAAAAACTTATAATAGGAGGAAATCTGACAAAAAAAATATATGATATATGCATTGCAAAGCATAAACGGCTGAGAAAATTCTTGACCTAAATATCTTTTCAACAAATAGTGATGGAACAATTAGGTATCAGTTATGTAATCAAAATTTCCTGATCTATAGGGGAGGCACCCAAACCCCTGCCCAGTATGGTGAACACTGAGTGCTCCATGATGGGCTTGTTCCAGGTGTTAGTATATCAGTCATGGTCACCTTGATGTTCCTGAGACCCTCTTCTGGTCAGTGAATAAAAACATCTAAACTCTGAAAAAAAAAAAAAGTTGACTCAATGGAACATAAACTGAAACGTAAAAGCTTAAACCTGTATCCAAAACATTAAAACATACCTCGGAATTTAGTAGACAATAAACACCCCAATTTAAAAACAAAAGACTTGAGCCAGGCACTTGCCTTTAATCCCAGCACTCAGCACTTAGGGGGCAGAGGCAATCAGATCTCTGTGAGTCCAAGGCCAACTTCGTCCACAGAGCAAGGGCTGTTAAACAGAGAAACCCTGTTTCAAAAAAAATCAAGTGACTAACTAACCAACCAACCAACCAACCAACCAAACAAACAAACAAAAAAGACTTATGAATTAAAGACGGAGTTGAATCTACTCGCAAGGATGAGGCAGAAGAATTACTCTTGGAGAGGATCTGGGCTTGGCTCTCAGCTCCCACATTGGGAGTTATCTGTCTGTAACTCCAGCTCTGAGGGAATCTGACACCCTCTTTGGGCCTCTGAGGGCACATGCAGATGTGCTTATATACATAAAAAATATTTTTGAAAAAATAAATGCAGATTGAAAAAAAAATCAGTGGTTGTTCTATTAAAACACAGGTTTAATAGAAGTATTGAACCTGTGTTCATGTGCTTATATATCTCCATTGGGATATTTTTTTAAGTGTCTTAAGACCAAAATGCCTAAAGCTAAATTCATTAAAAGTAATCTCTAACTTTTCATCCTTCCTCTATATATTCCATGTTTTTTTTTTTTGTGTGTGTGTGTGTGTGTGTGTGTCTTTATAAATGTACGTCTCCCTCCCCTCTTTTGGATGCAAAAAGCTAAAGAATTATGTTTGATAGTTATCAAATCCTCTCATCTATTTTTTCACCTTTTTGTGTAGTTGAGATCCTATTTCAGATCTGTCCCCCCCCCCATCATCACAACCACCCCAGTTCAAGTTGTGGTCTCTATCACTTCCAGAAAGAACTTTGTGATTATGCTTCTGGATTGTATCCTAATCCCTCTCAGTCCAGTCTCCTTATAACAGCCAGAGTGAGTTTGTGTCCTATTGCTTCCTGTTCATGGCTTTTCAGTGACTTTTGATTGCTTGTAGGATAAGTTCTGAACTCTTTTTTTGGAGAAGACCTGGCACTTGTTCTAGTCCTGGCTATTGAGTTCTCTCCATCAGGGAACATTTTAGTTTTATGAACTCTCCTAGCTCTTGAATTTGACACAGTCTGTACCTGCAGTACAGACCTCCTCTGTCTGCTGTCTGTGGCTCCAAAGCTTGTTCACATATATGCATATCTGCCCGAGTGCCTCTTCCTTGAGAGACTTCTCAGAACTCAGGTGAAATTTGCCAACTTTCTTCATAGCCATCAGTCAGATTAGTGTCTTGTATTTTTGTTGTTATTTGTTTTGTCTTTTGAGAGAAGGCTTTTTATGTATGAGGTATTTAAGGATTAAAACAATTTATGTGTATGTATATATCTATGTGGGTATGTGCATTTATGTGTGTGTGTCTGCAGAAGCCAGTAGAGGGTATCATATTCTCTGGAGCTAGAGTTAACAGGTGGTGTGAGCTGCCTGAAATGGGACTAGGAACAGAACTCTGGAATAGCAGCAGCAATCTTTCTTCCTCTCTCTAGCTGAGAGACTATATATTTAATGCTACTTTCCTATGTAGTCTGAAAATTGTAATTTTGTTGGAACCATGTCTGATTGATTTTTTTTGGGGGGGTGGTACTTCTGTGTAGTTGTCACTTCAGTTTTTCTTTTTTCTTTTTTTTTAATTTACACTTCCCTTCTCCCAATCCCCTCCCACTATCCCACTACCCCTCCTCCCTCTCCCTGCTTCCTTAAGAGAGGGCAGGGTACCCTGCCCTGTGGGAAGTCCAAGGCCCTCCCCTCTCCATCCCGGCCCAGGAAGGTGTGCATCCAACTAGGCTAGGTTCCCAAAAAGCCAATACATGCAGAGGAGATAGGTCCCAATGCCATTATTGATGGCTTCTCAGTCAGTCCCCATTGGCAGTCACATTCAGATGCTGAATGCAGTTTGATCATATGCTCATTCAGTCCCAATATAGCTGGATTTGGTGAGGACCCATTAGATCAAGCACACTGTCTCAGTGGGTGGACCAGTCCCTCGCGGTCCTGACTTCCTTGCTCATCTTCTCCCACCTTCTGCTCTTCGACTGGACCATGGGAGCTCAGTCCATTGCTCCATTGCTCTGATGTGAATGAGGGTCTCTGTATCTCCGTCCATCGGACGAAATTGCTATGGTGATGATCAAGATATTCACCAATGTGACTATGGGACAAGGCCAGTTCAGGCACCCTCTCCTCTGCTGCCCAAGTACCTAGCTGGAGACATCCCCATGGACACCTGGGATCCCCTCTAGAGCCAAGTATCATGCCAATCCTAAAATGACTGCCTTAAATATAGTTAAGTCTACTATTGTGGACAGTGTTGAATTTAGAGAACATTTCTCAGAAAGAACTATACCAGTGGTTGTATATGTTTGTTTTTATGAGATTTCTACAATAAGCTATAATCATAGTGTTATAAGTAAAAGAGCTTTTATACTTTATGCCTTTACTACAGAGAGAAAAGTAAATATTTTTTATTTTGGATTATTTGTTTTTGTTTGCTTAATTTTTGTTTTGAAATAGGGTCTCATGTTGCCTACACTGAACTAGAACTTGCTGCATAGCAGAAAATGACCTAGAATGGATCCTTCTGCTTTCCCCTCAGAGGTGTGCACTACTGTGCCAGGATCAAACGGTTTTAAGTTATTTTGCATTTATCCACCTTTTCACATCTGGAGTACTGTAACTCCAGAGGGCACCACTGATACATTGTTCACTATCCAGTCTTACCAGTGAGGGAGACACTGTTTCATAGTATCACCTTAGCTGTGGTACCTAGAACCCCAGATGCTTCTCCCTGCTTCTGCCCACTGATGCTGTGGGTTGGGATTTGTGTGCTGCTGTGTTTTTCTGACAAGATCATATGCAGTAGCTAGGGCTGCTTGGAATTGGTGATCCGAGTGCTGGGTTATAAGTGTATACTGTCACATTTGGCCTCTCCTACTATTTACATACTGTATCTTGCATGCCTTAGATTAGGTAGTTTTTCTGTATTTATCTGGTTTTGTCACAGTTTAAGAGTGATCTCCCTTACTCAGAATATTTTGTGTTCTTTAGCACAGTTTTTACTAGCTACTCTGGTTTTTTAAAAAAATGATCTTTTAGTTTTATTTATTTGTATGTGTATGGGTGTACACGCCATCTGAGAGTGAGGGCGTCAGAGGAGCGCTTTGTAGAGTTCATTCTCTTCTACCTTTACATGGGTTCCAGGGATAGAAGTCAGGTTGCAGAGCTTGCATAGCTAACGTGTTATCCACTGAGTGGATGACTGACCCCATGAGTTCCTAGGGCACATAGCATATCTCCAATTCTTAGAAAATTATATTGAAAATCATGTTTTATTTTTAGAAATTAAAAGTAAAACCATATTTTGAGGTAATGATTTAATTGAGTTAGTATTTTGAGGTCTTAAAGGTCCAATTTTCCAAGCTATTGATAGACTAGCTCATATTTTACCCACCTCTTGAATCTTTTCTTACCTAAAATGTTTTTATAATTTAAATGTTTGTATATTTTATTTTGAAGGCATCCTGCATTAATTCTATTCCATTTGTATCTAAAATAAATTTATGCTGACTTTTTTTAACAGACAAAATTATTAGGCACAGAGCTTGTACCCTGAAGGACACTGCACATGCCATCATTGCAGCTGAATTGGACCCAGAATTTAATAAACTCTGTGAAGAAATTAAGGAAGCAAGAATAAAGAGAGGTAAGTTAGAGAAATAGATTTGCTACTGAAGCATTCTCTGCTCATTTTGTTCAACCTTCTGTGATACGGGACAGCAGAATGTATTTTTTGTCTCCAATATTAACCTTGTATTTAGGAATTTCTGATACTAGCATGGGTCATGTAAATTCTCAAGGATATTTCAGAACTTCACCTGTGAAAATTGGAGTGCATGGTGCATGTTAAAGAAATAAAGTATTTCTTAGTGAAATTTCTTTTTAAATGATTTATGTTGTATCTGCACGTATAGCTGAAGAGATCTTAGTTTTCATCATTTCACATCTAATACCAGTACTTAAACTTTTTATAAATATTTCCCCAGTGTGTTAACACTTAAGTGTCATTTTTTTATTAGAGACACAAAATAAGCATATGTTTTTTATTGGGTATACAGCCGTGTCCTAAAGGAATTTTAGTAGGAGGAAGAGACATGCAAGTGTAGAAGAGCCCATTGGTTTTAAGCAATGGGATTGGTTAGATCATTTTAACAGCAAGAAATAACATTCACATTCGGTGTTTTAGAAAAATGAAAGATTGAGTTAAAAGTTGTGAGAGCCAGTTTGGAAAACTACGTTTCAGTTTCCACAGAGGCAAATATAGATTTGCTACATTATCCATTAGTTCTCTTCCTTGGAATCTATCTAAGAGAAATGAATATGTGATCACATGAAACATGTACATGAATGTTCATAGGAGTGTTATTCATAATAAATAAAAACTGGAAAGAGACAAATCACCTGGTTAGTGAGTAGCAGAGCATAGTGCTTTCATAGTCCATATTACTCAGTGAAGTATTAATATGAAATGACTCTGGACTTCACAAACAGCACTACTGAAATAAGGCAGTAATGAAAGACCATCTATTGAATGTGGTTCTTTCATGTAAAATGGCAAGTATGTTGAGAAAACCATACAATAGTAGGTGCCTGGGACAGGTATCTCAAATTAGGTTTTTATGAGTAACTACAAAAATGTACTTTGCTAAAAGCAATTTTATGCTTTAATTGGGTGGTTTTTATGTTATATAAACTGTATCTCAGTAAGACAGCTAGGGGGAAAGGTGGTATAACAATATACATTTTAATGAATGAAGAATGGAGCTAAATAAGATTGGCATATGAATGATACATGTGTAGAGAACACTTTGTGTGATTGGCTTGCCCGCCTTCCTGTCTTCCTGCCTGGCTGCCTTCTGTTATTTCTGAGAATTGTTCTCATATAACTCAGGCTGCCCTCAAATTTACTATGTATCTTTTTCTCTCTCTACCTCCTAAAAACTGAGCTTACAGACCTTGCTACCACACCCAGTTCATACAGTGCTGGGCATCAAAACCAGGACTTGGTACATACTAGGCAAACACTCAACCTGAGCAACATCCATAGCCTAGTAGAGGTGCAGTAAAGGGAAAGAATATTGCTAGTTGAATAAATGAGTAGAACCAATTTTGCTACTCAAAACAGGCAATATATAAGGTAAACTGTTTGTATTTGTGTGTGTGTATGTGTATGTCTAATGTTGAACCAGATATCCTTAATTTGGCCTATGTTTATGATACTTGGTTAGAAATATGATGTAGATAAATAGAAATATGCCTAATAGGCTAGAGATCTTTGGACTAAAGAGATGTGATAATTATTATATAACATCTTTTAAGAACCATATGCATAAAGGATGCTTCTTGTATATTACAATAAGAAGCTAGGTTATTGAGAAAGCTGTGAGAAGCACTAGCACTTATGACCACATGGGGAAAAGATTCTAGTGAAGAAAATTGAGATGGAATGGTTACTCTTCAGGAGATGGTGCCAGCAAGTGAGACTTAGGGCATTGTGGTGTGACAAGTAACAAGCTAGGTTGAAACTATTGATGGGAATGTAGTTTAGTGACCCGGTACACTCACTGTACATTCTAAGATAGCAGAGACCATGATTTTTAGACAATATGTATCGTCTTATTATCTCACAGTCACATTGTGAAATGTAGCTTTTGGAATTAAAGTGAGTGAAAATGGGGCTCCTATGGGCATTAGGTACCATGGCCTGCTAAGTATTTTTATTTTTATGATTTTAATATCAAGTTACTTTCCTATCTTAAAACAAAAGACCCCAATTTCAGCAGAATTACAAACTGTCTAGATATAATAAATGACTTTTAAACTCAGTTTTATATTTCAAAATTTTTAAAAACTTTGTTGATCTATGCAGCTGGGGACATTTAAATAGGTATTGCTTATCTGCGGCTTGCAGGCTTATCAGTACCAGCAGAGCAAATAACTCCTCATGGCACTGGTGCCCGTAAAACAGAGACTAGATTGGAAGAGGCATTTCGGCACAAACAAAGAAGCCCAATGGATGCCTGGCACAACTCTGCAAATAAGTGTGCATGTGAGTATTTGTGAGCATGTTAGCCAATGGTGGCAATAGGTGAGACTTGCTAGGATGGGCCCACAAGACAACACTGCCCTTTGTCCATAGCTCTTTAATCCTGTCTTCCCAGAGAAGAGCTTATAAAATAAGATTAAGAGTAAGATTCTGTTTTTTTTTTTGTTTTTTTTTTACTTTACTTGCTGTTTTCTATACTTTTTTTTTTTTTCCTGGATGACTAAAACACTTGAAACATATTCAGTGTTAAACACTGGATTTTGGATAGAAATCTGGAGGCCACAGAATCTTTTGTCCGCCTAGTCTTTATTTCCCACTCCTTGCATGATATGCAGGATGTTCTCTTTGTAGTTAGAAGTACAAGGATCATGTGGAAATGGCTGGTTTGGCAATAGGAAGTTTGGTTCATTAAAGAGAATATTTTATGCTGAATTTAAGAAATCTTGAGTAGCCTAATTTGACTTAGCTTTCTGTGATATATTTAAAAGGAGAATTTAGTTTCTAGATCTTCATAAAAACTTACTCTTAGTGATCTATTGTATTTCTGAAAGACAAATGTTTATAAACCCAAAAATCTTCCTGATGTAGTCTTCATATTTCATTAAAGATAGCCTGCTTTGAAAGATATGTACTGTTCTTCTGGCTTTAATATGATATTGCTGTGTCAGCAGAGCTGTCCATTCTATGCTCTTTATACCAAATGATAATGAATTTGAAGGAATAAATCATACCTACTTCTCTCTCTCCCTCCCTCCCTTTCTTTTTTTTTTTTTTTTCGAGACAGGGTTTCTTTGTAGCTTTGGAGCCTGTCCTGGAACTAGCTCTGTAGACCAGGCTGGCCTCAAACTCACAGTGATCCACCTGCCTCTGCCTCCTGAGTGCTGGAATTAAAGGGATGTGCCAGCACTGCCTTTAAACAATATAATATTTTATTAAAATTTCATATGGATCAACTTTGAAAAGGGATTTAATGATGCATTTAGTTACTCTGAAACCAATAACTAGGCTATTTGGCCTAGTTGTAGTTTGGATTGTGTCCCATTGTGTAACCTTGTAATCTCACTTAAACTTTGAAATCTTTTATAGTTTCTACATTGATACTAATGTCTATTAATGAGAATATATTGAAAATTCACTCTAAGAAATTTTAGACTGTGGCAGGCAAGATGGCTCAGCAGACAAAGGTGCTTTCTTGGTAATCCTGATACCTGAATTTGATTTCCAGAACCCATAGAAAGGGAGAAGAAAATGAAAATACTTTTTAAATCTCTAGTGGGGTTTTGTTTTCTCTTACCAGTAGATGGCACATGTGACACACCATTTGTCTGTCTCAGGTTAACAGGAATCTTAACTTTAAATGTCCCAAAGGAACAGTTACTTTTCTAAGGTCTTGGTTTTTGGAAACAGTCTCAATAAAAATTTACTTTAAAAGTTGTGTTCCTAAATGGATATTTCAGTAGAGCACCCTAGTAAATAAGGGAAGCGGTAAGATAAGGTTGCTCTCCACATACACTAATACACCTCCCACATGGTCCTTACTGTGAAGATGCTTCCACCCATGCTGAAAGTTCTACCTTCATGGTGTTGATCTGGTCAGTGTCCTTACTTTCCTAAAATTCTGCTGTTAGTAGTAGTGATACTAGATCCCAAAGAATAGGCGTGTCTTCTCCTCTTAATGATTTTTTTTTATTAATTCTTTGAGATCATACAGTGAACTTTGAAAATATTAATTCCTCTCCATGGCTCCTTCTGTTACCACTCTTTTCACCATTTTCTCCCTTCCTGCCCAACTTTGAGTTCATGCTCCCCAACCACCAACAACATGGATTTTAGTTTGTATTGTCTAGCTAGTTTTTGGGGTGGGGCCTGTACACTCTCTCTTATTAACCAGTGTGAAAGACTAAAAAATATATTGGCTTCAGTGAGCTTCTGGCCTTTGTGTAGTGTGATACATATAAAGAATTGAACTAGCTCTAGATTGAACAGAGTTCAGGCTTTTCTTGCTCTGTAGTTCCATGGCTTAAAAAGTAGAGTGAAAATTCTTAATTTTTGGTTTCATGGCTGAAAATAAGAGTGGTAAGTGTTGACAGTTGTCACATAGTGGACTCCTTACAACTACTTTTGGAACAAGATGGCCATCTTGTTTTCATTTCAGAGTGGACTATATTACTTTTAATGAATGATTGTTATAGATGATTGTCACCTGAGCCTGTGTATATTTAACTTTTAATATTAGACTGATAAAGAAATTTTCATCCATCTGCTAATTAACATATAAGTATGAATTATAAAATAGAAATAAAGGAGAGAGCATGAAAAGTGAGTTTTAAATCATATTGAATTTTGGAAAAAATAAACTTTGAGTCAAATGACTAAATAAATTTAATTTTAGAGATGATAACTACTAAATAAGAAATAATAATGACTAAATTTATTTGTGCCTACTCTTGGAAAGAGTCTAAAGGCTTAAAGGGTGTGTGAACCTACTGTACACTGTTGATAGACTATCAGCTAATATTAAAGATCTGAGTTCCCCAGTGGAGTCAAGCTACTTCATCAGCTTCCTCAGATACATATAAAGGAGATCAAAAATCTCTGGCTCCAACTTATCACCTGGAAGCCCAACTACCTACTCAAAGAGCTCATGATGCATTCTCACCTAAGAGTATACAGCTTTTCTAGGTCTCCTTTTTGAGATTATTGACCAAATGGGTATTTTCAATATTTTCTTGATATTGTTGTCTTAATAGCAAAAGGCTTGATTATTCTACGTATTTGGAGATACGTTTGTAATAAGTTGATGCTATTGGGTAAATCATTTGTATTAAAGGCAGTTAAGAATTTGCTAACCAAATTGTTCACATAACCTATTGTAGTGCTTCTCTTCATGATCATTCATCCTACAGGTAATGCCTTTTTCTAAAGGAGAGGCAATAGGTGTTTGTTTGAAGGATAGCTGTCACTATTGGGTCCTGTAGCATTGGATTAAAGGGTTTTTGTTGGTGGTGGTGTTTTATCTTCTCCATAGCTGAGGTGCTGCTATCTTTGCATGATTTGCTTGCAGTACACCTACCTTCCTGGTAGAAATCCAAGGCTCTCTCAAACTTTCTGGGCTGCTTGGTAATATGATAATTCTCTAAATGTATTCTTTCTAGGTTAGTCCTTGAGTGTTGAAAGTTAGAATTGGCTATAAAGTAGAATCTGTAGTAGTAAAAGAGGCTAATGCCAAGCAAACTCATATGGTAAAGTTTTAAAAGTTTGCATTTGTCTGCGTTCATCTTTAACTTCATATCAATTTTACTTAGAGGTTGTGAGAATTAGTCTGCATAGATAACAAGAGCCAGGGGTTTTTGTTTATATTTTGGCCAGAATGAGTTTACTTTCTTTGGCTCTACTATAAAGAAGATGTAAAACAGACATTGCACCCTGAAGTTATACATGTTCTTTCCCCCTTTCTTATCAAACAGTCCGAGTTCGGAGAAAATCAAGGCGGCGATCACAATGGGGTAAAGGAATTATTAAGAAAAGGAAAGTCAATAATTTAAAGAAAGATGAGGAGGACACCAAGTTTGCAGACTATGACCATACCGAGGACAGGAAGTTGCTGGAGAATGGAGAGTTTGAGGTAAGCACTGACTGCCATGAGGAAAATGGAGAAGAAACTGGAGACTTATCTATGACCAATGATGAATCTTCATGTGACATCATGGATATGGACCAGGGTCAGAGGCTGAACAATGCAACAGGCACAAAAGAGAACTTTGCATCGACTGAAGAGGAAAGTTCAAATGAATCTCTACTTGTCCACAGCAGCAGTACTCTCAATCCTGAGCAGACATCTAAAAAAGAGCCCTTTCTTAAAGGCAGCTGTCTGAACGGTGAAGCCTCCACTGACAGTTTTGAAGGAATTCCTGTTCTGGTGTGTCAGAATGGTAAAGCTGAAATAGTTCCTCTTTCTACCGGTGGAGAAAAATCTAGTTCTGAACAGAAGATTCCTTCAGAGGAACAGCCAAAAGACAAACCAGAAACTTTGAATGAAAATCTTGGAGATGATCCTGAGAAACTAGAAGTACTGGGATGTAGCAGTAATGAGAAGATCGAGCCTGGTCCTGATGTGGAGGTTAAAGATACAGAACTGGATAAAGAAGGTAGAGCTAAAGTTTTAAAAGGTTTAACTGTCAGAGTTAATTTGTTGAATATTTGTTTGATTTCTGGTAGCAATAATTGGCTAACATTCTCAGAATGGAATGATCACTAACATTTTTCATCCCATTCCATAAATAACTGTGAACATACCCACTTTTGCTGAAAGTTCCAGAGGTTTCATGGTCCAGAATGAGTGCTGTCTTGGCCTTTTACTCTTCCACCTGTCTGGTTGTCTTTTTTCTTCTTTGAGACAGGGTTTCCCTGACTGCTCTGGAACTTGTTCTGTAGACCAGGTTCATCTCTAATTCAGTGATCCTCTGCCTCCCAAGTACTGGGATTAAAGGCGTGTGCCACCACCATCCACCCTGATTGTTACTCGTATCTTAAAAGCTTTGTAATGAAAGCCAGGTCAATTCAGGTGCAAAGAGGATGGAATCCCAATGGAAGAATTGTGAGAATGGGTGAGGCAGACAGATTAGAAAATTGCATAAACTGAGATTAAGCCTTTCTTAATTCATTTAATCATGGAATTTTGATCTAATTCCTCTGCCTGGTTCTTAGTTTTGTAAATCAAACAATGGTATTGTTGCTGGGATTAACAGTAACTAACTAGCTGCTTCTCCTGATTACTAAAACGCATTGCAGTGTGATTAGACTTAGTATCTCAGAGCCAACTAAGTTGCGTTGATTTTTGTGGCAGTGGAGAAAGGATGTAAAGCTCACTGTTGACTCACATTGCTTCTAGAAAATCAGAGCACTCTGCAAGCCCTGCCTTCTCATGACTACGATCTGTTTAAGACAATGCAAAAAGGGAAGTAAAGATTATCTAGTTGCAAAAAGGGAAGTAAAGATTATCTAGTTCATGTTTTCTTACCATTATTCTTTCCTGCACGATGTGATGGAGTGAGTCCTTGTAGGGTGTGTGTGTGTGTGTGTGTGTGTGTGTGTGTGTGTGTGTGTGTGTGTGTGTGTAGGGGTGTTTATGTAGTTACTTACACCCATGTGTATGCTCAGAGGCCAGAGGAAGACATCAGACACTCTGCTCTGTCTCTCTCTTCCTTATTCCTTAAAGATGGGGTCTCTCACTGATTTTAGAGGTGAACTCACAGCCAGCAAGTTCCATTGATCCTAAATCCATCTTTGAGAGCACTGCTGTACAGCACATGTAGCCGTAACCTTCTTTGTAGTTGACTGCTGGGATTCCAAAATGAAGTAGTTTTCTGTTTCTTTTTCATAGATATTCCAGTATAACTTTGCTTTCATAATTATGGTTCAGTTCTTTTTAATTTGGATTATTTATTTTTATTAAAAAAGGCGGGCAGTGGTGGTGCACACCTTTAATCTCAGTACTCGGAAGGCAGAGGCAGGCAGATCTCTGTGAATTTGAGGCCAGCCTGGTTCATAAGAGCTTGTTCCAGGACAGGCTCCAAAGCTACAGAGAAACCCTGTCTCAAAAAAATCAATAAACAACAAAAAAGGAAAGCATCCCAAAATAAGCATGATCATTTTTTAAAAATATATTGTTCTTTAAAAAATATGTCATGGGCAAAAGGATTTATATTTGCTTAATAATGATTTTCTCTTTTATAGACTATAGTACTTTTTTTTTCTCTTATCAATTGTAGGTGCTTCTAAAATAAAGAAATATCGTAAATTAATTTTAGAGCAGGCAAAATCAACAGGCCTGGAACTAGTTCCAGAAGAGCCATCTGAGCCTGTGCCACCTCTGATAGTTGACCACGAGAGACTGAAGGTATGCTTAACTCTTCACAGTTCGCTTTCAATGACTAGAATAATGCTGGATATTTGTAAAGCAGTAATAAAACTAGTTTTGGTAATTCTTACTTTAACCTAGGGATAAGTGTCCTAGGACTTCTCCTAACTGAAAGTTAAGTGTATTTTGGGGGTTTAAAGTTAGTAAGCTAAAGCCTAGAATCTTCAAACCATAGGTGTTATTTTGTCTAGGCATTTGACTTTAATGGTTTCAGTTTAACCGATGACATCAACTACATCTTATCTTCTTTCTTTGGATTTCTCTCACATGTCCCCCTTCTAGAAATTGCTTGATTTGTTGGTAGATAAGAGCAACAACTTGACAGTTGATCAACTTGAGAGATTGTACTCCCTTCTTAGTCAGTGCATATACCGCCATCGTAAAGATTATGACAAGTCACAGCTTGTGGAGGTAAGTGTGTTTAGTGCATGTGAAGAGATAAATGCTGTTTTGCTTATCTTAAAAGAAAAAAAAGTTATCTAAGTCCATTTTAAAAAGATTTAATGTGCATGAATGTTTTGACTGTATGTGTGCCACAGGTGTGCTAAGTCCATTATTTTTTACCAAGTAACTGAACGGTGCTGTAAAGATTTAAGATTAGGAAAATTGGGCACTAAGTCTGCAGCTCATTGTTAGTACATCAGTTACCTAGCATGTGTGAGACAGTGGGTTTGATCTCTTACACTTAAAGAAAAGAAAAAGGAAAAATATGATACAGTTTGAAGAGTAAAGCTCTTCTACCATTTTGTCTCAGTAAATAAGATAGCAAGTTCCTTGTCTCTCCAAAAGTAAACACTCATGGTCCTGTGTAGTTGAGCATACGGAATGACCATCATCATTCTCTTCTCTTTAGTTTGCTACTGACTCATCTATTTGGGCCTGTTGGTGTGGCTTAGCTCTACAATTCCTATCACTGGAGAGCTGAGAGGGAGGGTGTTCAAGAGGTAGGAATAGAAGAGTCAGAAGTTCTAGAAGTTCTAGGTCATCTTTAGCTACATAGCAAGTTTGAGGCTAGTTTGGGAAGTGTGCAGGTGTGCATGTGTGTGAATAAAGATAGGTAAGGCAATGAAGCCTGTTTGCCACCCACTAGTACACTAGTAGTTGGAAAAGAACTTTATGATGTTTGATCAGACCTTGTCCTGTAAGTAGCAGAGGGACAGAACTTGTCCTTCAACTCATATGCTTTAAACATGGGCCTTTCCTTTTCTGTATGGCTCTGGACCACGTGGAAATTCCTTCCTCCAAAGAGCATCTGTTTTCTTATATTTGACATACCTCATCTGTGCTCCTGCCTTTTAGTGTCACCTTAGCAAATGCAATCCTGCATGTACTGACTGAGTTGTTCACAGCTGTCCACTGAACAACTTAGATTTTCTTTGTTCATTTGTTACTTCATATGGTGGTCTAGCTGTGAAATATTTATCAAGAATCTCCAGTATCAGATACTGTGCTACTTGTTTGGGATGCTATACATTAGAAATTTCCTGTTCTAAAGGAATAATTCCAGTGTTAAGGATATTAAAAATTTATGTGGAAAGGATATGGTTATTTTTCGTGTGTAAAAAGGACATTAGATTTGTTGTCTTGCAGTACTGGGACTTGAACATCAATCAGGCCTTGCATAAGCTAGGCAAGCATCCTACCACTAAATTACACCTTTATCCTTAGGAGCATTAGATTTGAATCAAAATAAAGGTGGCAGTTAAAATCATTTTGGAGGTCAAGATGACTGATTAGGGCTCTCACTTGCTCCACCACACCAAAGCACCAGACCAAGAGGTAGATGGCCAAGAGGTGAGTGCCCATGGAAGAAGGCTGGGATTTAGTAGCAAAAAAAAAAAAAAACAAAAAAAAAACCCAGAAGCTTTAGCCAGACATGGTGGTGTACACCTTTAATCCCAGCATTCTGGAGGCAGAGGCAGGTGAAGCTTTGTGAGTTCAAAACCAGCCTGGTCTACAAAGCAAGTTCCAGGACAGCCAGAGCTGTTACACAGAGAAACCCTGTCTCAAACTTCCACCTCCAAACCAAAACCTTTGTAAAAAAAAAATATAGAGAACAGGGCTGGAGAGATGGCTCAGTGGTTAAGAGCTCTGCCTGCTCTTCCAAAGGTTCTGAGTTCAATTTCCAGCAACCACATGGTGTCTCACAACCATCTGTAATGAGATTTGGTGCCCTCTTCTGGCCTGCAGGTATACATGCAGGCAGAGCACTGTATACATAATAAATAAATAAATATTGAAAAAAGATTTATAAAAAAATATAGAGAACAGACTAGTTGCAGCATAGCAAGAAAAGCAAAATCACCTATTCTCCAGTTCCACAGCCTAGCAAGGAAGAGTCTCCACTTTACAGTAGTAAAGGGGAAGGGAATCCCAGCAAACTCTCAGTGCAAATAATGGCATATACTGCTTTTGGATATTTATGTGGCCCCTGAAGGCTTTCAACACACATACACAGAAACCCCACAAAATCTTAGTTTGGCTTTGGAGAAAGGAGTTTACTTACTCTCCTAGTAAACTGAGTAAACAGTAAACAGCCTGGGTGCTGTAACCAGGAGCCATCTTGAAAGAGGGACTCATATTCTGAATTTGAATTGTTCTAGGGGAGGAAACCCCAATGTATTCCTACCTCTGGGATTCCATGTACATTCCCTTGTATTGACCACTCTCACCTTGTGACTGTCTCATATGTTCAGTAAAGATTCTGGCATAAACCACTGGAGTGCTGCTTTGTGGGGAAGGGCACCACAATACAGAGCGGAGCAGAGGGTACCATCCTCAAGAACTGTACATTTGGGGAAGCTGACCTCTGAGACCTAGGATATTGCCAGTCACATATAGCGTATAGCTTTCTGGGAATGCCAGGATTAAGGACATGTTCTTGTGGGATTCTGTCATCCTTCTATCACTGTCCCACATGGGTGTCTGTCACTAACAAGGCCAGAAAAGAACTCTGATATTTTAGTGTTCCATCACTCACAGAAATCTCAGTCTGTACTGTTTTGGTTCCATTGATGATAGCCTCTCTGCAAGGTGCACAGGGTAAAGTTTAGAAAAAACTTTGGCACCAGCCACATGCCACTCTGTTTCCTTTGAGCACCTCAGCTGAGATGAACTTTTCAAGCCCCAGCTGTGTCCCACTCTGCACATCACATCATGATCCCTGGTGGGCAGGACAAGTAACAAGAGTTGAAAGAGAAATCTCAAACTGCCTCCACCTCCAAATTCACACAGCTCGACATGGTGGTGTGGGTCTGAGGTTCTACTCTTGGGCACACCTGCAATAACAGCATAGTTGCTTCCACTACACCTGTATAGATAACCTTCATTAGTTGTTCCTGTAAGGGCCCTGGCTGTTACAGAGAGAAACCCTGTCTTAGAAACTGCCTCCCCCCTAAAAAAAAATCATAAGCCACAGTCATGTTGGTTTGATTTTAGGGAGGTAAAAATGGTCCAACATATTGCAACTCAGTAAGTGTAATATATCCCTATGAATAGAATGTAGAATAAAAAAAGCTTATTGTCTCAGTAAATGCAGAAAAATTTTGCTAAAACTCCATATTCATTATACTCATAAAAATTGTGTTTAAGAAACCACTGGGTGGGCGGTGTTGGCGCACGCTTTTAATCCCAGCACTCGGGAGGCAGAGGCAGGCGGATCTCTGTGAGTTCGAGACCAGCTTGGTCTACAAGAGCTAGTTCCAGGACTGACTCCAAAGCTGCAGAGAAACCCTGTCTTGAACCCCCCCCCCAAAAAAAAACACTGGGTAACATCACACTGAATGGATGTCCTAGTTTGCTTCTCTCTTGCTATGATAAAATACTGACCAAAGGCAACTTGAAGTGGGCAGGCGTTTGCCTTTAAGGGAAATCGGAACAGAGACTACAGGAGAGTATTGTCTACTGGCTGCTTCAGCTTGCCCGTACACACCTATGACCACCTGTAAACAGGCTGCTCGTTCGTTTCCAGCCATTCAGACCTGAATAATCGCACAGAAACTATATTTATTAGTCATAATATTGTTTGGCCAATGACTCTAGCGTATGCCTAACTAGCTCTTACATCTTAAATTAACCCATTTCTACCAATCTGTGTATTGCCAAGAGGCTGTGGCCTACCGGTGAGGTTTGTAAGGTTTCAGCATGTCCTTTTTTTAGCAGCTACATACTGTCTCCCTGACTCCGCCTTCTTTCTCTCTATATCTCTGGATTTGTGCCTGGCTTTACTCACCCGTTGGCCGAAACAGCTTCTTTGATAACCAATGGTAATAAAACATATTCATAGCATACAGAGGGGAATCCCACATCAACCACCTGCCAGCGGTGGCACTGCCCTCTACAACAAACAGTAATCAAGAAAATGCCCCACAGACATTCTTGTTACAGGTTCTCCCTCTCTCCAGGTGACTGTAGTTTGTGCCAAGTTAACCAAACTAATCAGCACAATTGACCCCTTTCAGCTTAACAGAAAAGCATATGCTTTTTTTAATAGCTTTTTCTTGTCCCCAAAATCTCAATGTTAATATCACATATAAAGCACAGTATAACTAAAATTTCAACAAAGTCCAAGTTCTCTTTAAAAATCTGAAGTCTCTTAGCTGTTGATTTCTGTAAGATCCAAAAGAAATTACATACTTTATTTCGAAAGTGAAGAACTAGGGTACAGTTACAACCAGATCAGAGGAAACCAAAATCCAGGGTATGTAGCTCAGTGACCAACATCGGGGGCACATGATTTTCTGGGCTCCAAAGGCTTGGGTAGGCCACCTCTCCAGCTCTTGCCATCTGAGACATACATTGCTTTGGTACTGTGCTTGGTGGCCATCCCACAATCCTGGCATCTCCAATATGCTGGGATCACTATTTAACCAAGGCTGCATCTTCACCAATAGTCCCTTCTGGACTTTCATAATGCCAACTCTCAATGATTTCCACCCTTTCAGTACTAGAACTTCCATGCCACCAAAAACCAGTAATGTGGGAGACTACTAACATTAACAAGTTCAGCTGTCAGTTTGAGGCGCTACCTGGGCCTGTAACTCTGGCCCACAGGTTCCATGTGCTAATCCTGAAGACTTCCCCTCAGTGATGTTGGTCTCTTATTGATCACAGCTGACCCTTCAGTCCCAGCTAACTATACATACCATCAATTGTCCCAGTAAAGGGTTTACCTCAGTTCTGCTTTTCTGCTAATTACATCTCATTCTTCAGCCCTAGCTGACCAGAAACCACACATTCTTAATTCAAATATATTACAAAGATGCCCCCACAGAGTCCTTGAGGCACTCTCAAACTTACCTCTGAAAATTTTAAGCTAGTCCTTCACTATCTACATTTCTGTCAGCATTCTTCTGAGCTCCCACATCAACAGCTCATTAAGCTCTGAGTATTTAATGACTTTTCTAGCCCAAAGCTCTAAAACCAACCGCAATCCTCCCAAAAACATGGTCAGGTCTCATAGCAATGTCTTACTCCCTGTACCAACTTGAGTTCTAGTCTGCTTCTCTGTTGCTGCGATAAAACACTTACCAAAAGCACCTTGGAGGAGAAAGCGGTTTATTTGGCTTTCAAGTTGTAGTTTACCATTGAGGGAATCCAAGTTAGGAACTTGAAGCAGAAAGCACAGAGGAGCACTGCTTACTGGTTTGCTTCAATGACTTACTCAGCCTCCCCCCACACACACTTTTAAGATTAATTTATTCATACTTTTTGTGTATGGGTGCTTTCCCTGCGTGAATGTTAAGTGTATCATGTGCATGCAGTGTCCACAGGCCAGAAGAAGGCATCAAATCTCCTAGAACTGGAGTTACAGATGATTGTGAGCCATCATAGAGGTGCTAAGAACTGAACCCAGGACCTCTGAAAGAGCAGCAAGTACCTTTAAATGCTGAGCCACCTCTCTACTAATTCAGCTTGTTTTCTTATACAACCCAGGGCCATCTGCCCATGGATAGCATCTACTCTTGGGTCCCACATCAATCATCATTCAAGAAAATGCCCCACAGACATGCCCATAAACTGTCTGATAGAACAGTTCCTCAACACAGATTTTCTCTTTCTAGGTATGCTAGATTTGTGTCAGGCTGGCAAAAATAGCCAGCACAATGTAGAAAAACTGTTCAGAAACAAGACAAAGATGTCTGTTTTATTGCACTTATACCAAAGATTACTAGAAATTTTAGTCAGTACAATTAGATAAGAACTGAAAGACAAGAAAATGAAGTTATTCTTATATACTAATGATATGATTCTATCTTAGTCTGTTCTATTGCTGTGAAGAGACATCATGACCACAGCAACTCTTATGAAGGAAAACATTTAATTGGGGCTTGCTTACAGTTCAGAGGCTTGGTGTATTTTCTATCATCATGGCAGGGAGGAGGGTGGCAGGCATTACAGGCTTGGTGTTGGAGAAGCAACTGAAAGCTACATCCTGATCTACAGGCAGGAAGAACTGAGCATAGCCTGGACTTTGGAAACCTCAAAGCCCACCCCCAGTGACACACTTCCTCCCAGAAGACCACCTCTGCCCCAGAAGTGCTATAACTCCTAACCTTGATCCATAGACATCCATGGGGGGTGGTGCAGAATGCAAGAAGGAATGCCTGGCATGGGCTTTTGAATTGTGGAAGGCCACCCCTATTGACACACTTCTTCCAACAAGGCCACACCTCCTAATTCTAATCCTTTCAAAGAGTTTCACTCCCTGGTGACTAAGCATTCAACTGTGAGCCTATGGGGGCAATTCTTATTCAAAGCACCACAGGTTCTATACGTAGAAAAACCTAGCAACAACATCAAAAGACTCTTTGAACTGTGTAGAAAGATCTAAAGACTACACCAGGTGACTGTTGGATGCAGCAGAATACAGAAATACAATTAGTAGCTTTTTTTATAGACCAATAATGAATTTGCAGAGAGTAACCATGTTGAGTGGGGAGACTAGGAATAAACTTAAAGAAGTGGAAGTTCTCCATCATGAGAATTACAAAATACCAATAAAACAAATTGCAAGACCCTCTATGTTCATGGAATTGAATTATTAATATTGTTAAGATATTTATACTACTCAAAATAATATGCTGATTCAATAAAATCCCTACCAAAATACCAGTGACATTACTCATGGAACTAGGAAAAATAGTAATAAAATTCACATAGATGCGCAAAGGAACTTAAACTTGCCCAGTCGCGAACAAAAAAGAACAAAGTATAGACAACACAATAGTGATTTTTAAGATATACTACACTGCCTTAGTAACCAAAAACACATGTTATTGCTATAAAAACAGACATCAGAGACTAATGGAACAGAATAGAAAGCTCAGAAATAAATCAACAGCTTTTTTTCAAAGAAGTGTAAAAATGTTCTTTTAAGAAAGAGCAGTCTCTCTAACAAATGCTTCAGGGAATACTGGATACCCACATGTAGCCGACTGAAGCCTGAAGCCTTAACAATCAACCTACCTAAAAACCTCAAAACAAGTCATACAACGTAATGTAAGATCTCTGAGTGCTAAAGTATAGAGGAATCATTTTAAGATACTGGTGTAGGCGATGGTTTTTGGATAGGATTCCAAAAACACAGGAAACAAAAGCAGAAATTGACAATTAACATTACATCAAATGAAAAAGCCTTCTATACACATAGCAAAGGGAAAAAAAAAACCCAACATCAACAGAGTAGCATTACCAATCAAAAAGTAACCCAGTTGAAATAATATTGGCACATGATCTGAATAGACACTAACCAAGAAACAGATTTCAATAAATATAAAAATATGCTCAGTATCATAAGTCATTAGGCAAGTGTAAGTCAAATTACAAATGACTTACCAATTCACTTCAGTTAAAATGGTAGTTTTTAAGATAGAAAAAATAATACAAATGCTAGCAATGGTATGGAGAAAATGGACCTTTAGATACTGTTGGTGGAAATGTAAGTTAGCCACTCTGGGAAATAATAACAGATGTTTCTGGATAAAATGAAAAATAGAACAACCATATGATTGTTATGTCACTTTCCTGGGTATAAATGAAACCAGAATATAGAAAAGAGACTCTTGTGGGACTTAGTGGTTAAGAGCACAGTTTGCCCTTCCAGAGGACATGAGTTCAATTTTCAGCACCTACATGGCAGCTTACAACTGTCTGTAACTCCAAGATCTGACATATATATATATATGCAAAACAACAATGCACATAAAATAAAAATAAATAAATTACATATGTAATAAAAGAAGCAAATCAGGTGGTGGCGACACACGCCTTTAATCTCAGCACTCCGGAGGCAGAGGCAGGTGGATCTTTGTAAGATCCATATATTTCTTAGGGTTCTCCTTATTTCCTGTCTTTTCTGGGGTTGTGGGCTATAGGCTGTTTATCCTTTGCCTTATGTCTAATATCCACTTATGAGTGAGTAAATATTAGACAAACATAGCTTGTTTGTCTTTCTGTGTCTGGGTTACCTCTCAGGATGGTCTTTAGAAATGCTTTCAAAAGATGTTGTAACTACAGCCCTCTACAGACTCTTCAACTCATGATATGTGTATATATGGAAATATCACAGTGAATCATGCTAGTCTGTATAAATAATATGTGCTAGTTGCAATTAAATAAAATTGAAAACTTAAAAATCACTAGAAGATAAGTCCACATTTTTTAAAATCAATAAGACAAAAATATGTACACATACACACATACAAAAGTATATTTCAAAATATGCTGCATGTGATAAAACACAACCAAACATGATGTATTTTCTTTGTTTGGATGCTAGACTAGTGAAATTCTATCACATTTTATTTTGTTTTGTTCTGTTTTTGTTTTGAGATAGGGTATTAGGGTGTAGCTTTGGCTGGCCTGGAATTCTCAATTATTTCATAACCATATTTTATGAGTTTCATTTTTTTCAAAGCTATAAAAGTTATACAATATGTAGAAGCTTCCAGAAATGAGAAAATAAAAATACTGCCACTCCCTGCCATCTAGAGGGTATTATAAGTGAGATTTACCGGAAATTAAACTACCAAGGCCATCTGGGGGAGGCAGAAAGAAGAGCAAAATGGTGGAAAAGCAAGCAGATTTTAAGATAGTCAGCAGTGTGGTGAGCTGATCCAGACCCAGACGCCCTTGCTAGAGGTAGTTAACCCTGGGGAAGGCTAAGGGAGATTCCCAGAGCTGAACAGAAACCACTTTAGATCTTCTTTTTCAGGAAACAGAAACCTTTAGGCTTGTGTGCCTGGCAAAAGCCCTTCTGTTTACCTGGCCAGTGTCCTGTTTAGGACAGTGTCACTTTACTGCTATTTGGGGAAGGGGGGCTTTGGACCTGACAGTCATTTGGAATGTCTTCCAGTGTTTTGTAATACCTAACTTTCCGTAGTACTTATTATTAATGTGAGTTATGTTCTTAAAATTTTGATCATATTGTATATTTTGCTTTATAATTTGATTTTCCTTCCCAGCAGTAAATCATAAGCCATTGAGTAGGAGTGATTTTAACTAATCGTATAGAATAACTGATTAATCAGGTAATAATCTGTTTAATATTGATACAGATCAGATTTTGTTAGAACTGTATGAAGGTAGAAAAGATATATTTGGTGTTTGTCTTTCCTAAGGTAGTACAGTTTACAGGTGTGTGTGTGTGTATTTTTTTTCCAGGCAGAGTTTTTCCATGTTGTAGACCAAGCTGGCTTCGAACTCACAGAGATTCATCTGTCCCTGCCTCCTGAGTTCTGGGATTAAAGGCATGCACCACCACCACCGGGCATATTTTTTTTTAATTCTACAAATTTTTCAAAGAAATTTGAATGAACTGCATATTCCTCTGAGTGGGATTTGGAATCTTTATACTCTAGAGGCCTACTTTAAGGCATGGGAGGATTGGTAGAATGAGCAGTGCATGGTTTTGCTGGTGGTGGTGATAGCAGCATCTCCCTTAGCCTTATTCCCTGGTCATCTGGGATAGAATGGAGGGATGTGGGAATAAGGTGCAGCCTCATTTTTGTCATAAACTTTGCTGCAATGAACACATGCCATTGGTTTTGGTAGTCAGTAAGGTGTATTGAGTAAGGGAGGTCCAGATGCTGACCCGAGCTTTCTTGTGTCCCTCTTCTGACTTAGGGTGTGGTGGTAGGCCCAGACTGTAAGAATTGTAAAGTAGACCCCTGCCTGGGCTACATAATTCTTTGCCAGCCAAGGCTATCTACTGAGCCTCTCTCTCAAACAAAACAAAATGAAATTTTGATCTTGCTACTTAGTGGCCACCAGATTATTTATTTTCTTCTGTGCTTCCCTCAGGTTTGTTTGTTTTTTAAATGGGTGGCGCAAGCCTTTAATCCCAGCACTTGGGAGGCGAGGCAGAGGTAGGCGGATCTCTGTGAGTTCGAGACCAGCCTGGTCTACAAGAGCTAGTTCCAGGATAGGCTCCAAAGCTACAGAGAAACCCTGTCTCGAAAAACAAAAAATAAATAAATAAATAAATAAATAAATAAAATAAATGGGCCTTATAATAAATCCTTTCTACACTTTCAACATCATTGTAGGAATTAAGTTAAATTATATATATGTATGCATACTTATATACCTGTTTACTTATATGAATATATTTGGAATATATTTCTTAGTGCAGTATCTGGCAACGTAAATTATTGAATGATGCTATCTTTGCCATCCCTGTTGCCAAAGAATAAAATAAGCAGTACTTAGAATTGTCTAGGGCAGATGGTTTTACAGCAGCAGAGTTGTAAAAATATTCAAATTTGAACTTGTATCTCAAATTCTTTACTAAAAGTTTAATTTAATGTGAGCCTTTTGTGGTGATGAATTCCTTTGTCTCCCATAGTGGATAACAATTACTTCTTTCTCTTCCAGGAAATGGAAAGAACGGTTCATATGTTTGAGACATTCCTATGAACTTGTGAGACGAGTGGTTTCTTCTCTCCAATCTGCTCCTGCCGAGCGGTCTTCTGAGCCATTCCCTTTCAGATTGCACCAATCCTGTGCAGAGCCTTGGTGTAAAGTGCTCGCTCACTCATTCTTTCTCTGTTGAATTTGGTGCTATTGTCTCAGGTACCTGAAACCAACCAGCCTACAAGAACCAAACAAAACTTCAGAAACATGTTGTATTTTCCACAAATAAAAAATACAACCCCACAGCTTGGAGATTCTGGTGCTACGGAAAATGCTTTCGCTCTGCCCCTCTCTTCTGCCCTCTTGGAGAGTCTCTTAGGGAGCAGACCAGCATACCAGAGGGAACTGAATGGGGCAATTCTAACTGTGCTGAATTGTTGGAAATCGTGGGCGACCTGCTTTTTCATTTTCTTTTCCTCTTTTCTATCTCTGATCATATCCCATCCCCCCACCCCCAGGTAATGGACTAAGACCTGTTTTAAGAATTGGCTATACTGTATTCTGGTGGACAACTGAAGAAACTGGGTGAAATTAGGTTAGGCTCTTTAGAACTGCCTTTAATGTGCCTTTTTATTCGTTTGAGAAAGATGAGGCTTACTGGATGGGCTTATTTGTAGCAAATTAATTAGAATATTTTATTTGGTCACAACCTTAAAAATAAGTTTTGATACTCAGTGTCATTAAGAGACAACAGTATTCTGTATTAAATGCCTGTCTTGTTCTCAAAACAATCAAGATACTCAGTAATCCACATGAGATGCTAGTTTGTTATCTTTCCTGTGGTGTGTTTCCAGTTAAAACACACACACTAAAACAGCAGCAAATGATACACAGTCCACAAAACCCCATGTACTTCTCTGTATTGCTGACAGTGATGACCAGAAAATAAATTGTTGGTGGCCATTCTTCTGTCAGATGCAATTTAATAGTTATTCATGTTTGAGTTACCAGAGAAAAGTGGTTTTCATGTATAGTCAGTTGTTACTGTTTTGTTTTAAAGCCAGGACTTGCCAAACGGACAGAAAAGAGGAATTTGTTTGAAACTCTGTAAAACTCATTTTCTGTATAATTGCAAGTGAGCTCTGGTATGTCCTTGAATAACAGTGTTAACATTTAACCCTGTCCCATGCTCACATCTTCACAATGCTTCAGTTTGATTGGAATCATTTTGGATCTTGTTGAGTGATTTCTGTGGATTGTACTTATGAAAATAATTATGGGTTACTAATTTTACAAAACTTTCTAAGAATTTGGAGACACAGTCTAGGCAGTTGCAAAGAGGCAAAGGGAATACAGTGACATTTTTTATGAGATAATTTTTAAACAAAGTACAGAAAATTTTGCAGACAGATTGGCTTGTTATATTCCTTTATTATAGCCGTTAGCTGCAGGTGTGTCTTTCCAATATATGCAACACATATTTGGGTTTTAATTAGGGCACATGGTCGAGGACTACTGCAGAGATACTGAGCTACCTCAGCTTTTGTTTTTAGTTACCAACAGTGTTTACAGGGTCCTGTAATCACTTTGCCACCGTTTACATGCTGAAGCTAAGGTACTTGTCTCCTTGTCTCTGGCTGTGGTGGTGTGCAGAGAGCTCGCGCTGGCCTCAGCTACTGCAGTAATCCCAAGTGCTTCTTTGCATTTACCTTCATGTTCACCGTCTTCTAGCTTAATTTTTTTTTAGATGATCCTTGTTTTCTTTATACCTAGTCTAAGGTTTTCATGACATTTAGTTAGTCATGTAATTCAAGATGCTACCATGTAGACACACTGTATTTTTAAGGTGGGCAAGTGTGATTAACGATGAACCATTTTAAAGGGGAGGTGATTTGAAACCTCTAATTTGATTATTGGGAGGATTTTCATGCTTTCTTTAGTATTTATTACCATCATACCAGTGCAAACTATTTTACTGTCTAATACATTAGCATTTTGTATTTTGATGGAAATTGTTACAGAATTTAAAGATTTGATGAAATAAGATGTAGCAGATTTTTTGTAGCGAGTTTCTGGTAAAAGGGTTTTTGCAAGTCTCAGGTTCTTGCTGTGCTATTTTCTTCTTTAGTATTTATTCCAGTTTCTCTACTTCAGAAGCATTCTGTTTAAGTAACAGCAGCACTTGTGAAAGGAGGAAAACCGCACATGTTCTAAGGTTTCCGAATCTTCCACGTGAATTAAGATTTTAGCCATCAGTGAGTTTGACAAAGGAAATTTATTTATTTAAGCATTAAAAATGCTTTCAAAAGATCACGTCTTATTTTATGTTTACCCTTGATGTAGATGGAGAAATCAGAGGAAAACTCAGTGTAGGAACTGCCACTTTGAACAGTTTAGGTCTCAAAGACAAAGCCAGTCTCATGCCAAGGGGGGAGATGAGCTGAAATCGCACCAACTCTTCAGGTCCCTTCCCCCCCCCAAAGAGAAACATACTATACCAGTTTTACAGATATCTGGTGGTTCTATAGATAAAAAGCAGCTTGTGAAATTATCCAAGTTGACTCAGTTTTGTTTACCTTTCTGTAAAGTTCTTAATTTTTGCTGTATAGCATTGGCAAAACTAATGTACAAATTGACCTCTGTTCTTATTTCCTATGTGAGCATTATATGTGATAAGCTCCTGTGTAAAACCTTGCTCTCAGATAAATAAATTATGTATCCCAGCCCAGCCAAGCAAAAGTTCATGCTCAGCTGTGGGAACCCTGGGAGCTTCTTGAAGATGATGGAACTGCATTAGGTTTGAAACTGATGGCTGTGGAATAAATTGTGTTTTTGAGCTTGAATCTTACCTGTGATTAATTTTTTAATGTCCTCTCATGACTTGATTTTTCTCATATGCCAATGTATTTGTAGGTTTACTGGATTTTATTTTTAGGGAGTGGGGTGGTAATTTCTTATCTTCCCTTGTTTTGATTAAGTTGGTTCAGCTATGGTGCTAATCAGTAGGTTTCTTCAGTGTCAGGTCCCGTAGCTGAATGCCATTGCTGTTATAATTATTATTTGTAACCATATTGGAAGCTTGAATTTGGGCTTGTACCTACATATTTTATATTTTGTACATTTGGTTATTTAGACTTCGGGAGTTCTATTTGGTTTTGGTCATGTATGTCTACTTTGTAGATTAAGTAGACTTCATCAACTACGGTCTATTTTGGGTTTGTAGTTTAATTTAGAATTGTGTTAAATTGATGTTTTACATTTGACTTCATTTTACATTAGTTTGGAGTAAATTATTTAATTTTTGAATTCTGGAATTTGAACATTTACTGTAATTTGTAATATAACTGCTGTGAAATACTTGAATAAAGATGATAAGAAAAACATGTCTTTCTTTCGCGTGATTGCAAGTGCTGTTGGCTGCATCTGCTTGGCTGTTTGTTTTTCTGAAGTGCCTAGTTCTACAAAGAGTGCATGTTGTGCTTAGTAAGTACCACCAACATCTTGTTATATTTTCTTTAGATTTTAAGTACGCCTCTGGATTTCTTAACTGAAAGGCCTTCTTCCCCGGTGAGAGTATAGTTTTAATTTAATTGGAAATTTGTTGTCTAAACTATGTTGGACAGAAGCAAAATATAAAAACATTTGTTTTTATATCTGAATGTTCAGTTTAAAAAAGACCTTAAAATTGCTTTTGGGGCACAATCAAACTTTCAGGACATTGGAAATAAAGTTGAATTTTATTTATCCAGTTTTAGTTTCCATAGGGAACTACAGTAAAGGCATAGTTTAATCTTGATCTATTTAATGCTGTATCTATAACTTTTAGACCTGAAGTGACCTTTGGGCTTTTTTTTTTTTTTAATCTAAATTCCATCTCTTAGCCTACAAGTATGTATGTGCTCGTTATATCTTGGGCACTGTGCTAGGTGGGCTTCACTAACTGTGGTCTGGTGTGGGATAGACAAGTGAAGTGTTCTGTCCTTCAGTAGCCTCCACTCTGCTAAGGGAAACACTGGTTAATGTCACTCTCTGCTCTTTTTAAGAACTGACCTTGGCATTATAGTTTGGTTGATTATCACGATAGAAATCTCACTCAGGATGCATTTGTTTTTGGAAATGGTTTGGAGGGGTTTGGATATATACACTCGTTTTGTTCTCTTCCACCTTTACCCTTCTAAATTGGATTTCCTCCCAGCTGCCCAGTGAATTGTATGTTAGAACTCGGAGGGAACTGATGCTCTTGTGAGACTTTCACAGCCATCTCCCTTTCTCCTTTTAAGAGCACAGTTATCTTCGGAATGCTTGGGAGTGATGGAGTCAGGCTTCCTCCTGCTTTTGACTTAATAGCAACTCTTGATGTCAGATTAGTGCCCACTATTTTCCCGACAGTGCTTTTATCCCAAAAGCATGTCATGTCTTTGTAGGGTCACTTGGAGGTGCTAATATGGCAGGCCCCAAAGACTGCACATCCAATGGAATTTGAGTCATCAGGTTTGTGTGGCAAGCACACTTACCTGCTGAGCTATCTAGCTGGCCATCCTGGTTTTTTCCCTCTAATTAGAATCCTATCAGTGTCTGGAACTCTTTCAGATGAGGCAATTGACTGACAGAAGCAGTAAAATTTCCAGTAAGGAAATCTTTTAATAGCCAAACCTTCGTTCCTTGTTCATGAAAAGCTACAAGACAGAACACGAAGGAAAGAGGGACAGAGCAGTGATTTTTTTTTTTTAACCTTTGGGTTGCAACCCCTTTGGGACCAAACAACCTTTTCATGAGGGTTGCCTAAGACCATTGTAAAACACAGATATTTGCATCATGATTCATAACAGCAAAATTACAATTATGATTGGGGTCACCACATGAGGAACTGTATGAGAGGGTCACAGCATTAGGAAGGTTGAGAACCACTGGACTAGAGAAAAATGTAGCTAAAGCAAAAGATTAAAAGGCACATTTTCCTTATGTTGCTGATATGCTTTATGACTTGAAGAAATGATCTGAACCTAAGTCTTTGTTCTACTAACCATTGTAGGCTGAGACCACGCTTTAGTTTCCCGGCTACTCAGACCCGAATAATCACACAAAAACTATATTAATTGCAACACTGTTTGGCCAATGTCTTAGTTCAGGCATTGCTGGAGGAGACAAAAAGAATTCACTCTTGGCAATTTTGAACATTTTCTTCCTGGTGGGTATGGTGTCTTAACAACATCTTGAAAATCAAAATATAGAAAAGAAAGAGGTGTGTGGGGGGAGCATTCCATGCAGAGGAAGCAGGATAGTGAAGTGCAGAAGCCATGTGTGGTGGTAGTGTGCAACTGTAATTTGGAACTTGGGAAGCAGAAGCAAGATCAGGAGTTCAAGGCCATTCTTGGCTTCAAAGTATATTTGAATTTAACCCGAGCTACATGAGATGCTGTCTCAAACAAAGCAAAGTCAAAAGGCACAGAAACAGGCAAATGTTAAGGTTGGGTCACCACAAGCAGTTCTAAGTTGGCTTTAGAACAAAACAGGCATGTAGTTTTAGTGTTGGAAGGACTTCGCATGTCAGTTTTTGTTCCAAATAAGAGATGCTACAGGTCCCAAACAGAGAAAGGTAGAGTAGAAGTGACAAGAATGAGAGTTCTCAAGAGAGAGGCAAAATTAATAGGAGCCAGTGACTAGATGTTGGCATTGATGGCTCCAGTTGCTCCTGGTTTCTGCCTGGGTCATCACCTGGGATAGAACAAATTAGAGTGAGAGTAGTATTGAACACTGTGACTTCCAGGTCCAGCCAACCTTAATACAATAAAGCTTCAAACGGTTCAGAGGCGAAGGCTTTGGAGGTTAAGCTGCCTGCACGTGGATGTTCAAACTACAAGTCTAAACCATCGCAGTACTTTCTGGGCAGAATGACAGTAGAGAGAGAACTGGTTTAAGCAGCAGGTAGATGATGCCTGAGGACTGATGCTGCTCATGCCTGATCAGAAGAGCCATGGCGAAGACTAGTGTCAAAGAGCTCAAGATGAGAGAGCCTGACTTGCAAACAGAGCACTATCTGGTACTTCTGTGGGGGAGGTAAGATACTTCTCATTACAAGGGTATGTGGCAACTTGGAGATGCTTAATACTTTGAGAAAAAAAAGAGAAAGTGTTGTGGAATATTATTTTAACTACATAAAGATGTGTGACATTTGTTTATGTTGTGAAATATTACTTTGGTTGTGTAAAGGTGTGTTACATATGTTTTACCTTGCCTGCCTAAGGAACCTGATTGTCCAAGAGCCAGGCAGAAGAAGGATAGGCGGGTGGGCTGAGAGAATAAATAGAGGATGAGAAACAATAAAGAGAGCGGGGAGAAAAGAGGGACACGCCTGGGGCCAGAAGCCAGGCAGACAGACATGAGAAGCAGTAAAAGTAGGACATGCAGAAAGAAAGGAAGAAAATGAAGGAAGGAAGAGTGTGTGTGGTGATATTTCTTTTGTATTTTAGTAAATAAAGCTTGCCTGAAAACTAGAACTCAAAACAGTCACACTGGTCAGCCATACAGGCCAGGCAGTGGTTGCACACACTTTTAATCCCAGCAGCCACACTAGTTGGCCATAAAGGCTGGGTGGTGGTGGTGCACGCCTTTAATCCCAGCACTGGAGAGGAATATATGGTGGAATGAGACAGGAACTGGCTCTCTTTCAGTCTGAAGATTTCATAGAGGTAAGAGCTCTCTAGTGACTGGGCTGCTTTGCTTTTCTGGTCTTCAGGTTGAAACCCTGTCTCTGGGTTTTATTAATCATGCTATAGTTGGCACCCAATGTTTGGGGTATGAATTCATGAAAAAGCCATTTGCCTATGGTGTCTTCCCCTAGCATAAATCTATAGAAGTCACCTGCAGGGGCAGGCAGGGAATGCCTGAGGCCATGCTGGTTGGTGCTGGATATGCTGGTGTGGTGGTAGCAGGCAGAGCCCATACTGTCTACCTGTCCAGCCCCTCATGCCTGGTTCTTTGGGTATTAGCAAAGAGGGTTCAGGCCAGCTGAATCAACAGGCCAGAGAAGAAAGGAGCACTCTGTGGAGTCTGCACTGAAAATTAGGAGAAGCTGACTCCTTCTGCTTATCTTCCTTTCTTCTGGTTGGTCCTGTCTAGCCTGCCAACCTTCCCAGCCTAACAAGATGCCCATAAGACTGAATAACAGATAAATAGCAGGGCCTTCTGGCTTCTCTTGAGCAGGCAAGACAAGAGATACCACTTTTGCTCTTCCTGGGCCAGCTGGCTGGGAAGCAGCATTCCCTAGGAGGATGGGAGCAGACTGTTCCAGAGGGATGACAGAGAAGCCAGGAGGACAGTGGTGGGGGGCTAAGCTAACACCAAGAATAGAGCATGGACATGCATTCTGGGTAGAGATGCAGGGTGATCACAGGTTCTGGTGGCACTGAAGCTTGTTGGGTGTCTGTCGGGGGTAGGAGGCATGGTGATGTTTAGCACATTGTTGCTAGGAACTCACATCAAGTCATGTGGTCAGTGATCTGCTTCTTTGATGCAGCAGGATTGATTTCTGTGATGTTCTTCAATGTGTCCTCTGTGTTGGTGGAATCCAAGACTGGCATGTCACTGAACAACACGTCCATTTTTGCAAAGGTACAGGTTTTGTTCTTCAATGTCTCCTCTGTGTTGGTGGAATCCAAGACTGGCATGTCACTGAACAACACGTCCATTTTTGCAAAGGTACAGGTTTTGTCAGTGTTCATAGCCTTCAGGTGGTGCACATCACCCTTGGTGTCCATAAACATGACAGTGTTGCTGTCTGTACAGTCCATAGCTCCTTCATCCAGTGTTCCACATCTTGTGTGTCATGTTTTTGGCTGTGTCATATACCAGCAATGCACCTACCACACCAGGGTAGTATGTGAAGGTGATGGCAAGTGCTCCTGGGGGACAGTGTCTCTGATTGAGCCTTGATGGTCTTGGCACCCATCCAAATGCTTCGCGTGGCTAACTCCACACCAGTGATACTCTTGCTCTCTAGGTTCAGTTGTTGCATGTGAAGCATGACAACAATGGCATTTGCCAATAGCCAAGTCCCAGAAGAGTTCCATTTTGAATAGGTAGTCACACTCATCAGTCTGGGTCATCATTGTCCTCCTAGCCAGTTTTAAAAATCCATATTATCCCCCTCTCAACCAAAGGTTATGAGTTAGTTTTCTTAGTCATTATGAATGAATTCATAGATTTAAACATATAAGGTATATTTACTTTTTTATTTTTATTTTTAATGCTGTGTGTCTGTGTTTCTGTGTGGGTATGTGTGCATGAGTCTAAGTGCCTGTGAAGGCCAGAAGAAGGTGAAAGATCCCCTGGAGTTAGACTCACAGATGATTGTGAGCCCTACCCACTCCATGTGGGTGCTAAGAACTGGTCTTATATCATACTTTTCTAGAGCAGTAAGCAAATCTTAACAGTTAAACCATCTCTCCATCCCCCAGGATGGTTTAGGTCATTACATTGTTGTTTGTTGGTGCTGAAAAGGTCCCGTTTGGCATCAGTAATCATTTCAAGTTAGCTTCTGAGTCCAACCTAGTTATCTCTGTTTGTTTTAATCTCTGTTGTATCTCTGGTGATGTCCTCTCTTTCTTCAGAGTCTGGCATTTTTTTTTGAGACAGGGCCTTTCATTAGGCCCTAACTTACAGACTGTCAAGTTTGAGGGATCTGTCTGTCTCCCCAGTACTGTGATTACAAGCTCACCACTACACCCTGCTTCTCTCATGGGTACTGTGTACCAAACTCAGGTCCTCGGGCCTATGCAGCAAATCCTATTTTGACTGAGCCATCTGCTCAGCTCTTGGTCAATGTCTTTTTTACTAATCTTATTTATGAAAATAGTTTTTTTCTAAGGAATTTTGTTTGTTTCCTGATTTCTGCCTTTAAATATTATTTTTCTTCTTTGAAGTAGCTGACATTTTCCATGTTACTGATTTCTCATTTAATTCTGATACAGCCAAAGAATATGCTCTCTATGATTCTAATTATCTTAAATTTATTCTAATTTGTGTCCAGAAGTATGGTGTTTCTTGGCAAATGTTTCATGTGCCCCTGGAAAAAGCAGTGTACTTGGTTGTCATTAGGAGGAGTGTCTTCTAAGTAGCTCACTGATTACTGTGCTGTTTGGGTCTTCTGTACCCTTGCTGATTTTTCTGTCCATTCCTATCATTTATTGGGAAAAGTGTGTTGAACTTGTTGAATGTAATTGTGGATTTGTTTACCTCTCGCTTTGGTTCTATTGCATTTTGCTTCCTGTATCTAGAAGCTCCATTGTTGGTTGTATCACATTTAGAACTGTTATGTGTTCTTAGCAAATGGAACCTTTTGTCATTGGGTAACACTCTTTACCACGGAGCACAGTGCAGGAGTCTTCTTTGCTCGTCTCACACACACACACACACACACACACACACACACACACACACACACACACTATTGGTAATATATATTGGCTTTTCAAGACAGGGTTTCACCATGTAGTCCTGGCTGTCCTAGAATTCATTCTGCATGCTGGGCTGGCCTCAAAATCACAGTGATCCACCTCCCTCTGCCTCGTGAGTGCTGAGATGGAAGGTGTGTGCCACCACTGCCTGGCAGCTCAGTCGGTTTTTTTTTTTTTTTTTTTTTTTTTTGGTTTTTCGAGACAGGGTTTCTCTGTAGCTTTGGAGCCTGTCCTGGAACTAGCTCTTCTAGACCAGGCTGGTCTCGAACTCAAAGAGATCTGCCTGCCTCTGCCTCCCGAGTGCTGGGATTAAAGGCGTGCGCCACCACCGCCCAGCCCAGCTCAGTCTGTTTTTAAGGAAGCATTTGAATGGCATTGCTTTTTCCACCATTTTACCTCATGCACCTAGCCTCTCATCTTTCCATGTATGGATCAAAAGTCAAAATTGTAATAAATTTAATTTTAAATATCTAAATAGCCATGACCTTTCGTTTGTTTTAATTGGCGATTCTAGAACTGCGTAACATCTTATTCTGTCAAATAGAATGGGTGTTTCTAGGAGTTGAAAAGAGGAGCTGGTTCTGTAGGTAGCAGAGGGCTAAAGAAAGCTAAAAATGGAACAAGGCAGGTTGCTTTTGTCAGGGTAGTTAGGGTTGGGGCACAGACCTTATTTATTGTGCTTGCTCAGATACACAGAGCCTCTTATGATTGATTGCTGGCAATCTCCAGGAATTTTGTTCTTTTTAAAGCTTGTTCATTCATTTTTAATTCTGAACTTGCCTGTTTTGTTTAATTTGTTTAATTACCCAGTACTTTGTGTAAGTGGTTTGCAGAAGTTTGGTTCAAAACTGTGGCCTCCCATCTAAATTATACTTAGCATATGCAACTTCTTTCTCCAATGAGAAAAAAAATTATGGCCACCATCCTTCTAGGGTTATATACTGAATACTTAAATCCCAAGAGTCATATGAAGTAGCTAAATATGAATATAACCAAGGAGGGGGACAAACAACTAAAATAAACATAGCACCTATCTACTTTCTCTCTATAGGAATTTGACCGTTCTTTTATTTATCATATTTTATTTATTCATTTTGGCTATATAGCCAGCCAAGTCTGGAACTTTCCACGTAGCCTATGCTGACCTTGAACTCACGTCTTCCTTTTCAAACCTCCTGAGTACAGGGATTACAGTCATGTGACTCCATGTCCAGCCTAAATTTGGTTCTTCTTGGTCTCTTGTGTAAGGAGGATTTCGTTCTCTTCATTTCTCTCAGTATTATGTCCTCAAGGTTTATCCCCGCTAACTCGCCTCGGGATTTCCTTCCTTTTAGAGTCTGAGAATATCCTGTTATATGTAATACGCTACATTCTGTTTATCCACCCATCCTTCAATGGGCATGTGGTTGCTTCTGTCTTTGGCTACTGCAGATAAGGCTATGAATAGTCCTTGAAGTCCCTGCTTTTGTTTCTTTTATGGATATGTCCAAAAGTAGAATCGCGGGATCATATGGTAGTTCCATTTTTAATTTTGTGAGAAATTACCATACTGTTTCCTTAGCAGCTGAGCTGTTTTTATTCCCACAGAAGGTGTACAGAGTTCTAATTTCTCCACAACCTCACTGGCATTTGGCTGTTTTCTGGGTTTTTTGGGAGGTAGTGGTGATGTAAGGGAAAGGGCACAGCAGCTGTGCTAATGCTATGATCTAGGGTTTACACTCAAAGTAATTATGCACACGTTTGGATTTTACTCTACTCTCTTATTATGTTTCCTAATTGTCTCCTCTTTTTTTATTCTGCTTCGTATGGGTTATTTAGCTTTATTCCGTTTTTGTTTCCTGGGTTTCTAACTATCTCTGAACTACTTGTAGGGATTTCTTTGATACTTTATATACTTTTCACAATTTATCTAAAATTAACATTTTCCTACCTTATCCAAAATATAGAAATCTGGCCAGGCCATGATGGTGCACACCTTTAATCCCAGTATTCAGGAGGCAGAGGCAGGCAAATCTCTGTGAGTTCGAGGCCAGCCTGGTCTACAAGAACTAGTTCCAGAAAAGGCTCCAAAGCTACAGAGAAATCGTGTCTCAAAAAACCAAAAACAACAACAACAAAACAAAATATAGAAATCTTCGATCTAACTAAATGCAATAGTTGTCATAGGAATTGTATTATAACACTGAAAACCTCACCAGACAATGTTTTCCTGTCAACTGTCACAAATACTTTCAGGAACGTAAGGGTAAAAATCATTTGTTTTATTTACCCAGACATTTATTGTTTCTCTTTCAGTACTGTGGCCTCACATTTCATTATTTCTCCTAAAGGCTTTCCTTTAGGGGCAGTGAGGTAGAATAGCAGATAAAGGGCACTTGTCACCAAGGCTGATGACCTGAGTTTGATCCCTGGATCCCACATGGTGGAAGGAGAGCACAGAGTCCTGTGAGTTTTCATCTGACCTCCATGTCTGCAGCATGGTGTGTGTGTAAATGGTGTGTGTGCACATATGAACAAACATGCACACACAGAGACGAATGAATGAATAAATGAATAAGTAAATATAATTTAAACAATTTCTGTGAAGCAAATCTAGTAAGGACAAATTCTTAGTTTTTCTTCATCAGAGAGTTTATTTCTGAAGGAAATATTCACTAGATGGAGATTTGGGGATGACGGTTCTGCTCTTTCAGTATTTTCAAATGTCACTTGAGGGCCCTACAGAATCCACAGCTTCTAATGAGATGCACAATGTTGATGAAGCTCAGACACCATAAAAGAGCTTGGTCCAGACTCCTGGGAATGACAGTTTGAGAAGTCCAGATTGAGACAGATCTGAAGGAGGTATCCAGGGAAACTCGGATTGTGCAGGGCTCACGAAGGGAGCGAGAAGTAGAAGATGAAGGCAGCTTTTGCAGGGCAGTTGAAAAAGACAAATGATTGGTACAGAAAAGTTAGTACAGCAGGTATATCTGGACATTGGACGTTGCTATCAGATACATCTACAGAGTAGTATTTGGGCATTGTGCAGTAGCATTGCAAAAGGAGATCTCGGGCTGGAGAGATGGCTTAATGGTTAAGAACACTGTTCTTTCAGAGGTCTTGAGTTCAGTTCCCAGCACCACATGGTGGCCCCCAACCATCTGTAATGAGATCTGGTGCCCTCTTCTGACATGCAGGTATACATGCAGGCAGACCATGTTTGGAGCTATCCTTGGCTGCGTTCAGTCCATGGGCCATGGGTCAGGCACACCTGTCAGGCTGCTTGTCACTAGATGTATTAGTTACTTTTCTCCTTGCTGTAACCAAATACTTGACAAAAGCAAGAGAGGTTGTCTTGGCTCACGGTTCAAAGGATGACAGTCCACTATGGAGAGAAAGGTGAGTGTTGGGAGTGGCTTGATCCTTGGTGCTGACCGTGAGGTGGAAAAAGGAAAATGCCAATATTCTGCTGGCCTTTTCCCCCTTTCTCTTCAGCGTGGAACTCTAGCCAATGGAATGCCACACACATTCAGGATGGGCCCCCGGTAAACCACTCTGAGAAATACCATCAGCAGACCTACCCCATGATATGACCCATCAATAGCATAGGTATTTCTTAATGCAATCTGGCTTGCAGTTGGAACTGACCGTCACAGTGGGTCATACATTATCATCTCTGAGCCTTTACCAGGGAGAAGAACCATCAACGACAGTGCCAGCTGTAACATTTGCTGGAGGATGCTGATGGTGTTTTACAGTCTGGGTCCAGTTCCAAAGTTTACATCCCCAGTCATGGCAGAAGCTTAACCTGTTCCCCTAATTCTCTCCCGAGCCTCTTTTGAAATTTTCATTATTTGTTGTTTGGCTTTGTGGAGACATCTCAGGTAATGAAGACTGGCTTTGAGCTTGCCAGGTATGACCTTTAACTTCTGATCTCACCTCCACCTTGCCTGGCTTTAAAATGCTCTTTCAATTTGTTGATTTGATTCATGATTTTCTTTCTTTCTTTTTTTTTTTTTTTGGTTTTTCGAGACAGGGTTTCTCTGTAGCTTTGGAACCTGTCCTGAAACTAGCTCTTGTAGACCAGGCTGGCCTCAAACTCACAAAGATCCGCCTGCCTCTGCCTCCTGAGTGCTGGGATATGATTTTCTTTTTAATATTTCAAGTTGTCATTTGAATTGTGGTTTATGTAATGTGTTGTTTTCTCTGACTCTGACTATGTTTAAAGATTTTTTTTTTACATTGACTTTCAATCATTGTAACTAGACATGAATATCTCTGAGGTTCTCTACTTTGTGTTTACTGGTCTGTAAGTTTAGGTATTCTGCCTATTTGGGATGCTTTTAGTCATCATTTCTTCCAGTTCTCTGTCTGTTCCAACACCTTTCTCCTATCCTGTTGGGGTTTCAGTGGCATGGGTGTTGGACCTTTCTATATATATAGTTCTGCAGGTTCCTGAGGCTGTGTTCAATTTTTAAGAGACTTATTTATTTATTTATATTTATGAGTTTGAGTGTACTCACATGTGTGTATATGGTTGTGCATGCAGAGACCAGAAGAGGGGGTCAGGTATCAATCATTTCCTACTGATTCCCTTGGCATAGGATTTCTCTCTGGGTCTGGGCTCAGTTTTCTCCATTAGTCTGGTAGCCAGAAATCCCCCATGATTCTCCTTCTCTGCCCCCTTGTAACTAGGGTTACAGATGTCTGCAGGACTAGGATCCGAACTTCAGTCCTCATGATGCTCAGCGAGTGCTCTCATTTTAACCACTGATCCACCTCTTTGGCCCCTCTGTTCATTTTTAATAAAGTTTTTTCTTTAGATTTGGAGACTTTAATTTTTATTTTCTTAAAATTATTTCAGCCTCTGAGAAACCTCATAGTTGTTGTGTGTTTGTTAATTGCTTTTTCTTTTGTGAGTTACTTAATGTATTCCTAGCTCTTAAATGTCAAGTGATCTTGGATTGTGTCCTGGCCAGTTTGAAAATCATCTATGAGGTGTTAGATGCTAGCTTGGTCATATAGTATTGTGGAGAGGGATTTTTTTTTAAAGCAAACAGCAAACCTGGTTATGTTCAAACCAGAAGTCCTTGCTGGTTTTGTGGCTATTTCTGTCGTTGAAGTCATGTTTCAATAGCATGGTAGAGTTTTTAAGTTCTATTACTTTGGTAAGATGACATGGCTCTCTGTAAGCTCACCTCCCATGGTGAAGAGACATTGAAGACATGATTAATCATGAGATGGAGTGGGTATTGGTGATTATTTGGGGCTATAATGTAATCACGAGGAGTCATACTACAGGGATGCAATACAGGAAAGCTAGGTTCTTCCCACAGCTCCCGGGAAGAACACAGGTTATGGGTGCCTTGTCTTAGCTCCTAGATCCCAATTCAGACTAACAATGCCCAGAACCATAAAACAATAAATGTATTCTCATGAGTTGTAGGGTTTATAGGAACCTTGAAGAGCAGCCACAGCCATGTGCAGAGCCAGCAGGACCTGGTGGCAGTCACATCAGCGTTTAGAGATGGATCATGCTCTTTTGATCCCGGCCAGCTCTTCACATGGAAGCTCAGAATTTCAGCAGTCCTGTAGAGCGCTCAGCTTCTCTTATGGTTACTGCCACTTCAGGGAGCTTATTTGTTCCTGGAACTGAGCTGGCATTGGATCTGGGCACTCTAATGAGAGTTTTCCTTCTGGGATTCTGGCTGCCACAGAGACTAAGCTAGGAGATACAGAATGCTTGCCTCTATTCCTTGGTGCTGGGGTCACAGGCATTCTTAGCCATGCCAGGGTAGTTTTTTTGTTCTATGTGGATTCAAACTCAATCTAGTCTTCCCAGCCCTAAACCTCCTCCCCCATCTTTCAGTTGGGGATTGTAAGATAAGCTTGGCTGCAGAGAGCTTGGTGAGTGGGAAACATAAAGGGTAATAAGAAACACAGGCTTAGGAGAGTCACAGATGAAAACAGCAAAGTGAGGCAAGCCTGAGGTGTCAATCAATGTGAGTACATTTCCCCCAGCCCTGTAGCTCTCTACCCAAAAGAAGCTGCAGAGGTTAGGTGACTAGGACTGTAGTTTGTTTTCAGGATCTGGCAGAAGGACTTGAGTGTTAGAAGGTTGAGGTAACCGGAGGAGGAATGCAAGTTGGGCAGTGGTGATACACGCACGCCTTGAATCCCAGCACTCTGGAGGCAGAGGCAGGTGGATCTCTGGGTTTGAGGACAACGTGGTCTACAGAGTGAGTTCCAGGACAGCTGGGACTCTGTTACATAGAGAAACCCTGTCTTGGGGTGGAGGTGGGAGAGAAAAAAAGAAAAGAAAAAAAAAGAGGAGGGATGCGCTTCTGAGAACTTGAACTCAAGGTGTAGCTGCTCAATTGGGAGACATTGGAAAGCATCAAAAACTAAAGATTATGACTTAAAGAGGAAATGCAGGGGCTGCGCGTGTGGCTGTGCTCACCTAGCATGCCTGAAATTCTGGGTTGGCATATGACTGTGATCCCAGGGCTCAGAAGTAAAGGCAGAAGAATATGAAGTTCAAGGCCACCCTTGCCCTTGACTGTATAACCAGTTAGAGACCAGAATGGGATACACAAGACCTTGTCTCAACAACAAAAATCCAGCAGGTTAAGCAGGCCCATGTACATGTGAATGCAGAAGAGACTTGCAAAGTTCAGGGTTTATGGTTTCATAGGTATAATGGATTCAGATAATGATGAAGGAAATGCCCAATGAGGTAATGTATTTGATCTAATTTATAAAAGGCTTGTGACTTGAATAAAATGGCCCCTCAGAAGTCTATAGGGAGTGACACTATTAGGAGGTGTGGTCTTGTGGGAGTAGGTTTGGCTTTTTGGAGGAACTGCATCACCATGGGATAGGCTTGGAAGTCTCAGAAGCTCAAGCCAGACCAGTGTGGCAGTCTCGTCTACTGCCTTCAGATCTGATTCAAAACTCTCAATTTGCAAAACTCTGAGTTCCTCTCCAGCACCAGGTCTGCCTGCATGCTGCTATGGTTCCCGCAGTGATGGCAATGGGTAAACTTCTGAACTGTAAGCCAGCCTCAACGAAATGTTTGACTTTGTAGGAGTTGTCATGGTCATGATGTCGCTTCACAGCAACAGAAATCCTAGCTATGCCTTTGACATTCTGAGTTCTCAAGCAATGGTAAATCAGTAACCATTGCTCTGAAACTGTATATTTGGAGTCCAAAAGTTACAGAGAAGAACACAGTCCCAAGATCCTCTGAATTCCCTCAAAGCCTGTGAGTGCCCCTCATGTTTTCGTGGCCACCACAGCACAGGGCCTTTCCAATATTCTCATTGTGGCCAAAAAAGTCAACTCAATAGTATGAGATTCCAGTATTTCTAAACAATGGGTATGGTTACTTTGTTTGTAGCTTAAGGTTCTCTGAGAAAGGAAACTACATTTCTTTTGTTTTAGCATTTTAATAAATACAAGCGCTTGGCTTGGTAGCAGATGCCAGTAATCTCAGCACTTGGGTGGCAGCAACAGAGAGGTCAGAAATTCAAGACCAGTTTTGCCTACATAAGTCATTTTGAGGGCAGCCTGGGTTGTAGAGAGAAAAAAAGGATGAAAGGAAGAAAATAAGACCATCCATAATTATACTTAGTATGCTGAAATACTGGTATTTGGGGTAGGGAGTGGCAAAATCTTCCATGCATTTAAAAGGGAGCGTCATTCGTTTGGTGGCTTTGTAGTTACCATACATTACTAAAGGCGTTTCATAGATTATATTTAAAAGGAAAGAAGCAATTGCCTTTCACAGTTAAATCTCCATTCCAGATCACTGGTCTGCTATACTGATTTCCACATTTATTGGACTTAGTTATCCTCAGAAACAAAAAAATAGATTGTTAGAAAGCTTTCATCCCTACAGACCCAAGATTTTCTGACTAGAGTTGGCTGTAACTTGATCTAACACAAATGCTCATGTCAAGACAAGGATGCAGTAGAATCTATGCCTTAATGTGGAATTTTAGTGGAATGCTAGGCTCGCTGTGTACAATTTTGAATTTAAATACAGGCAATGGAAAGGAAGGAGACTTGGTTTTGGAGTCAAGAGCTAAGCGAGGGCTGCCTTGGAGAACCATGTGATTAGCAGGGGTCACTTGACACTGACAGGCCACGGGCTGACTTGTTGAAGTCTCAGAGTCTGATGGGCTTACCTGGGTATCTTCTGTAGGGCTGTGCTAGGACTAAGGTCACATTCCATTCATTTCCTCGGAGGGGCTCTGTACCGATGACCTCCTTCACTTTATTAAGTGTGGAGATGGTACCCTGTGCTGCCGAGGCAGCTGAGAGCATACAAGATGCTGTGTGCAGTCGTGCCACATGAGCGTTTTACAGAGAGAGAGAGAGAGAGAGAGAGAGAGAGAGAGAGAGAGAGAGAGAGAGAGAGAGAGAGAGAGAGAGAGAGAGGAATGCAGTGCAGCTCTAGGGTCCTTGCTCACCATGTGTGAAACTTGTTAATCTCTAATTCTGGAGGAAGAGGAGGAAAATGAGGAAGACAAAGCAAAGACCAGATCTTGATAAAGTACCCCAGAGTTTAGCATTAACATGTGGCAATCAGTTTTTTTGTTTTTAATTTTCTCAGATCCTTTATTTTGAATCCTTTGATTTCTTTACTTCTTCTCTACACACACACACATACATACATACACAGACATAGACACATACATACACAGACATAGACACATACATACACAGACATAGACACATACATACACAGACATAGACACATGCATACACATACACAATTTCTTACTGCTTATGTACACACACATACATACACACATACACACACACAAAGAATTTCTTACTGTTTATCTACACACACACACACACACACACACACACACATGCATACATGGAATTTCTTAGATTGAAGCTCAGGGAAACATTACTTTCTGTCTCTCATTACCACGGAAGCACTTTATGGGGACTGGGGGCAGAGTGGTCACTTAACATGCAGCCTTTGGGTGTGATCCTTTAACACTACAGGAAAAAGGACAAAAGAAAAAATGCACAGCATATCTATCTTTTTATTACATAAGTAACTATATAATTACTTATAGGTATATAAATTCTTGAAAAGAGGGAAGAATATATGCTCGCAATTCCATAAGTACAATGGTAGAGCTTCACACTTGGTCATTCTGTATGAATGTAAGGGTTTCTGAGGTAGCTTGGGGAAGAAGGACCCTGGTCTCAGAGTTGTTAGAGCGCAGGTCTAGGTGGTCTTGTGAACTGGGCTCATCTCTTACATCTATACACAAGCATATGTGTCTTCCACACATAGCCGCACATCTTAAGCTACAGTCTTTTACAAAGATGGATTTTCTTTGTTTTTTGTGTCTTTTATACCTGAATTGTGGGGATCCAGTGCTCTGTGCGCTTAGCGTGGTGGCTAGCACATCATTAGTGTCAAAAGACAAGACCTAGTCAATCGTACGCACCCTGTTAGAATAGTTGGCATTATTCTCTTAGAGTTCACATAATTTCTTTACGGCTGCCTAGAAGTGATTATCTCAGTGCTCCCCGGGCTCCTGATATGCGGTGCCTGCCGCCTGCTGTCTCATCTGCCGAACCCTCAGCGCTAGGTCTCATGCACCTCCTCAGCACAGCTCCCCCTACAGGTGGGTGTAGGGAGTCAACTTAATAGCTACCAGGTATTTCCTCATTCATTCCTTGCTGAATTTCATTGTTGAGCTTTTGGATTCTATCTGCCAGCACCCTTTTATTTACTGTTAAATTTTCTACTTAACTAATATTTTCCAATTGTATTACCTGGTCCCTTTAACTAAAATACTCTAAAACACAGGCAATAGATCATTCTTCTGATTGCTCTCTTGAGGTTCTTTAAAAACAATCCACACACAATGTGGACTTTCTTCTCACTTTCTTTGTTATATCAGGTGGTTGTACCTTGATGGTGATCATGGTGGCTTTCCTAATCCAGTGGACTCACCTGTCTTTTTATGGTAAGAATGGAATCTGATTACCACCAGAGTTAGGTATAAAACACAGAGACTCTTCATGGACCATGAGAGCATTTCCCTCAATAAAAAGAAAATGGAGTAGACAAGAATGGAGCTAGCATATTGCTTTTAGCACAAGCTATCGTTTTAGCTCTTCATGATTGGCATCCACTGGACAGCCTCCATCCTGCCTTGCAGGATTGATGTCCCCAGAGAAATGTTTATTTGATAGACATATGGTCCACTCATCTCAAGGCTTCAACGCCTCCTCTTCCAACCATATTAAGCTTTTGCTTTCAAGGAGACACTAAATTTTGGTAAGACTTAAGGATTAAGAGCACGGAGGATTCATGTGGGTGACTACTTTGGAAAACCTGCCCTCTCTTGTAAACACCCTTCCTGACAGAGGCATTCCACATTTCACGCTAAATAAACCTTGCCTAGGTGTCCTGGGCATAGCAATGTGTGTTTGTGTGACAGACTAACTGAGGAAGCAGGGAGGTCACCCTACCTGGTTCTTAGCACGGAAATCACACTTGATTTTCCTCCTAGAGGGAAGTGTCTTGTGGCTCCTGCTAGGCCGATGAATTGAGAAGCAAGTGGCTCCAGTGCAGGAAGAGAAGGGGGTGGGGGGAAGCAAGCTATGGCGTTTCCAGACGCATGGTTATGATCAGAAGCGCACAGGTGTAAGGGAATAGTCTTGGGTCAATTCCATTGTGACTGTAAGTTCTTTCAACTTTGACCTTTAGCTGTCCTTTATTGGTTTCTGTTCATCTCCCGTCCTCTTTTAAACCAGTCCTCTCCAGTCATTGAAACCTACGTGGCCGTCTAGAAGAGGACGTGTACTCTTGGCAGCCAAGAGGACTGGCAGGCTTGTGCTGGGGTGTGGTGTCACTTAGGCAAAGGTGGTGGCACAGAAAGACATTGCATCAGCTTCCCAGTCTAGATCTATAAATATATTTATTATAATATAACAACTTAACAATAAACATATACTATATACAATACCATTACAGAGAACCCTGTTTTATGTCATTCACAGAAATAGCCAGTTTGCTCCAGTGTGATCGATGAGGAGAGAAACGGAATCTCAGTGTCCTCCGTGGAGTCCTGTTGACCACTAGCACCTCCCTTGGAGGCAGACGCACGCCAATGCTCACATTCACCCTGCCCCAGGCAGTTAGAAATTTGTGCTCCAGTCCTTGGGTTCACACTTGCACCCTGTTTGACATAAATACTTTTAAATGACATACAATGTATGTAGTTTTGTGCTTATTACTTTTTTAAATAATAAATAATATTAAAAACTGCATAACGAAGCTCGGTATCTTGTCAAGTGGGAGCCACACTTGTAATGCTAGAAGTTGATGCCCGTCGTTAGGACTGGAATTTTGTGTCATCCAATACTGAATGATGGAGAGTGTATCCTGTCTCTTTTTCTCTCTGTCAGTGGTTCTTATGAGGTGATGGCGAGCTGACTTCCCAGGTAGAAAAATGGTGTGTATTTGGTACTAACTTCAACTAAACAGCACGGTGGCGGCGGCCTTCTTCCTGCCCTGGAACGGAAACTAGGACCGGGTGAGGTTTGAGGGTCTAAGGACTAATGGGAAGGCCTTTCTCTTCTGAGCCTCATTGGGAGATTTTTCCTGGCTTCCCTTTTCTTAGGTTGCTATCCAACAAGGCAACAAGAAGAGCGGTTTCTACGAGTGCCCCTCAGGCCGTGGCTGTCATGGCTCGTCTAAGAAGGCTGTCCCCATCCTGAGAGCTCTCGCGGCAGGTGCCTTGAATATATAGCTATAAATATCAAAAATAGTCTCCTGTGCTTTGTAGACATTTCTTCTCCCTCCCTCCCACCCTCCCTCAGTCCCTTTTCTGGGCCTGGGTCCTCAGCTTTACCTCACGGAGGGAGCTGGACTGGTGTCAGAAGCCAGAACTACATTCTTCTAGAATAGACCCTTTCCCCCCGACAATGCCTCCATGAGGCATGGTCTTCCAGGGCTGTCTGGGAGTTAACTTTTTCCAAAAATAAAGTGGGGGCATGGCCCACCTCAGGAGAGCTCCTCTATTCTGCACATAGAAAAATGAGAGCCAGTGCCCCCCTCTGGCACTACCTACAAAGAGCTCTGGGAAGCCCCACAGCGTTGCCCCTCTTGTGGCCTCCTCCTCTCGGTACTTAAAAATAGCCTTTTGTGTATCAAGAAAATGCCTCGGAAATCTAAATAATTCAGACTGGCTAAGAGAAAGCTAGCACATTCCACCATGTCCATTCGCAGCAAAAACATGGTAGAAAAACCGGTGAAGGACAGGCGGCTCTTCCCAGCAATCCCTGCGGCTGTCAGCCCTGGCTCTGCAGCTGGCCCTCTCTCTTGTCTGGTGGCAACCAGCCTCCTCCTAGGCCTTGGTGCTGCACAGTCCCGTCCCTCGTTCTTTCTCTTGGCCACTTGAAAGTGTAGATTGGTTAAAAACAAAAACAAAAAACAAAAAAAGTAGGAATCAAAGTGATAAGGACACTTTGACCTTATTCCAAAAGAGCCTGATGCCCAATATTGTCACAGGATAACTGATCTATGGTGGTTTAGGGATTGAGCTCGCTCTGTAAGAAGGAAAAAAAACAGCCTCTCTCCCAGTTGAAAAATATGTGAAACTATTGCACCGGGCAGAGCGAGCGCCCCCTGTTGAGAGCAAGCGCCTTGGCTGGCTAGCGAGCCCTGGCTCTGTGTTTTCCAGGTTCCTGCTGCCTGAAGCGCTGTGCCCCCGCTTCACCCAAAAGGCGAGGATGATTTTCTACATTCAATGTAGAGAATATTCGAAATGTTAGCGCAGTGAGTTTCTTGATTGTGTTCTGTGGGCCTCTCGTTGGTGTCGAAAGATAACCATGGTGTGTGGCATTTGCCTCACCAGACTCGTCCCATAGGCTTGTCCTGGGCTCTCTGCTGATGTCAGCCGCTTTGAATATATTTCTTTATCACGACACAGCCATGTCTAAACACAGGACAGGGCATGTGGGGCAGGAGGGTCCATGTGTTGGTTGTTGGCTCATAGGCTTCCATGTTGCCCAGAGCTGGTCCCTCGCTGCTCACAATGCCTCCGGTTGCATAAATTTTACCATCAAGCACCACAGCACTACGGGAGGGAAAAGTGAGGCAGAGAGTTAGGCCTTGAGTATCCATATTGGTCCTGGAAACAGAATCCCAACCCTGTCCTGGCTGTAGGGGCCCCTGGGCCCTCTTGCACAGGTCGTGTAGGATCTTGCTCTTCTTTGCCGCCTAACCTGGGCCAATAAACAACACTTTCTACAGGAACACTTGGGATGACATGCCGTATTGTTCTCAGGGGAGATAAGCTCATTTTGATTAGCTGCCGCCTCCCAGCTCTGCCAAGACACTACAGACAGCTGAGACAGGACGCTTCTACATAGATGCCTGCCCGTCTCTGAGTCTTTTTGTTTGTTTGTTTTTGTTTTTGTTTTTTTGTTTTTCGAGTCAGGGTTTTTCTGTGGCTTTGGAGCCTGTCCTGGAACTAGCTCTTGTAGACCAGGCTGGTCTCGAACTCACAGAGATCCGCCTGCCTCTGTCTCCTGAGTGCTGGGATTAAAGGCGTGCGCCACCACTGCCTGGCCTGTCTCTGAGTCTTTACTGAGCATCTTTTCCTACTGTGCATACAGAGCCTTCGGAGTTTAACACGGAGCTGGGGACGTGACTCAAAACACAAGAGACAGAACAACAGGGGTCAAATCTAACCAAGCAGCAGCCCTGTCACAGGAAGCCCTGCCCCTCTGCCCAGGAACCAGAGTCCCACCTTCTTCCTGTCTCAGCACATGCGACTGGGCCTGCTTCCACCTGTGACTCAAGGGCCAAGCGTGCTCTGCAGGGTGACTGACAGCTCTGCTTGGACCTCTTTCCTGAGTGACACTTGCTGACTGGGACCTGTTATTCCAGTCAGCTCTTCCAAAGGCCTGCTCTACTGCTCTTTCTGCACTTCTTTAGTGTGGGAGGGTCCACCTGTATTGGGTGACTGTCCAGGCAGCGAGATGTCTCTGTCACTTGTAGAGTTTTAGAAGTTGCTTATTTCTTATTTACTTAGGTAATATTATATCCTTCTGGAGTCTTTGATGGATTTGAAAAATGGATAGTTGTAGTTTTAGTTTTCCTTAATTATGATAAAACAAAATAGAACTGTAATTCTTACTTGATAACTGTTTTGTTATATGTAATTTTACTATGTTAAAATGAAAGCCTTTCTTTTTGTTTAAACAGAAAAAGGGGAAATGTGGGAGGGTCCACCTGTATTTCTGTGTTTTGATTGGTTAAATAAAGGGCTGCCTGGCTTATAGTTAGGTCAACCCTTAGGTGGGCGGAGTAGACAGAACAGAAGTTCTGGGAGGAGAAGAAGAAAGGAGCAGAAGCCCCAAGCCACCATCGCAAATGGATACAGGTTAGACCTTTCTGGTAAGTCACCACGTGGTGACTTACAGACTTTTATAATGGGTTAGTTTAATTATGAGAGCTAGCCAAGAAAAGGCTAATGATAATAAGCCAGGCAGAGTTTAAATGAATCCAGTTTGTCACGTGGTTATTTCGGGTGCAGCCAGCCGCTGAGCGGGCCAGCGGCTGGGGGCTTGGGAGCAGGCGGCTGGGAACCTACAACCTGCACCTCTCCTCTCCACCTATTTACAACACTTTAGAATTTCCTTGAATTAAGTTTTTTCACTTATGTTATATGATTTGCTTGCACGTATGTACGTGTATAGCATGCATGCCTGGTGTCTGCAGAGGTCAGAAGAGGGCACCAGATCCACTGGAACTGGAATTACAGATACTTGTAAACCTCCATGTGAGTGCTGGGAATCGAACCTAGGTCCTCTGCAAGAGAACAACTGCTCTTATTTATAAGCCGTCTCTGCAGCCCTGCACTTCTTCATGCATTTCAGCTGTTGCTTCTTGCCATGTTTCTAGCCCCAACTTCTCCTTCACTCCATCAAATGGCCAATTCTTCTTGGCTCTTTCTTAAAAATGGACCCAGAAGTTTTCAAGGCTCTCCTCATTTTTGCAAGGCCCAGACCAGAACACATCCCAACTCTAGATTTCTCATCAGACACTGAGGCCTCCATTGTGCTCCCTTCTAGTTCCTTGCTACTCTGGGTTTTCATGTCCTTATTTTTTTTTTTTTAAATGGCCAACCATCTCTCTGTTTCTCTCACAAAGGCCAGCTTTAGCCCACCCCTGGGACTCAGTGTTTCCTGTTGCTTGTAGTCTCAGGTATGGCATTGACCTCTTCCTCACTGACTTGGTAGTCCAAATGTCACTGTCAGCTATGGAAAAGTCAGACCGTGATCGCGGTTGTGGTATCAGAGGACAGTTCAAAATCTGAGGAACTCAAACTCTACCAAGAGCCTCGCAGTTTTCTGCATTTAAACGCCAGAGGAGATAGACTTTTCTAGGGCTGGGGAAGCTATTTCTCCAAGTTGAAGCAACATGTTAGCAGTTAGCAGTAAGTGTCACCTTCTGTGGTAACTAGACAAACACCAGGTACTCAATAAACACTTCCTGTCATTCATAACTGAAAACTTAGTAATGGTCTCTGGAGCTCTTCGGGAAGCACCTGCTAAGGGACTGCAAACAGTGGGGTGTCTAGGGCGCTCCTTATTCCTGTTCCTCTTACACAGGTAAAGGAAGCATCCAGAAGAGCCAGGGCTGGCATCTCACAGACCTGGGGTCAGGGTGCTGGGGCCAAGCTGCATTCTACCTCCTGTTTCTGCCTGTGCTTGCAGCTCGTCAGGGAGCCTTAGAGCAGCAGACAGATGCAGCATGTGCTCTTGCCTGGCCATCATGGGGTTCACACATGTGACCAGAGCATTCCCCTCAGAGGCCAGTTGTCCCAACATGCCTCTGGAAGGCACCCAAGGGTAGAGCTGGCCTTGCTTCTCCCTGAAGGGAGGGTGGCTTTTATGTCTCTTCCAGTGTGAGACGAGATCATACGGAGCCACAGTCTGGGGACACAGGATCTTCTCACAGCTGCTCTTGGGGCCCCCATATTATACTCTAGTCCTGCCATCCGTTCCTGGGGGTGGGTAAGGCTACCCCTCCAGGTTGCAACTGCACTTCTCCCAGTGGGTGGCTTCACCCATGCAACCCTCCAGTCCCCACTCCTCCACAACCCCAGCCCAGATACTCCTTCACCTGCAGAACTGGCGAGAGTGATTCATGTTTGGGCCCGCCTTGATGTTGCCTTTCTCTGGGTCGTAGATGGTGGTGGCTCTGGCGTAAGCTCCTCCCAGGATGAACACAAAGCCATTGAGGGTGACAGCTGGTGCATACTTGTTGTCTGTGAGGATGGCAGAACAGGTGATCAAGGTCAGTGGTCCTGGCCTCCCTCCTCTTTCTTTCCCAGCAGTGTTTCCAATGATTGCCCTGGGGATAGGCTGGGAAGCAGGCTGAGTATTGGCTGGCTTGCCCTTTCTAGGTGCTGGCATCCCCGCTGTGCCTGGGTTTAGGGACTACCTGCTACCCACTGCCAGACCTGGCTCTGTGGACTCTTTTGTGATTCTGCCTGGGATGTGGGATGGGGGACTGAGGAGGTACCAGATTCTTACCTATCATTGGGGACTCAATGAAGCTCCACGTGTTGGTCTGTGGCACATAGGACTGAAGGACACCTGCAGCTCGGCCTGCCTCATTGACTCCACCGAACACGTAGACCTTGCCACCACACACAGTGGCCGCTGCTGAATGTACTGCCTTGGGCAGAGGGGCTACTGCCTCCCATTGGTTAGTGATAGTGTCATACCTGTGAAGAGGAGAAAGAGATAGTCCGTGTGCAAGGCAGGCCACGGTCCAGGACAGCAGCAGTCGGGGAAATTCAGCATTTGCTTTCTGCCTTCAGCATCACTGGCATAGCCTAAGCCCACAGATGGGGACCCAGGTTTGAGTCACTTCCAGGTATTGCTCCAAACTGGCTTTATAGTGTGGTGGTTTGAAAGCAAATGACCCCAAAGGGAGTGGCACTATTAGGAGGTGTGGCTTTGTTGGAGGAAGTGTCACTATGGAGGCAGGTTTTGAGGTCTCATATATGCTCAGGCCACATCTAGTGTCTTAGACCACTTCCTATTGCCTGTGGGTCAAGATGTAAGAATTCTCAGCTCCTTCTCCAGTGCCATGTCTCCCTGCATGCTGCCTTGCTTCCCGCCATATAATAATGGACGATAATGGACGGAACCTCTGAACTGTAAGTGAGCCATCCCAATTAAATATTTTCCTTTATAAGAGTTGCTGAGGTCATGGTGTCTCTTGACAGCAAAAGAAACCCTAATATAGGAAGTTAATTGAAGGTGAAGGGATAAATGTGGGCACAGTGGTATTTGAGGGACATCTGGAGTAGTCCACAGTGGCTGGAGGTAGGGTAGATTAGAAGGCATTGTGTGTGCCATGCTTAGGGACTCGGGGTTTGTGTAGGGAGGTTCCTGAAGGTTTAAGCAGGGAAACAAGGCAATCAAAACAGGCTAGAGACCACTGTCGCTGCAGGGCGGGGAAGATACTTCAAGGAGGCTGGACTCATGAAGACCAGCTAGACTAATCACCCACAGGAAACTTGATGAGAAGTAAGTAATAGGTCAAGGGATGGTGAGTGTGAGGGACTGGACATGGGTGAGGTGAGTCCTGAGGCGGAGGGCTGACTGGGAAGGGTGGAGAAAAGCCCTCTTTTGGGGCAGTCAGCATAGGGTCACCAGCCAGCAAGTATGCTGTAGAAGACAAAGGGCCTTAAGTGTGGGCAGTGGGGTTCAGCAAGTCATGGTATTCTTGAGGTCGTTGGCACTATAGGTGAAACGGCATTGTGTGTCAGAGCTCTCGAGGGGGCAGTACACTGGAGACAGAGACAGCAGAAACAGATGTCTCCCTGAGGAAACTGAGCCCTGGAGATGGCAGAGGTGGAGGTACTTAGAAAGGAACATGCAATCCTGAGGGGGTTTGTTAATAGAATGCCCATCGGCATTTACAGGCCACCTCGGTGAGGAAAACATCCTGGTACCACCTGCTGGTTTCTGGAATGCAAAGCCTTCCACCTGCCTGACCCTATCAGCAGGACATGGTAGTCCCAGGAGAAAGCCCTGTGTGCTGTGGTCACTGCTCTCCCCACATGTAGCTCCAACAGCCATGCAAAACCTCAAGAAGAGAGCAGGAAAATATGGTGACTAACCAGGAAGTGATGGATTATCTGAGCGTTAATTCTAATTTTTAATAATAACTAGGTTGCACAGTTTTCCAAATGTCATCAGCTGCTTCTCCTGAGCCCACTGAAATGAACTCTGGCACAGCACTGGTTTGGTTTTAATGGCAGCATCTGCACGCACATGCATGTGGGGGGTGGGGTGGGCGGCGTTAAGTACATTGTTGTGTAGCTAGGATGAAGCCCAAGTGAATAAGCAAAAGTTACCACAACAGCCAGACTCCAAATCCGTGCATTCTGCATCCACAGATGCAGTCACTTGCGCATAGAAATAGCTGAAAAATTGTATCTGTGTTGAACATTAACAGATTCTCTCTTATTTCCAAAAGCAATACTGTACAACAGCTCTTTACATCGCACTTACATTGTATGAGGTGTTATAAGTGGTGTGTGAAATGATTTTAAGTACCCATCTAGAGTCTGCAGCAGGCTGTGCACAGGTATTTGTATGTAGCTACTGTGTCATTTTATATGAAGATTTGAGCACTTGCAGATGGGAGTCTATAGGCATCCTGAAACTAGTCCCTGTAGTAGCAGGGGACTTTGCAGTATAAGCAAGAGAGGCAGGAGCACAACTGAGTGTCAGCATTCAGATGTTGACCCGGGAGTTCAAAGCCAGCCTGGGTAACACAGATCCTATTGAAAGACAGGAAGAGGGGGAGAGGGAGAGAGAGAGAGGGAGGGAGGGAGGAAGAAAAAGAGGGGAAAATACACACATACACACATACACACACACACACACACACACACACACACACACCCAGAGAGAGAGAGAGAGAGAGAGAAGAAGAAGAAGGAGGGAGGGAGGGAGGGAGGGAGGGAGGGAGGGAGGGAGGGGGAGCTGGGGACCACAGGGAACTCTGAAGAGCCCTGAACTCTCTCTCACCCCCTGGGGATTTGTTATTTGTCCTTGAAGGCTACAAGGAAGAACTGAAGGCCCCTGGGTCCTGTAAGGTTTCTGGCAGGTATATAGATGCTAATTAAAGCAAAAGGAGTTGTGTGCACTTGAGCATGAAAGTGGAACCTGAGGATGGTACAGCTACTGGCACATTGCTGGGATTATCGAAGCAGCATGAAAGGTGTTTGCTTTCCTCTAGAGAAGGATACAGGAATCCTAGACTGATCTGGTACTTTCTAAGTAGTCAAGGATAAGCGTAACCTCTGAGATCTCCCCAGTGCCACCCTTACAAACGTAGACAACGATGCCTACTTTATGTAGCACTGGGAATCAAACTTAGGGCTACCTGCATTTTAAGCAAATACTGTACCTCCAGAACATCTGAGTTCTCAAACCATGGCCCCATGTACTCTGGTAAGCAGGAGGTGGGGTGACTAAAAGCAGTCAGGGAGCTTGTGTGTAGGATCTGGGCTTTGAGGAGAGAGAAGAGAGAGTCTTTGCTTTTGAAAGGAAATGGCTGATAAGGCCATTCCCAAGGGTGCCTTGCAGAGTGTAGGGTTGGCTAGAGTCTCCAGTGTGTAGTAGGACCACTGTAGGATGCTAGGTTTTTCCAGCCCCAGAGAGAGAGAGAGGGAAGAAGGGAGGGAGTGGGGCTGAACGGATCTGCTTCCTATGCAGTGCAGGATGAAGCAGCAAGGTGAAGAAAGGGTGGAGAGGTCGAGACACGTGAGAGAAAGGAGGCAGTGTCAGAACCTGAGCTAAGCGGGCTGGCCGAGGAGCTGCTGTTCCTGAGGTTTGCTTTTGGAGGACAAGTTCCAACAACCTACTGGTCCGCATTTCTGTTTAGTGTTCCAAAGACCTAGCTGCCCTCAAGGTTCCTGCCTGACTGTAGCTGTCCCAGCACTTACTGTAGACCGGCTGGTAGGGTACATTTGTGGCTCCCCAGACTTATCTCTGCTCTGGATGTGTCTGTACCCAAAGCATGGGCCCGAGTTTACTCACTGTGACCCCAGGGATTCTGATTAGCACATGGTCATGATCAATACACAGCTCCCATGTTCCCCCCGTGAGCCTCTTTTGGACAAGAGCCATCATTAGCTCAGAGGTGGGCCCTCTAGGAGGAGGGTCATATGTGCACCCTGTCTCTGGTTCTTGAGTGTGTGGGGAGGGGACAGCCAAGTGACATCCACTTCTGGACTTGAATGTAAGAAGAAGCCGAAGTCTCTTACGGGGCAGCAAGGGCTGCTGCCATTCAGTCATAGATGGATGATATACAGCTAATAGGTAATGGAGTGTCTTTTGGGGGCAGGGTCAGAGTTCAGATATCAGTGTAAGCCAATATGGCAGCTAGCCAAAGAGCTCCCACAGAAAAAGCTGGGGGATGAGAAAGATTATGTGGTTGTTAGTCTTCAGTCTTTCGGCATAATGACACATTCTGCCAAACACAAATTTCCTGAGAGTTTGTTATTCCAGATGGCTGATTGCCAAGCCATGAGCCCTCCAGTCAGCTCAATCTGTCAGCTTCCTGCTTGAGAAGGATATGCTAATGACATGCAAATGACCTAGCCGAGTGAGGTGTTCCACTATCATTTATGCAGTAACCACAGCTCCTGCAATATATTGCTGTAAAATATTAGACCCGGTTATTTATATAATGATATAATACAGGTTTGTCTATGGTGCTGTTGTTTTAATCTATAATTATGTAATCTCACTCTATTCCTGTAACACAGTAATGTAATATAATTATAATACACCATATATCTCATTCATTATCAATATAATAGCAATTTGTACCATTAATGCTTACTGAGGAACAAAGCACCCTCATGTCTGTCCCCATTACACTGACCTTCCTGTCACCCTGAACTGTCATTGCTTCTGCCACGTGGCACAGAGACTGACTTAGTCAAAAGGGCCTGTTCCTTGGGTAGCTACTGGGTGCCTCTTCCCTACTGAGTGCTCCACTCCCTTGCATGGGCACCGCCTAGGGGGTCTTCCAATCTTTCTCTCATCCTACAAGCACAGATGACAGATCTTCATGGGCCAAGGGAGAACTCCGGGTCTCTCAGGCCCCTCTGTGATCCCCAGCTGCTCTTGCATCCAATGGGCCTCCTAGAGGTGGACTCAGTCTCTGGTGCTTGGAGCTGACATTTATTTTCCAGCTATCTGGAAGGCTAAGTTCCTTGGGGAAGGCCAGTATAGGCAGCCCCTTGGGGCCTCGGAGAACTGCTTCAGGGCCCAAGGAAAGCAGGAGGACCTGAGCTTGTCTCTTTCCCTCCCTCAAGGCACTTGATCTTGCAACAAATCCCTGTATTTATCAACAAGTAGAACTTTGCAAAAGGAGTAATCAGCATTTTAGGAGATTAAAAATAGCTGACAGAAGCAAAGCAGGATGCCATCCAGCTCCACGGACTCCTACATAGAAAACGTCTTCTTGCTCATGTGTTTATTATTGGCTGACAAATGACTGGAAGCTGATGCTTCTGGGGGAGCTTAGGGGTACACCTGGACACGCAGCAGGTTTTGTAGAAGACCCCCCCAGTGTTAGGGCTGGTCTGAGTCCAAGCACAATATTAATATGCTCATAATCACCTGGGAATTTCCCATTATCATCAAATCAATATGTCAATTAAATGTTGTTACCAAGCCCTCTCTGGATCCACTTGGGGGACTTAAAAGCCCACAGTGGACATTCAGAACCTGTCTCACTCTGAGACCATCTTTGCTGGAACATTTATCAAGTACCCAATTAGCCATGGGGCATGACGGGGGGATTCAAATTGAGGGGTATGTGTGACTTCACAGGCAGAAAGGATGTCACACTGCAAAGTATGCTTTCTGGTGGCAGCTAATGGTATGGGCCAGGGTAGGGGAAAGAGCGGAAAAGCTATGCCCAGTAGATCTTCCTGCGCTGCTAACTAATGGTCCTCTCCCATAGGTCCTGAGTATCTTCCTCTCTCTTTTTTTTTCTTTTTTTATAATTTATTTTATGTACATTGGTATGTATGTCTGTGTGAGGGTGTTGGGTCCCCTGAAACTGGAATGACAGACAGCTGTTAGCTGCCATGTGGGTGCTGGGAATTGAATCAGCATCAGTGCTCTTAATAGCTGAGCTATCTCTCCAGCCCGAGCATCTTTCTCAAGGTGACCCGCCCCTGAACTCTAGAGCAATCTCGTGGCTGGGAGGATCTTGGCATTTTCCCCTAGGGCAGTACTCCCTCCAGCCTCTGGCCCTCAGGCATAGGCCTGACTTACACCTCAATAGCCAGGCTAGGGTGGAGGTAGGAAGACAGCAGCCTGGGACTTGAAAGAAACGGCAGACTAATGTGGAATTTGGAGCTCATAGTTTTCCTCTGGAGAATTCTAGAGGCCTGGCTAGACTGCACCTACATTGCTTAGTTGGTGGGTGGTGTCTCTTCCCTGTGTTACTATAGTCCAATTTACCTGCCATGTGTGGGATGCAGGAAGGATGCTTGCAACCTTCACTGGGCAGGACAAAGTGGCACAACCACTGGCATGGCCCATACTTGGGACATGGATTCCAGCTTTTCTCCTGAATCCTCTTATGTCTCTGGGCTGGTCCTTGCAATTTACTGTGCACCCCTAGCTAAGTACACTCACATCCTTCCATGATTGGACCTTGGGCCACACCTTTTGTTATACCTGAATGGATGTTAACAAGAATGTCTTCTTTGGTGACTCATGAGGTCACATCTTGTGTTCACTTCCTTTTATTATGCGTGATGAGCTTGGAATGGGCCAGTCTGTAGACCATTGGTATCAAGGAGGTGCCGGGCTTAGTGATGCCATCTTAGTGTTCAGTGATATTATCAAGAGATGCCAGTTTAGGGACTGTGGTTGCCTTACCTCTCCACGTGGTCCACGTTGCCTGCCACGCCAAGTCCCCCGAGAGTGTAAATCTTCCCATCGTAGACTAGACTATTGTGGCGACAGCGAGGGACGGTCATTCTGGAGACCAGGTTCCAGTTATCCAACAGGGACATGTAGCACCAGACATCAGCCAGCGTCACCCCTGATTCCATGCCACCTGTGGACAGAATGGGGTACAAAGAGCAGATGGGGGAGCTGAGGAAGGGCTTGAGGACAGGTTGCTCTGCTCCAGGGACAGAATAAGGAGGCTCCACCTGCAAGCCAGATAGCCATCTGGGGCCTTGACCTTCCTCAGCCCTGTGTGTAGGAGGCAGAGGTCCCTTTGGAAAGCCCATCCCACTTCCCACCCAGCCCTTGGGAGCCTCACCTGAGAGGTAGATGTTGTCCCCAGCACTCACTACACTGAAGAACTCTCGGTCATAGAAAGGCAGAGAAGCCAAGGGGTACCATTTGTTGTTCTGTGGATTCCAACAGGTGACAGCTACCAGTGAGCGCTGGGTCATCCCCACCATCTGACGGCCCCCAACCAAAACGATGACCTCGGCCACACCTGCAGGGACATGGATGGGCATCCTTGGGACACACCCTTACTTTGTCAGCAGCTGTGCTTGGCTCTTGTCTGGGGGACCACCTGGAGCCAGCTGGTTCCATGGCATCTGCAATTTGGGGATTTGGGCATGTCCCTTGATACCTGCAGAGAGGCGGGGCCGGGTTCGGGGTGTCTGCATCTCCTGCCGGGCGTGAGGCAGCATGTGGTAACGCTTAGCTTCATTGACCAGGTCCCGGCATGCTTCTGATGACTTGATCAGCTCTTCATTGTCCACCACATTGAGCAGGTAGCTGGGGTGGATGAATGGGAGGCGGACAGCAGCTAGGAGCTCTGCTGCATACTGTGGGAGAGAAGAGGCCGGATTGCGCTTAGAGGAAGCCATCTCTTATGAGTTGAACGGAGAAGGACTTCCCATGTGGGCATGTCTTAGAAGCGCACACTGCCCAGCCTGGCATATTAGAGAATGGGAGGCATGCAGGGCTAATTGGAGGTGTGGTGGCTGCAGCTGGCACTGGAGCAGCGTGTCTCTCTGTCCCTTCAGCCTCTTGTCACCACACCCTATCTATGTCATGGATCCATGACTGCACACCATACTGCCAGGCGGTTGAAGCCAGGAGAGTAGGAGCCTTGCATCTCAAAGAGGTGTGAGTGAGTGTGACAGGAACCAGGTGGGAGGTCCCAGAAGCACTTAGATGATGACTGTCAGGTGACCACGTCCTACTACAGCTCCTTAGGAGTGTCGCTGCATCTCATCTTGGCTTCTGAACCCTCTTATCCTTCACTCAAGGCTTTTCCTGCATTGATGTGAACTTCTCCGCGACAGGCAAACGGCTCACCACTCCACCCACTTTTGTTTGGTCCGGCGGATGATTGGCAGGAGTAATTGGGGGCCAGTGCAGACCCTATGCTGAGCTTGTTACTGCATCTGCGGAGGCTGATGAGACCCTGCTTCTAATGGGAGTCTACTAGGGCTGTGGAAGTGGGAGAGGAGTCACAGGGCAGATGATGTTTGAGATGGAAGAGTTGTGGGGACATCCAGAGGCATGGGGGAGTGAAAAGGGGTGTGACATTTGAAGGATTACATGGGGTTTATTCTTGGGTGCAAAGGATTTTTGGAAGGATGCAGCACATAGCAGATGGGGAAGCAGCAACCAGGGCGCCTGGGCAAGCCTGGCTGAGATCATACACACTCTGGGCTGAGGATGTGGATTTGAGGGTTGAGAACTGGGGCAGTTACTGTCATTATCTACACAACTCCAGTTCCTTTCTCTAAAAACTAGCTTCCTGCCGACCTGATTAAATGAGGAACCCACTTCTCATAGACCCTAAGGACTCAGTGGTGGGGTTGATATGGGGCAGGGAGCCATCCATATCTCTCTCGTCCTTGTCTCAAATCTTTCCCCAACCCATTTCCTGCCCTTCCCCCTTCCCGAAGCTCACTATGTAGTCAAGTCTGGCTTTGAATCCCTAATTCTCCTGCTTCTACCTCCAAGTGCTGGGATTACAGACATGTGTTACCATACTTGGCTGTGTCCTTTTTCTGTTCAATGAAATGTGACAGGTTTTCTGACCCAGGACTTGGTGGCTTCAGTGTGTTCTTGGGGTCTGGCTTCCCTGACGCTGTCCTAGCTGGTTAGGCTCCCACTTCCACCATTGTCCCATTTATTGTTTTATATTCTGGTCCTTCCATGACTTCCAACAGCTGCCCTGACTTTCAGGCTCCTCACTACACAACCAGTGGCAAGTCCCTTCTGCATGGGGCCTCCAGTTGGCCTTCTGGGTACGAATGGGCCTGTGAGCACCCCAAGACTTGGGGGACTATCTGGGGATACTGTTGTATCTCTCTTCCTCCTGTGAATAATGACTCTGGTTTTCCTGTCTCCTCTGGTAGCCTCATGTCTCGCCTGTCACACACGTACTGGCTTCCCACTTCCAGAATGGTTTATGGTTGCTCTCACACATTTGGTAGCCAGAGTATGTCCTCTGACCTCCTGAGATCCCACATACCCTGCTCAGGCACCCACTTTTCTGTGAAGAGTCCAGGTACTCCCCCCCCCCAGACCCTGTGATGCCTTGGCAAACCTGGAGACTTGTTCTCAGCCGAGCAGAAGTCCCTGAGAGTCCTCTGGAGACTGAGTTTCATTTTCACCCCCTCTTTCCCTCCCTGTATGTGTGTGTGTGTGTGTGTACTAGACTCCCTTCCACTCATCATTATTTTGACTTCTACACCATCCTTGCTGTTGGGACATGGAACCCTGCCCCCTGCTTCTTCCTCCATTCTTGCAGCAGGTCCCACCCCTGCAGGGACTGGGTGGAGCAAGCCTACCTGGGCCCGTGCTGCTGGGTCCTTTTTGATCCACTTGATGACAGTTTCATAGACCAGCTCCTCGGCCTTGGTGTTGAGACTGTCATTGGAGACATAGGCGATAAAGTCATCCTTAGAGATGCTGAGGATCTCCTCTTGGGCGGCCACCTCTGGGAAGATCTGCAGCGCAAAGGCCTTGGCCATGTGGTAGAGCTCACTGCACTGCATGGCCTCAGCCATGGCCAGCACGCCCAGGCAGTTGCTGGCGGTCAGTTGCTTCTCTGGGGTGGACAGAGTGAATGGTCACTGATCCAGAAGTCCTGGAAGGACCACCTCTTGCTCCTGTCATCATCCCCTGGATCTTCCTTTGAACCCAGCCCATTTTCTTGTGGCCGTGCCTCCAGCATCTATAGCTGTCAGCACCCTACCTCCTGGGACACTAAGCCTCAGAGGTGTTTCCAAAATTTCCTCTGCCCTGACTAGGGCCTAGTTCTAACCAAAACAGCAACTGTGAGGGATGTCATGAGCTTCTTTCCTGACAGTAGAGGGAGGGCGGGGGCTTCAGGATTTGGGCCTAGGCTGTGGGTAGTGGCCACTTTGAAACTTACGGTGTCTTCCATCATGCCTGATGTCATAGGCATCTTTAAACCTTATAAACAACAGTCCTCACATATCAGTGTACTGTCACCCATGGCCCTTAGAGTCCCCTAGTCCACCATCTAGAATCTAGGGTCCAGTGACTGGATCTTTGGAAACCTGGCTAATGGATCTTTCAGGCTAGAACTGGCTGTGTGCTTCGTTCTGTGACTGTAGCTCCTGACCCTCCTGGACTGATTAGTCCTTCAGCAGGATATAAAGGCCTACTGGTCAGCTTACCGAGAAAGGACACGCAGACTTTGCAGAAGGTGTGAAATTGGAATTTGCTGGCTGCCTCGAGCAGAGTCTTGGCATTGGCTGAGTCGATGACCAGCGAACCGGTGTAGACGAATTCCAGCAGTGACTCCAGTACATCAGCCTGCAGGTTCGAGAGCACCAGCTCCAGCTTCTCCCGGCTGCTCTGGCTGCCATCCTGCACTGACCTAAGGCACAGAGACCAGGGTGTCCTCACCTGCCACCCCTGCGGCCACCGCCGCTTCCTCACAGGGCCAGAGTTCCCTGTGCACCTCAGTCACGCCCTTTGTCTTAGGACTCAAAGGACACAGCAATGACACACCTGAACCTAATGACCTGACACAGGATCTGAAAGAGAAGTCTGACCAGAGGCGCCCCAGAGAACAGAAAACCCTGCTTATCACTACTCGGCATGTCCATGCAAAAAAAGATGCAAATCAAAAAGCATGAGCCGTGAATGGGGACAAGGACCAGGACTAGCCCCAAAGGGAAACAATACGGTTTAGCTACCTGCTGGACCTGGTGTCTACACCAAATGGTACCAGCATGCCCTGGCAAGCAGGACTTACTGCCTCACAGGGCAGAATCTCTTCCGGCTGAGGCTCAATGACTCCTGATTGGCTGCCATCCTAGTCAATCAGGAGGTGTCCTTTTGAGCACGTCCTGAAGACCCAGGGCCTTGGAAGGCTGCCCAGGAAATCCCCCTGACCCCAACCTCTCCAAAAAACATATTGTTTCCTTTTAGGTGTGGAAGGGAAGCCCTTCATGACATTGCTTTGAAACTGAAGACAAGACGAGATAGACGGACAGAATGGTTAGAGCTGGGAAGGGGAGAGGAAAACAACCAAGGACTTCCGCCACAGACAGCCAGCAGCCATGACCTGGGGCCTGGCCCGGGGCGGGGGTGCCCTCCTGCCACATGGAACACGGGGTCAGAGGTCAGAGTGGCCTGCGTGTAGAGTGTGCATCGGGCTTGTGAACTGGGGTGGGGAGCAGGGGAGGGACACAAATATATCAGTATGTTTATATCTGGTGTCTACAGAAATACAAGACCATTGCAAAGGCTCCTAAGGCCTGGCAGCCGCTCCCTATAGCTGGACCTGGAAGGAAACAGATACGATGAAGCGAGAGTAAACCAATACAGAAGTGAGGCCGGGAGAAACAAAACAAAAACAAAACCAAAAAAACACCCAGAGCGTTAAGTCAGGAGGCAGGTTCTCAGAGGCCATTGACTTGACCACCCCTGCTTGGCTGCTTTCGCCACCCCAGCTTCCCTCACTGAGCCTGGCCTGGCTGGGACTGTGGCAGGGCAGTGAGCTCTGTTGCCTACCCACTGACTTCTGCAAAAGCCAGGGGTCAAGACTCTTAAGACTGGTCCCTTGGGTGTACCAATGCCTGGTAAGACAGTAGGTTGGCCAAAGAGGCCGGGGACAGCTGCTGGGTGAGTGGACAGAGCATTAGTTGGGAGCAAAGGGACCTGGGTACCCTGCTTTGCCACTGACAGATATCCTGAGCCTCTCTGGCCCTCAGCCTCCTATTCTGGAAAACAAGTAAGTGAGGCCTAAAGTTCTGCTGAGGCTTAGCATGACTTGGGCTAGAGAAACCCCTTCCCAGGAAATCCTTCTACACAACTCTGCTTTCATTTTTAGCACCAGAATTTGAAAACTTAAGGCCTTCAGAGCCCCCAAAATAACTTACAGTGTGCAGATTACTCTGGGACCCTGAGGTTGAGCCAGAGTTTAGGGTTTCTTTTAAACAGATGACTCATGTGACCAGGGGGTCTAAGGCCTTGCATGTTTATGTCCTGAACAAGCCTAGGAAGAGAGAGGGCAAAGTATGGCCACACAGAGAGTCTGGGCTGAGGTGCTTTAAGCCCACACATGCTTACTCAATGCTAAAGGGAATTCACACACCTGTGTTTTACTGTTGAGATGGAGTCCCAAGCTTGGATGCCTTTGTTAGGTGTAAAAATAGCTCTCACGTGCTCCCTAAAGACACCATAAATCCCGACTATCCCAGGCCTCAGAGGCTATCTGGTCAACTTTTTGCTCCAAGTCTTTCCTGCCTCTGTGTCCATCCTTAATGACCTGGCCTTTCCTCTGTACTTCCTCAGGCTCTGTAGAAGTCATTCTGGGTCACAGAGTGCCCGGGCTGATGGGTGTCAACATGGGTGGCTCATCTTTTCTCAAGATACCTTTCTCTGCTGCCACCAACAATTGCCATCTCAGGTGTCCCCCAAGTCCTCGGAGAGAGGAGCTCCACCCAGTGAAGAGGCGAGGTAGGTCTCTGGGGCACAGAGGCAGACACACACGACCCTGGCTGGCGCAGTGCTGGAATAAGAACTGTAAAGGGCTAGTACGGCCACACTGCTGGCAACGACCTGCTGCTTCTCAATGCTGAGCCCGGGAGAGTGTTTGGGAGCTAGAGCTGCCTGCACTGCGAGACACACCAGCAAGGAGAGGGAAAGTACAGGGGCTGAAGGGTGTGGCAACGAAGTCCGAGAGGACCTTGGCCATAAAATGCGTGACTGTGGCTGTCTCCATTGGGCAAATGATTGACAAGGGGGTGCCAGAGGCTCCTAGGACTAGAAAGGCTAGCCCCTTCCACTTGGCTACACAGGTCTTTATTAGTAGCCTGGTACAAAGGTCTAGGGGAGGCATGAGAGTTTGGATATTCCCCCCTTGGCACACAGGTGGGATTTACTGTGTGATTCATATGTAGCTCAGAGAACTGCAGTGGCCACCAAAGGCTGGCAATGACTGTTTCAAATCATTAAATTATTGTCAGCTTCTACCTAGCACTTCTTAGGTCTCTACACTCAAAGCAGAGGTCCCCTAAGGACACCTCACCTGATGGGTAAGCCCAATCTCAGCTATAATGCTGCATCCATCGCAGGTGTGAAGAAAGCTCTGTCCTCTGTCCTAAGCTGGTTCTAGAGTGAGTGGCTGGCCCCTGAGGGTTCATGGCACAATGGTACAAGGATGTACAGAACCACAGAAATAGACTATAGTAACACTGTCTGTGATTCTTATTCTTGGGGGGTTGGTGACAGAAGTGTGGCGCCCTATCTGAGTTCCACACACTGTCTGAGGGTTCCAGCAGGAACTGCATGAAGTTACTTTCTTCCAAGTGGGGGTGCCCGGGAGAGTCTCGGTTCCTAGGTACAGTTGCTGCTCAGCAGGGCTGGGTCTATTGCTATGTCAGAGATGCCTGTCATCAACTAGTTGGATGCTCTTAGCAGAAAACTCCAGGCTAAGTTGCCACCTCCCTCATCTGCCTGCGTGGCCAGGTGTTTGCACAATGCACACTGGAACTGGGCACTGTCTGGAAGTGGAGGGCGATGGTGAGTGGCGGGTATAGGCAGGTGATGAACACAACTGTCACTCTGTCTTTCTGATGTAATCCCCCCCGCCCAATGTCATTAGCTCCAGAGTACTGTATTTGTGTATACCCAAGTCCCACTGGGTCCTGTGGACTTTAGCAGGCCTTGGGCCACTTTTTGAGAGAAGGTAAGGCAATGGATCTGGTCTCCATCATTCTGCTGATACCCAAGAGCTGTCAGTCTCTCTTCTTGTTGCCTTGTTTTCAAGGCACACCTGGGAGTTCTAGATGAGAAAGGGGACAGGCACCTGGGGAAAGAGGTACAGGGTGTGTATCTTCACTGGTACATGAAAAGCCCCATGTCAGTTGATGGGGTGGGTTGAGTCAGTATCCACTCTAGCTTCCCACATCATGGCTGAAGAGGGAAGGAGAAGCTCAGAGCTTAGCATCAGGCTTTGTAAAACATCAGGTTAGAAAAAAATGAGTGAATTCATTGTTTTCGTTCAATGCGAAAGAGAATAGAATTCACGTATCATACATAGTCCACTAGGCTTTGTTGTGAGGTGGGGTCTTCAGCTGCCATGCTTAGGTCTCTGTCCTCTGTGGTATGATGAGGAACAGGTTTTCTCAGGTGCTGGGCATTTTCTCCCACACCTTGACTTAGAGACATGCTGGGAAGTGCCAGTGATGGCAGGAGACACACTGCCATCTTTTAAGAAAGATGGGCATGTCCCCTCTGACAGAGCCTGTAGCCTAGCCAGACAACCATTAAGTGGAAGTGACTGGCCTTGATTACTGTCTCTAAGGCACTTATGCATCCCAAGAGATTCTCTGTGCCCAGAGGGTAAACGAAGACTTGCCAAAGAAGAAAAGCCAGAGCAGACCATGTAGGCGAGGGGGTGAGATGTGGTGCCAGGCCTGGGAGTTCAATCCTAAGAGCTACTGCGGGATTTCCTCCACGTATGTGAGCTGATGAGGGAAGGATGAACACCCCAATAATCATCCGAAGGTAGTTTCTCATTTTTTATCTCGGCTTTTCTCCTGAAGGCAGTGCCCTTTGTCCCTCCTCATTGTCCAAAGGTGGTGTCACCTCTGAACACCCTATGGAACCCGGCTGGCCAGCTAAAGGTCAGGTGGAGCAGGCCCGTGGGTTTTGTTTTGTCCTTGGCTTGCTGCTGGCCTCCTGTCCAAGGGCTCCTTGGCCTTCAGGTCTCATCTAGATGGCCCAGTCCCCTTGCAGGTTTGCACACAAGCGTCTGCCTTAAAGCAGAATTATCTTTCTTGGTAGGCTTAGTGGCCAGTGTCCCCAACATCAGCTGCACACTGCACACACCCCTGCTTGCACACGGTGTCAGCTCTGAGGCTTCCCTTTCCTCCCTCACAGACTGCCTACAAACAGAAAGCACTGTTTGCTTTTCTAGGTTAGGGAATGAATGCTAAGAGAGGTTTCTGTCAGACAATATCTCTATGTCAGTTAAATGCCTGAGGCTTCAAGATCCTCATCTGTAGAATGCGGAGTCTACCATATGAGCGCCTCAAGCTAACATATCTGGAAAACTTCTTGTCACCAGGTGGCAATCTTGTCCAAAAAGGAAGTGGTGAAGGATGGCTTAAAGGAGCTAGCTCATTCATGGAAGTGTGTGAGGAAAGAACCTGGGCAAGGTAGGACCCTGGGACTGTCAGGCAGCTGAGGTGGAAGGGACATGACTACTGTCTGGGAGGCCAAACTGGGAAGATCCAGCTTTTCTGTTCAGTCTCACAGTGATACCCTATGTGTGTGCTTGTGTCTGTCTGTCCAGGCTTAAGGCAAAGCTTATGATGTGACTCCTCTCAGCCTGTTTCATGCTTCCCTTCTCTGATCCATGTACTGTCTATTGTTGAGGACCTTGGGTAGGCTTTGGCCAATGCTGAAGACTTTGGGTGGGGTTCTGGCCCAGGAGAGACCCTGCCTGTTTGCAGAGAAGAATGGGATTTCCTACATGTCCCTCCCATGGAAAGCAGTCACACTGAGAATGGGGACAGAGTAGTGGACACATGACCTAGGTTGGTGGGGGAAAGGAACTCTGCTTGAGTTTCCAAGTCTGGGGTGCTGGTATAGCAAGGTGGCGGGGGTGTCCTTGTTTTGACAGAGCTCAGCCAGGGCAGGTCAATATTGACCCATAAAAGTTCTGAGACACAAATTGTCCCTACTTCCTCGTCTTATAAGACAACAGCCCCTGAAAAGGAGCCCCTGGCCCACTTTGTCCTGGCTGTTCCAATCACTGTATGTTAAGTCTTGAAGGTCACAGATGTGATGGGGACTGGAACAACATGGTGACGGCATGGTCCCTGACCATAAAAAATGTGGGGGCCACGTGACTCACAAAGATAACATCTTGTGAAGCCCTTGCCTCCTTCCTTCATAAGCTTCTGTTTGCAGCCATCAGCACGACTGGCAACATGTACTGTGCGGCCAGGATAGTGAAAGAAAATTCAAAATGAAACAAACACTCTCGTTACTCCATGCATGCTGAAGGCCCCAGACCTCAACCATGACTCCGTCAGATTCATCTGCCTGCCTACCTACCATGTGGGTGCCCTTTAGGCCCTGAGAGCCCAGCCTGCTCTGTGCTCTCCTGGCCATCTTCCCCAGCTCACCCCAACACCGGCCTCTACCTGCTCTCTTCCCTTTTATGGCCTGAACACCTTCTTCTCTCGTGTCTTGGCATTGTAAAGCCTTGCCGGGCTGGTCCTGCCCATCCACTGACTGTCACCTTCAGCATCATTTGACCAACTTCTGGTTTACAGATGATAGAGCCTGAGGGTGAGGGTGTGGCTGGCTGGACCAGAGTCACAGGCTAAGTGTCAGAGTCAAGTGTAGGACCCAGGTCTCCTGACTCCCAAGGATGCTCTCTTTCTCCCAGGAACTGCTCGGATGGAGCGCCCACCCTTTCCCATAAGTGCTACTGAGGTAGCTGGGCATCCCCTCCTCCTCACCTCACAGCAAGCCCAGGTCAGTGGGAAGGCAGGGCCTGCTCACATCTGCTTCTGGGGAGGCAACCTGTTCAATCTGCTTCTGTCCCTATCCTTGTCTGGACAGGTCTTCTTCCTCCTCTGTCTGTCCAAGAAGGTCCCAGCTACTGAGGTCCTCTTTCCTATTGTATGGTGAAGTTTGGCTTTGATGTGTCTTCAAAGGCACTAAAAGGCTTCCTTCCCCCACATGGTTCTAGTCCAGGGCTGGGTCACTGCTCTACTTTATCCTCATATTCTGGAGCCCATTTGGATCAGGGACCAAGGTCCCAGATTATTTAGCTATGTTCCTGCCACTGCCTCACAGAACTTCGTATAAAAAGAGCTCCTGGGCTGAAGAAATCTCTTGACATGCCTCTTCCCCCAGACTTGTGCCTCTAATCCTTGCCCTCAGACACAGGGAACCTAAGCATGGGGGGCAGGAGACGGAGTTGTCCAGGAAATGGGAAGTCACAGAGCCTGCCCCTCCTGTGTGGCACAGGGCCAGTGAGGCTGAGTGGAACCTCACACCCGGCGGCCTGGCGCTACGCCAAAGGACACAAGGGACAGGAAAGGAGATGCCATCCTGAAACAAAACACAGTCGCTCTGGGGTTAGTTGGCAAGTCCAAACACAGCATTGGGAAGCAAGCAGAGGTCCTGTCCTCCCACTCTGAGCTCTGTCCAGGCTCAGCGTCCGCCCCGGAGAGGCTGCAAGGCAAAATGAGCAGCGGCATTAATCTGCTGATGGGTGAGAGAAATGTGAGCGTTACCCTGGGCTGGCCCCTCGGCTGCTCTCCCTCACTAAGGAGTTGGGAGGTGGCCCTGACATCTTTGCAAGGGTATGAAACAGCAAAAACAAAACAAAACAAAACAAAAACCAAAACCAAACAAAAAAACCATTTTTTTTCTAAATCAACAAAATGGAAAACCAAAGATACTCAGGCACCATTCACATCAATCCAGGTAGAAATGTTAAATGGCCAAATGCGGCCAGGGTGGGCTGAGGCTGAAGGTTGAGAGACCGTGTTTCACACCTGGTCTGCACTTAGTGCCCAGGGTTCAAGCACGAGGCTTGGCCTACACGCTCTTCTCCCTGACTCAGGCTGGGGAAGAGCAGTCCCTGGGTGCCTGGTGTTCCTCAGTGGGGATGGCCGGCTCCATTTGCTTTCCTGGCATTAGGTTCACCATCAACAATGGTGATGATGGATCTGGGGACCCTGAGGGATGGAGCAGTGTATAATGATCCCTTCAAATGGAGTCTATTGTTCTCTTAGTCTCAGGAAGGGCTTTTGCTCTGCTAAGACTAGGACTTGGGGTGTGTGTGTGTGGCCTACTGTGGGCTAGCTCCTGGTGGCCAGTGAGGCATGTGTGGGAGCAAGGGCAGTGGCTGCTCTGAGGCTGTGTGTGTGTGGGCACTGGGGAGGGGGAGGAGAGATGGCTACTGGCTCTGTGACAGGGAGTCACGCTTCAGGAACCTGCAAGAGAGGGGAGAAAAGCGACACAAAAGCGTCCTACGAAGGAACAGACCCGACCACAGCTGGAAGGAAGGCAAACCTTTGAATCAGGTCCTTGAAATACAAGCTGCAGGAAGCTAGAACATTTTGGTGGACTTCAAACTCTCTGCCTTCAACAACAATTTTCAGGTCTGTAAACGCTTTCGCTCTGCGCTGCTGGTTCAATTCCTTCAACATGTCTGCAGAATAGAGAAGACAGACAGGGCCAGGTTCCCATTAAGAGGTTTTTATTTTTTATTTTCAGTTAATTTTTTTTCAAGAAGTAGAGAAATAGAAAATACTTGATATTGTTTCTTGGCAAGGCTGGCTGAGCACTGACAGTCAAAAGAGGCCACAAACAATGCGTAAACAAGCAGCCACTGGGAGGGGCTACATAACCAAGGGAGTAACAACTTAAAAAAGCAAAAAAACAAAACAAAACAACCCAAATATGATTTAAAAAAATCAAACCCAGATATTGAAAGAAGTAGAGTGGGGAAAGATTCCCATACTGACAATTGGAAACAGAAAATACATTACCACAAACAGCTTAAAAAAAAAATCTATCCTAGAACCATGGAATAAGGTCTCCCATGCCAATGATGCCAATGTAGCAAGTAAAGCATGGCACTGTGATGTAAGATGGGCTGGGCATGGCTCAGAGGAACAGAACCCCACAACCCCTGCGAAAATAGCACCCCTTCTGTTAGACACTCAAGCCATGGTGTGGAACAAGTCTCCTGGGAAGGGTAGTAGAGAACAGAAGGGCCCAACGAGGGCTTGGCAAGTACTTCCTTCCATCTCACACTTTTGGGGCCTTCTGGGGTAAGCAGGCAAGCAAGGGATGGGGTTAGGTGGGGTGGGGTGTTTCCTTGCATATGTCCCACTTTCTGGGCTCGTCTTCCTGGATGCCCAGCCTTGCCTGTGCATTTGGCAATGGGAAGCTGCTTTGCAGCCCCTGCAGGCCTTAGGAAGTGGCCTGGGATGGAAGAGGGGTATTCCTGCCCCAGTGGGTACATACCTACCTTTACCTGGAGTCTTGGCCACCTGGGCAGGCACAGACAGAATCCAGGCCTGTGGGCTCCAGACCTAGGGAAGCCATCATTTTCTTCCAGACCCACCCCAAGGGCAAGAAGGGAGGAGGAGAGAAGAGCCTGCCAGTCAGCCCATTTAATTAAGGTGTACTTTTCCCTTTGTTGAAGTTAGGGCTTTGGGGTAACATCATTTCTCACTATCCCTACCACATCTGGCTGCATCTGGGACCCCTCTTCTTTTTTGCATGTAGTAGCTGGCCTACTAGTCAGAGGCCTAGACCTTTGTGTCAGGGTGACTTAGACTGTCATTAGACAGGAATGACAGGAATGTCCTCTTACTGTCACTCCAAGCTTTTCACATCTATGTTGAGTGAAGTTGACTTTCTAGAATGACCCTCTGGTGTCCCCTACTTCAAGCCTGAACATAGGGTTAGTACCAGTTGAACAATGAGATTCCCCTAACCCGTAGTTCCTATTCTGGGTTAGTCACAGGGTAGTTAAATGTCCCTGGGTGAGTTACTCCAGACTGTCTCTTTGAGCCTCTGTATTTGTATCTTTCAATAGAATCTGAAGTTCCTACTTGTATCTGCAGAGACCAGTGGGGTCACATGATCTAGTCCAGCTCACGGATGAGAATAGGGTTAGTGGGCCTTGACAGTCTGGCAGGCCTTCCTTCACAAGAATACACTGGGCTTCGGCTCTTCTGAAGACTGAAGATGTGGGGGCTGAGGTGGTGGAAATATCTCCTGAGCCATAGACCATGAAGTCTGGACCCCTACTAACCACATGGTAGGCTGAGTTGGAACTACGGTCGAATGCTCACAGGTGAGTATGTGGAAGACTCTGGCTGGGCCCTCCACCTTCAGCAGGGCCCTGAGACAAGGCTGGAGGGTGTGGGCTGTGTGGGTGGGTATAGGTGAGTGGAAAGCCAGAGATCTTCAGGAGCGCCATAGTTGGCAGGTGAGACTATATCCTGAGAACCATGCCAAGGAGCTCTGGGGCCCAAGAGTGCTATAGGGGATTGTATGTAGGGAAGAGGCGAGGTTAGTCTTGTTCCCCAGTGATCTGATAGCCAGCCTGGATGAGAGGGACTTAAGAAACCCAATGGAAGGCAGGAAGACAACCTATATCCAGAGATCTTGATTTTTGAGCTAGACCTGAGATGAACCTGAACTCTGCCTTCTGTGAGCTAAGCAGCCTTGGAAAGGTAAAATAATGGGTTCCCAGCACCCCTGCTTGTTGAAAGTTAATGAGGTAGCCTATGGTCAGAACCTACTGTGCCCAGTGTCACTGAAGTATATTCCAACTACTGTTGATGGTGGAGTCCTCCCATGAGCCCACTGAAAGATGAAGAGGCCTGATGGAGATTGAAGGGTAGAGAAAGCATGTAGGCCTCAGCCGCTATGGGATAGGAGGGGGCAATGGAACATCTGGGAAGGGACCGAAGGAAGAGTTTGGTTTGGGGTAAGCCTGTAGAAAAAGAGAGGGTAAGACATGGGAAGTGGCAAGAGGCCTGGGCTGGAGATGAGCCTGTGGGGCTCAGACAGGACCTGTGGGACCAGGCAGGGCACATCTAAATTGTGATGCTTGGGTTCTTACAGAGCCTGCAGCTGGGCGAGCCTGGTGGATTATGTCACTTATGAGTGAAGAGAGAGATGGGGGAGAATTTTAGGCGAGGATTCCAAATCCTAAAACTTAAAAAATATTTTTCAAAATTTAAAAGTATATGTTTGTGTGCGTGTATGTGTGTGTCTGTGTGTGTGTGTCCTTACATGCATGCAGGTACCTGCAGAGACCAGAAGAGGGCATCAGATCCCCAGCAACTGGAGTTACAGGCAGTTGTGAGCCACCTGATATGGTGCTGCCAACTGAACTCTGGTCTTCTGGAAGAGCAGCAGGCATTCTCAATCAACCAACAATCTCGCTAGCTCCTGGGTCCTAGTTCTTATTCTAGATTTGTCATGGGTAGTTAGGTGGCCCTGGGTGAGGTACCTGTACCTGCAGGGCCTTCAGTTCCTGTAGGACAAAGTAGTTCTGTGGCTCCCTGGTCATCATACTCTTTGGAAAGCAGATCCAATCCCACGTGCTTGTAAAGTTAGCTAGTGCGGGAGCCAGGCCAGCATCTCACTCCTGGATCTACTGTGTTCTGATGTTTCAAAGGCTTTCCCTACAGGTCAAGGTTCTGGCAAAGACTCTAGCCACATCCCTAGTTCCAGTAGCAACACTGGCTGCACCAGAAATGCCAAGCCTGGGTCCAGATCTAGCAGGTGTCTGGGATTCAGGCGTCACCTCTCTCTCCACACACGCTTGTTTTCTGTGCTCTGCAGCTCTACCTTTTCAGAAATCCGATTTAATGGTTGGGGACGATTATTCACTTCCAGAAGAATTTTTCAATTTATGAAAGAGCTCACCAGGGGATTCCTTTTCACAGCAGGCCCAGTGCATTCCAAGTATTGATCAGTTGGTATGTGCTTGCCACTGCCTGCAGCATGCTGGCAGGGAGGGTGGGCATCACAGTCTATCCTTGTCAGGAGCACACCCTGAATCCACAGAAGCAAGGCAGTGGCTACTGGCTTGGGTGAAAGTTGCTTGACTTCTTCACCCTTGTCTCAGAGATGAACAGCCCTCCTGAATTTTTGTGGTGTCTCTTGGAAACAGTCCAAAGAGCTGGGCCTGGTATGGGAAGAGCTGCAGGATTTGGGTGGAACTTGGATCAAAGGCTGGGTTTTCAGGGTCCCCAAAAGTACCTTGCACCTGTAGGATTCAGGCTGGGCCAAAAACCCTTGGGCGATCCCCAGGCAAAGACTCGGTGGTACCACATTAGTGAAGGGCTGATAGTCTGAGCCCACATGGGGGAGGCATAGCTTTGGCTTCCATTCCTGCTGGCTGGCATTTGGGGACATTTCCCAGTTTTCTTAGGCATGCTTACAGAATTGGCTGTCCTATATCTTGCTCCCCCTACCCCAGCAGGTGCAGATGGCACGGAGCAGAGATGAGACATGCCACAGCAGCATGTAGACCAGCCAGCCTGTGTCATATCAGCCTGACATAACCCTCAAATTGCCTAGCCAGAACCATAATCTAAATAAGTGAGTTTCACTTTAAGCCAGTATGTTTGAGAATTGCTGGTTAGCTGGCAGAAGCCACTTGACTTCAGAAGGCAGGAATAAATGATGGACTCATGAGCTCAGAACTTGCTTGTGTCAGTTTTCCCTGTTAGTTTGGTGTGAGGTTAATTAAAAAAAATGTGTGGACATTCCATTGTGTCCATCTCTGATGTGTACGGTTTAGTAGAACACGTACACTGTTGTACAACTAATTTCTACAAACCCTTTCCTAATTGAAACTGTATATCCATGAAACCACCACCTCCCTTACCTGTGTTCTCCCTGGCCACCATTCATTTTACTTTCTGTCTCTGTGACTGACTTCCCTGGAGATGTTCTATAAGTGAAACTGTACACGTTTGTCCCCCCTGGAATTGGTTTCTTTTACTTGAGTGCCTTCAAGGTTTGTCTACATTTTGTGGTGTGTCAGAATTTCCTCCTGATTTACATCCTATGGCAAGTAGAAACCATTTTAAAATCCATCCATTTTCAGTGGTTGGGACGGATGTTGCTCTGAGGCTAACTCTCCACACAGTTATGGGTCTCTCTAGCCACCCTAGTCTTTGACCCCATTATAATTGGTTGGGATGAAACAACCCCAGCTTCGCAGGACATTAGAGGGACTTGGGGGTGCCAAGAGGGGTCTGCCTGGAGCTGTGTGCTTGTTTAGAGAAGAATGAGACCACAGACAGAACCAGGACTAGAGAGGATACTGCAGCCAAACTTCTACATATTTTTTTTAACCAAAAGACACAAGTTATTTGTCAGAGACTAATGGGCTTGATCCAGCTGGTCTACAAGGCCTGTCTGAGGTGGCAATAAAGAGAAAGGGGTGTCAAATAGTAAAAGGCAAAGAATTCCAGTGGCTTTGCAGCAGAGAAGTCCATTAAATCAGAGCCCCGAGAAAGGTTGTGCAGCTGAATAATTTTTTTTTTCAGTGCTTAAGCTGGTACCCGGCTAGGTGATAAATGTTCCTGGTCCCATTGGTATTTATGACACATACATGATAAAGGACCCAAAAACATTATACACTCAGAGCAGTTGGGAAATACACTGAGAAAGCCCAATGAAGACTGTATCATGCATGTCCAGAGGGTAATTCATCTGGGAGCACAGAAGCTGGATGTGAGCTGACACCATGGGGACAAATGGGAGCTTTGCACAAACAGCCTCCTCAGAGGATGCTTTGTATAGCCATGCCATCCGGGAGGTACTTGGAGCCAGCTCTCCTTTCAGCCACTTTGAAGTCTTCACAAAGTGAGCAGAAGCACCCCTCATCCTCCCCTGGACTGGTGCTCTAGCCCAAGGCCCAGGGATCGCCCAGGATTTGACAGTTTGTGTCTGAGGGAAACATGACTCGAAAACCTTGATGTCATCACTGAGTTAGCACAGACTGCTACCATAAAGGCTCTTTCCCCTTCTGGAGGAGGTCCTTTCTGTTGAACTCCTCTCTGGGACTCGCAGAGCCTTCCAAGGTCTGCTCTTTTCTTTACAGCTTTGTCATCTCCGTGTTGATGCCCTGCACTTCCTGCTCTTTTGACCAAGTCTTCTCTTATACTCAGGGTCTACAAATCCCTTAAGCCTCAGCTTTATGCAGTGTCCTCTAAGGATTCTCACAGAGCTGCCCTCTTCTGTGGTCCTGAGAGACTGCTGGTGCCTCAGGATCAGATAGAGCTCTTTGGTTGCCTCATTCTAGAGGATTCTGTTGTCTACCTGTCTCCTCTCCAGGCTGCAGTTTGAATGGCTTGTCTCTGTGGCCCTGGAGTACATGGCATCATGTTGTTTGGGTGTGCACACCCCCACACACACTGAAAAAAAGAAAAACCCTTCATTTGTGATCAGAATTCTAGTGGGCTACAGAACCCACAGGAGGTGTGGGAAGTGGTCAAGAATGCCCTTAAACACAATTCAAAGGACCCAGCTGTGTAGAAGTAGATGGACCCACCGTAGAAGTCAAGACCCCTATAAACCTAGGAGATAGCAGTGCTAATAACAACAGTGGTAAACTCGCCCACAACTTGAATTTAGATATTTGGGAAGAGATTGAATAAGTCTGTTCAGCTCCAGTTGTTTAGAAGACCCTTTAAATGACCTTTGTAGGAAGGACCAACTAACTCCGCGACATTGAGCAGCAGCTGAACCCATGACCTTTGACACACACTGGCTAGAGAGATGTGGTCCTTTGAATGCTCCAGGTTCTAGCCACCCAGATGGTAAGGTTTACCCAAAGGTAATCCAATAACCAAATGCATGAGTCAACAGACCGTGCCTAGGGGCATCATTTGGGAAGAAATTAAGGGAGGACAAGGGTAGAGCGTCATATACTCAAAAGCTTCACAGAAGGGATCTAATCGTCGCAGTGGACGGTGGATGAGATACGGCAGTAGGAGTGGGGGAGCAGACTGATTACATTTCATCTTCACACAGGAAGCAGACAGCGAGAAAGAGAGAACAGGAAGTGTGGCCAGGCTATAAAACTTCAAAGAGCACCTCCAGTGATGTACTTTCACTAGGAAATCTGCCTCCTGAAGTTTCCATAATATGTGTATGTGTTCAAACAAGAGCCTACGGGAGACATTTCTCATGCAAACCAAACCACCACAAATGTCACGGCCCAGATGCAGCCCAAGAAACCCAGCCAGAAGGTGGTTTCCACCGCAGGGTGGTAAGGTAACCCTTGGCTAAGCAAGGAAGGCTACTGGGCAACGCCTGAGGCTGCAACCTCAGGGAGTGCCTGGCCAGCTTAACATTAGTAACCGTTAGACTTTCTAGCCTTCATTAACGATTCTTTCTCTCTTTCTCTTTTGGTTTTTTGAGACAGAGTTTCTCTGAGTAGCCTTGGATGTCCTAGAATTTACTCTGTAGACCAGGCTGGCCTTGACCTCAGAGATCTGCCTACCTTTGTCTGTGAGTATTAAAGGCATGTGCCACCACCTGGCTAAAGATGCTTTTGTTTAGCTCCTTTTTCCGCTTGGAGGGTGGGTGGGAGCTGAGAAACTGACATTCTGAGATGAGAGCAGGATGTCCTGAAGGCTCTGTGTTGAGAGACAGCTGGAGAAGACCAAAGCTTGGGAGAAGCTGGGGGAGAAATGAGGTCAAGGATGGGGTGTGAAAGAGTCTACAGAGGAGAGGCAGGACTCTGAGGTGACATCCTGGAGTGTGCCAACTGCAGTGCAATGAACCAAATCAGGATCTTGGGGGGCTATGGGGTGACTGGAAGCCAGCATGTAGGGTGTGAAAGGGGCTAGTGGCAACCAATGGACATTAGGAAGAAAGACGTTCCTATTATCCTTGTATGATCTAAGAATATAGCTTGGTAGCAAAGGAGTGTGGTGTCTCGAAGGACGTAGGTTGTAATGACAAGGGGAGGAGGAGACTCAGATATGGTCCCAGGGACTAAGTTGTGGGGGTGAGGACCTCATTTTTGTGTTCTCATAAATGCTCCTATCTTTATGAAACTTTTTGGCCTACAGTGTATCTATCAGAAGTTCTGTTTCTTTCCCATGGTGGAAGGACTGGGCTTTGGGGAGGTGGGGGAAATTCTTCACTGGAGGGACTGGAGTTAAGAAGTCAGGATAGTTATTTGGGGTCAGCAAAAAGAGCCAAGATCAGAACCTTGGAGAGTTACACAAAACCCCCCTCCCCCATAGTCCAGGCAGCTGATGTGGTTAAGGAGGAGCTTGAAACAACCTAAGGCACCCAGTGCTGTGGAAGAAGAGATTGGGAAACTGATATCTCCTTCAGGGGATGACACCCTGAGTTCCAGGAACTTGGAGCAGGACACATACCCACTGGTGTGTTCATGAAACACGTCTCCTTTGTGCTGGGTACTGGTGCGTGACAGGGACACGCAGATTAACATACATGCAGTCTGGGGGCAGTGCAAGGTTTACCGGGAGACACACTGATATAACCATGCCAACAGGGACAAGTGCTGAGTAGAGGAACGCCTGGTTCTGCCTGGGAGACCCAGGAGGCACTAAAGTGGAGGTGGAGGTGGGGGAGTGAGGGGTGGGAGTAGGGATGGAGTGGGCAGACTCAGAGAGGGCTCCAGGTAGCTGGAGTGCAAGTTGAGAAGGCTCCAAAGTTTGAAAGGGCCCGTGCTATCCCATGAGACACCAAGATCATTGGTGGCTTTTATGTGCAGATGACCTAGGGAAGGCTGGCCTGGAAGGGAAGGAGTAACTGCTGCCTATGTCACCTGTGGAGAGTTAAGTGTACAGGAGGCAGGCTGAAGATGTAGCCCAGCGCTCTAGCCTCTGCCCAGAATGCAGACAGCCCTGGTACACAGGATGGTGTCTTTCTCTGAACTGACACACTGTGGCCCCAGGTGCATTTAGGGGGCCTGCTATGAGCCAGGTGCTGGAGGAAAAGGAATCTAATTTCCATTATCAAAATGACCAGAGTCCCCCAAGGACTGGCACTGTGGTCAATCTGGCTCCATGGCCTCCATTCTTGTCCTAGTCCCCAGTCCAGCTCCTGGGCTTCAGCCAATGCCTTCCCCCCGATTTTGTCCAAGATGGATTCTGTAGCCTGTGTCCCAGGCTCCTGACTGCAGACATGCCAGTCATGAATGCTGTGTTCGACAGGATCTGTGAAGGCTGGAAGAACACAGGTGTGCAAAGGGATGCGCACAGTCACAGGGAATGGGAGGCTTAGATTGGTCTTCAGAGAGGACCTTATTGCAGGTGGAAGAGAGGGGACTTTCTTAGCAGCCTACATGTGCAAAGTCTCAGGGCCGTGCAAGACTGTATTCCAAGCATGGACAACTGAGGAAGGGGCTGGTAAGAAATGAGACTGGTGGTACCGGTTGATGCCACCAGGAAAGGCTAAATAGCTGTGCTAAGGAACCTATAAATCTTTACATTTTTAAGTGTGTGTGTGTGTGTGTGTGTGTGTGTGTATGTATGTGTGTGTGTGTGTGTGTATCCATATGTGAGTGCAGGTGCCCAGTGAGTCCAGAAGACCGTGTCAGATCTTCTGGAGTTGGAGGTTCAGGCGGTTGGGAACCAACCAACTTCTGGGTGCTGAACTCTGGTCCTCTGCAAGAGTAGCAAGTACTCTTAACCACGGAGCCATCCTGACAGCTTCAGAAACCCCCAGCTCTCAAGCCGAGAGCTGGAATTGAGAAAAGTTACACAGATGACCTTGAGCACAGATATTTGGGGGACTGGCAGCTGCCTGTCTGGAGAGATGGAGCATCTTCTGGTAACAGCTGCTGCCAGCAACATGAGTGAGCTGTGACGGGGAGGCCTGGTCTGGCCTCTGGAGGCTACAGAAGGGGACTCTTGGGGAAGCTGTCAGAGGGTTTATACATAAATTCGGTATACAGCGTGGCCCCAGGGTGTTGAGGAGACCCTGACTACTATCTCCTTTTCTGGCAAGTATAAACTAGGAACACGTCTTCTCAAAGCACAGTGGGGAGCTGATACAGCCACCACATCCTCCAGCATAGCACAGCCTCTCGTTAGACAAGAAGGGCTTCAGACTTGGAGCTAAAAGCAGACCATTAGGCAACCTGCTTCCTCTGTCTGGAACATAGTGGCTAGCCATCAACCCTGGGGAGGGGAGGCCTGTGAGAGCCTGGCTTCCCTTTCATGACCCTGCATTCCCAGAGAAGCCCGGCTCCTCCATCATTTTAAACACACCCTGTCCCTCTCTCTAGTCTAAAGTTCCAGTTCCCTCACCTGCCTGTCTCCTAGATTCCAACAAAGTTGTCTGTGGGGAATTGAGAGGGGTATGTGAAAGTCTCCAGGGGTCTGCTCCCACTGCAGACCTCAAGAGTAGGTTGGAAATAGAAGAACAATGTCCTGGATGAGGAAATGGTGTCCTCACCTAAGGGACAAATAGTCTAACAGTCAGCGACCTAGCCTCAGAGTTTAAATTTGCAAGCTATGTCCTACAAAACTTCACTTTGATAGATACTTCTTGGATCTAGTTCCTCAAACATCTGGTTAGTTGGGTTTGGGAAAGCCAGTCACCCATTCCAGCAGCAGGACAGCTGTCAAGATGGCTCAGGGATGGGGTGGGAGCAGGCAAAGGAGAGACAAAGGCAAAGGGAAATCCATCCACGGGTCTCTTCCATCTGCTTCAGTACGAGTCATTATTTCCAAAGCATTCTGACAGTCACTATCCCAGCAGACAAATCAATAGTTTTAAAGGATTTGCAAGAATTAATGAACCAGAGCTGGGAGTACAATCAGTTCAAGGACCCGAGTAAACAGGGAAATGAAACAGAAACCCTGAATGCCAGGGGCTAATGGCCACTCCAGATGCCATGGAGGGGAAATTCATGGCAGCCCAGCCTACTGTGGGATGAGGGGGTAGGAGAGCAGAGTGTGGGTGCACGTGTGTGGGGCTGAGGCACAAGGACCCTTTCCTGCCCACCTGTGTCCTCCAGTCTCCTAGGAGACTGTCTATCCCTGGTTCTCCATCCGTGTTCTCTTCTCTTACTCTGAATAGGTAAGATCTGGGAACCATGTATACCTCCTGCCCTTTCAGGAGATGATAGCCTGGAGTCTTTTCTAGTTTTTAACAAAGCTAATGGTCTTTTATATCATATAAGTCATGTCTGCTGTCATTCTGGGAAAATCAGAGGATCCTAAAAAGCACAAAGATGTGCCTCCAGTGACTCAGGCCCTGTAGAGAGTGGAGGTCAGGCATGCCAGCCACTGGGACAGCACAGGCAGGTGAGGGGGCTGTATTGACATATTTGGTTGTGCCTCTTTCCCAGTGTCTATGTCAGTCCTTCCTCTATCTAATTCTGGCAAGCATTGGTGGTTAGAAATGCTGATTTTTTTTTTTACTATATATCTGAAGTCATTGGTCCCCAAAGCCAGTCTGGACACAGCCACAGATGCTGTAATCCAGGTGACAACTTACTGTTGGAGACCCCAAGCACAAACAGGGGTCTGTTTGGGTATGTAGCCTGTGCTCTTGGGCCGTCTGGATCAATTTCCCTAGCCTGGTACTGCTTCCTGTTATTTCAGCTAAGTACTAGATTTAATCATAGTTCTTTTTCATCGAGGTCATTTTCCTGTGGGTCTCTAGCTTGGCAATCAGCTTTTCCTAGGAGGTGGACTTGCCAAACTCTATACTAAATTCACAGACCTACCGTCTACAAACTCGTGGGGTATAGTCACATAATAGTTGCCATCCTGTGTCGGTGGGCCCAGGCTTGTACGCATGCCCATGAGCGTGACTCTGCAGGCCTCTACTTACAGTGGGCTAGAGGCATAGTAGCCACACTGGCCACTGTGCCTCGGTTCGTTGGAGGTGGGTAGAATGGGCACATAGTAGAGAGCTCCACCCCTGCTCAGATCCAGATGCTGGAAGATGAGCCAGGCTGTATGCAGTCACAGGTCACACAGTAGGAGTAACAGGTTGGTGTTTACAGAGCATTGCTGTGAGCTGGGGCGTGTGTGTGTGTGTGTGTGTGTGTGTGTGTGTGTGTGTGTGTGTGTGTAGAGTGAAGAGGAGTAAGGCAGTATTCTCAGAGGCATGGTACAAGATGGGCCTGAGCATAAGCTTCACCTGGAAACTTAAAAAATGACTGATGAGCTGGGTGTTGTGGCGCCTGCCTTTAATCCCAGAACATGAGAGGTGGAGGCAGGAGGATCTCTGTGAGTTTGAGACCAGAGACAGGACTACATAGAGGGACCCTGTATCCAAAGGGGAAAAAAAAAAGAAAGCCTAGGCTCTATCCCCAGAGTTTTCAAGTCAACAGTATATGAAAGGTAGACTTAGGCACTGGGATTTCTTTAGAATGTAGGTGTGAATGCATGCTTGAAGTCCCAAAGTTGATGTCCAGTATCTTTCTTGATTGCTATCATATCTATCATATCTATCTAGAGCCTACCCCTGAGCCCAGAGTTCAGCATTTGGCCAATTTGACTAGCCAGCTCCCTTAGCAGATTCCCCTTCATCTTTCTTCCCCTGGCCATCTGGACTTTTAAGAGTCCTGGGATTTGAACTCTGGCCTTCAGGCTTGCAAAGCAAGTGTTTTACCCCCGAGCCATCTCCCCAGCCCCAGCACAGGCTTTCTAAGAGCTCCTCAGGAGAATCTAATGTATAACAAAATCTGAGAACCTCGGATTTCCTGGCTGTGGACTGCTGTTGGTTTTGCCTTTTTATTTTCACTCCTCAAGTGTCCAGATCTGTTCTCAAAGTGCAAAGACATTTACTGAAAAAAAAAATAAAATTAAGGAACGACAGCTTGACAGCTCCAAGAGCCAGCAATTCATGCAAATGAATGCAAATAAATACACACTTTCATACATATGTTTATGCAAATATTCTTGTGGTCCTGCAAATCAGTCACTTGCCTGCAAGCAGCCACCTACCATTTCTTGGTGAGAACCCCAGGCAGGGTGCCTGGGTTAATGACAAGTGGTATCATGACCTCCCAGGATGACATGTCTATTAGCAAACTCCTCTCAAAAGTCCTAGAGAACCTTACCGAACTGAGCTCTGCCCATCTCAGACTCTACTCCAGGCCCCCAGACCCCCAGGCCCCACCGCTCACTCCAGACCACTGATGAGGGAAGGACTTTGAACAGCAACCCAGTGGAAATGCCAAGGCTACCAGGCCCATGGTCAGAGAAAGTAGCTCTGCCTCTCATGTTCTGGGATGACTCCTGAAAGCAACTGTGAGGACAAGGACTGGCTGGCTTTAGCTCAGTGCTGATCTAGGCGGGCTGGCATGTTGTTAGACACTTGCCCTGCATAGAGGATCTACCCTACAGCTCATTTGTCTCATCAGGGGACACATTTGAGAAGAAAACACCGTCCAGTCAAGATCATAGATTGGAGCCCTGCTGCACATCTACCTCTCCACCAAGCTTACTGAGGTGGCTTGTCCCTGCTCATACCCTAGTGCTGCCCGAGTGGTATGAGCAGTGCTATGAGGTGAGTCTGAGGCCACACCTGAGCACTGTGTCCTGCCTATCAGCCTGTCGTACATGGCTCTGCAAAGCCATGCACCACTTCTTACTTCTTTAGATGTGGTATCTGGGAGGTAGATGTCGTAAGCATTAGGAAGGCTTCCGGACATGGAAAGGTTCCCGAAGGTAAGAGTCTGGCTTGTTGCACAGGTGCTTAATACATTTCCTGTTGACTGACAGGAAGAAGAGTTTACTTCATCTTGCTGTGCCTATCTCAGCTCTCCTGTAATCACACATATAACCTGGAGAGGACAAGACATGGCCTGACTCCTTTCTGGCATTCATCCTCAGGAAGGAGAGGACATACAAGTCACAGCGCTTGTGGCGGGGAGAGGCAGAGCGCTCTCAACCCATTCCAGCCTGGACAGGACCTCTGTAACTAACACTTCAGTAGAAACCAGAACTCAGCTCAGAATTCAAGTCAGCAAAGACCTGTTGCAGCAACCTTTGCAGACCCCAGTGACACCTACTCACCCACCCCCCAGCACATCCCATAGTTTCTGAGCAGAGGGAAATCTCACCATGTTGACTTGGGAGTCAGCTTAGCCTTGCTGACATCACAGGTCATTCGTTCTCATTTCTTGTTGGCTCAACATTTTCCATGAGGAAATCAGCTTTTACACAAAGGAAATGACTTCCCAGAGGACCAGTTGGATCCTGCTCTACCCACCAGACAGCGCCTGGGCCCTCGGAAGGGAGTACCATCTCCCTCCAGTTCACTTTCTGTGGCTGGCTTAAATCAAATCTCAAAGGTCAGTTCTATTCATTAGTTCTTTCAGGCCAACCCTTCACCTCTTCAGCTTTTCTGGGGTATTGAGGAGGTATGCTGCCTCCAGTTACACAGCTGCTAACTGATATGGGACAAAGGAGATAAGGTGTCATTGTCCACCTCCCCACCCACCCCCATGAGAAGGGAGTGTTCATCCCATAGACTACAGGCCAGTTGATTGTCTGGGGGCCCCCTCCCAATGCGTCTGGGGTATGATGTGACCTCATCCACATGCTAACCAAAGGCAGGCCTGCTCTGTGCAGAGAGAGGCCATCTTACTTAAGACCTCAGAACCCCTAGGCAAGTCTTTGGGGGACTATTGTTGAGAGTTCAGATCAGTCCTAGGAACCTCAAGAACAGAACAAGAGTAGAATTTACATCTTAGGGCCCAGAACTTAAAATTCAAAGCTCCATGCCCCCCTCTACGGAGAGCCCAGGGCTTGACATAGCCTAGCTCCTGGAGGCTGGACTCCTGATTTAAAACCTGGAGCTCAGACATCGGGCAGTGCTCTGGAGAACCCTTAGCTCCTAGATGCCTCCAGCTCTCTGACTGGCACCTGACAGTGTGCAGGGTATTAATTATGGTCAGAGCTTTTCGGCATGCAATAAAAAGCCTTTTAAAACGTTCCGATGGGAGGTGATTAACTCTATTAAGTGGCATTATGGATCTTCCTATCTGTTGCTTTCATAAACATAGTTGTAGGCGGAATGTTTTATTGTGGGCATAAAAATGTCCCGCATTACAATGCATAAACACATATTGATGTTGTATTTCTTTACTGCGTCACCGCCCCAATCCCCAACCGCTCCGTAAAGAAACTACACGTCTTAATAATTTATGCTCCAAGTTTTAACCAGGATTATCAATGGCATGTTTTGAGCTTTCTCTTTGGGCAACACAATAGATCATAGTAAAAATGCACCGACAAGCGATGTGTCCGTTTGATTTTTTCCACCTGAATCAGCAGCCCAAATTCCAGACACAGCAGTTTAGGGCAAGCCGCACGCTGGAGAATTTAAGTCTAAGCATTTAATCTGTTCTTTCCATAAATTTCTGCTGCTTGTGCTTTATAATGATTCTACCAGAGGAAGTTTATTTATATCACAGATTCCCAGCATCAGCACATTGAGAACACAACGCAATCGCTCAGTCAATAGCTTACAGCCATGTATAATATCACTCCGGAAATCAAAAGCCCATTTGAAGAAGAGAAGGCTCAGATTAAAGTCACTTTAAGACATCAATAACTTGGACTGGCTGAGGAGAAGATATAAATATCCGGCGTGCGCATATGCAAATAGGAACTCGCAGACGCGCTTCCTCGGTGGTGCGCGGGAACCTTCCTGTGGGTACTTGCCACACGTGACAGCGGCGTGGGGGGGGCAGGGGGCGGTACCTCACTGTCACCAGGAGGGGCTACTGCACGCTTGCCCTACCAATTGCGCCTGCGCGACCTGCGGGCGTCAGCTTGGGTTGGGTCTCCAGGCTGGCAGAGGGCTGGGCTCCTCTGTGAAAAGCCCCAATGAAGGAAGAGGCCACCTAGAATGACACCTGCGTCCTGCAATCGGAGAGTTCACCAGTGTCCCGGACCTAGGAGGGTTGTTTTCTTTCTGCATCTATCTCCACGTGAGACTAGCCATTACCTTATGTCCTTTATCCCTCAGGAGTAATCCTGAAGTTTGCAGGAAATGAAACTTCCAGAGAAAAGAACGTGGCCAAGACCTCGCAGCTAGTGAGCCACAGAACCAGGATCAAGCTGTGTTAAAAATTGAGCTTTTAAACTACGGCCTTTGGCTGTTTCCCGCTCACTGTGGACACTCTACTTAGGGCAGGGCAGGTGCAGCAGCCCAGGAAAGTTTTAGGGTTCACTTGGGAATACGAAGCCTGGGGTCTGAGTAGCACAGTAGGGGCTGTGGCAGGTCAGGATCAGGCTGGATCTAGACTCTTGGAGGCTTGGGGAAGAGCTGTCTGTGGTGGGACCCGCTGGGAATGGGGGAAAAAATCAGTCCTTGAGAAGAATCAAGATAAGTCCTAAGAGGGGTCTGGAGCTAGCCAGGGCAAGCTAGATTCTACCCCAGAATTGTGGAGGGAATGTTAGGCCGTAGGGAGGAAGGGAAGGCACTATTGCTTCACTGAGGGGCTTGTGGAACCCCGGGGCCAACTGATGGATCCTTGCCCAGTGGTCAGAAGCATTCAAGGCCTTAGAGACCCAGGGCTTATCTTGTCTACAGCCTCTACTACCACACCAAACCCCCTCAGGCAAAGGAAGCACATTTGAACCTTGCTGTGTGCTCGGTGTGGCTCTGCACAGGGCAGGGATCCATGAAAAGGAGAATCTGAAACCAAGCCAAGCCAAACCAAACCAAAATCTGGCCAAGAAAGAAAACAAGGGCAGAACATTTGGATGCACCAAAACGTACAGAAATGTATGACTGCAAAGCAGATTTCTTAAGGGTGACTTTTTGACTAGGTGCCTTTGGCTAGTAACTACCTGTGCTTCTGTGGGTAGCCCTGGTCAACTCCTCCGCTCCTACATTCATTTGTTTGCACACTCATGCATTCAGCAAGTGTTTACTGAGCATGGCTATGTGCCAATGGGGAATACAGCATGGAACAAAACAGATGATGGGAAGTCTGTTTTCTCATTCCAGGGTATCTGGTGATCCACAAATGAGTTCTGTAGGTCAGGGCAGCTCGGGAGGGCTGGTTAGTATGAGAATGGGTGGTGTCTCCACACAGGCATTGGCTACATCTAGACTCCCTCCCCCGCACCGAACTCTCTGGGCAGATGATTTACAAGAACCTTGGGGCTCAGTGACTTATTGGAGCTCCTCTCTTCTCCCAGCAGCCAAAGGTCCTCGCAGAACTAGAGTTAGTGTGACACCTGTACTCCCTACAGGGCAAGACCATGCTCTCCCATTGAAATGACCTCTTCTTTTGTGCATGGGGCAGTACGGCTAATAGCCTCTATCAGAACTCTTATTGGAGTGGGTAAGCAATGCTTGCCTGGGGCCTCTGATTGGTCCCCATCAGCATGGTCTTCAGCCGCCTCCAGACACTAGGTGGGTTCACAGAGTTCTAGGTGGGTGGTGAGTTGAATGCTGGCTCTCTCTCCACTCCTGGCTCTGAAAACCTCTTGCTGGTTCCCCTCACAAACTCTCCTGAGTTCCCAGGCTTTGCTGGAGAGCATGGATACATGCTTTCTACAGCTTCCTGTAGAGCTTTCTGAGTGAAGCTGCAGGGTGGGGTTCTGAAATAGCGGCTAGAGAACTCTGAGGGTGCCCTCCTAAGTCCCCATGGAGGGTGGACAACTGCTGCCGGACTGTGGGCGAACATCTGTGTCAGTCAGCAGGGACTGAGAGGAGTGCAAGCTAGGTGGGAGTGGACAGAGTGGTCTCTCTGGTAGCTTGGGTGTGATCTCATCACATGCTCACAACTGGGATGCTCACTGATGAGACACCGCTTCCTGGGCTGTCTCTTTAGGAGTCCCTGTTGGGACAGAATGGGTGGCGTTCAGGGGGGCTTCTGGGGGAAGGACCGCCTAATGGCAGAATGAAGGTCTAGTGGGGATGTCATCTTGAGCAAGAGCAGTGACTGTCTCACATAGGCCCCAAGGAGCTGAATAGTGGAGAGGGCAGCAGCCGTGAGTGGCTTGCCAAGAGGGCTTCTGGAGGAGTTAAGTGGAAGAGGGTCTAATCAGATTCTCCAAGGAAGGGCTCCTGTGTGCAGAGTGACAAGCGGCCACCCAGGGAAGCGAAGGCCACGGAGAAGTGGACCAGGGTGGGAGAGGGGTGTGGGTGCAGGAGGCTGGTCAGTGAGCTGAGCCTGAAGGCCCTGATGTGGGAGAGGTCATAGGCCAGGGGTCCTCATGGGGGACGGGGATGGAGGACATGGGTGGGCACTCTGGGCTTCTAGGAGGATATCATGACTAATTTAAAGCCTCCTCCTCAAGAATGACTTTTTGTTCCCATTGTGATGTCACATGGAGCGAAGACGTGTGGAACACTCCCATAGCCATTCCTGGAAGCAGACGCTGAGGACGTAAGGTGAATGCAGGCTGACTTCTAGGCTCTGAAGTACAGGATGCCTCATGTCCGCTCCTACTCTGTCTCTGATTGGTCAGAAGTTAATGTCATATTTCCGAGCCACAGCTTCATCTGTAGATAGGGGTCACAATAGACCATAGTTTATATAGATAAAGATTAAATGGGCCGATATGCATAACGAGCTTAAAAGAACATTTTTTGGAGGGAAATAGCCTCCATAGTCCCTGGGACTGTAGCTCACAGGTCAGTCAAATCACAGGCTGTATAACTGCAGGGGGCATAATTCGCCTGAGAGGCCTCACAGATTTCTTGAATTACTCTCAGGGTTTTCTGGTAGGTGCCAGGCAAGGGTCTTGAGAAATGGGTACCTTTTTACATATCACATAAAGTTGCTAAATTGGCCAGTGGCGGGGGTGTTCTAAAGTCACTCACAGTTGGGTGGGGGAGACAGACATGAAAATAGACTGTCAAGATGCTCTGGTAAGAAGGAAGGGTGGAGTCTGCACGTGTCCCTGAGGGTTAGCTGAGGAGAGAGCTCACTCTTCTGCGCCGAGCCTGCTGCTTCCGAATTTCCAATAGAAACACTGTCAGAGAAACCCCCAATGCGTGTCTCTCATGAGGGAGATCTCACTCTCGGACCCTCTAATGGTCCCCAGTCAGAGACAGATGAGGCTGCAGCCCTGAGAGGCCCCGAGTCTCTGTGCTCAGGTTATCAGTGTGGAGTCCTTCTCTGTGTGTTCAGTCTCCCATGGAAAAGGCAGGCCCTGAATACAAAATAAATACCGAGACCTCCGTGCACCACAGTCCCTGCCTCGTGTGCTGTGTTGGCTATCAGGGAGCCCCCAGCTCCCAAGGCAGCCCTCATGCCAGCCCCCTCCCCTGGGGGGTGCAGAGGACACCCCCCCAGGGGACATAATAGCCTGTGCTGAGCACATGTAGGGGGACGGAGACTTCTGTGTATATCACAGGGGACCCCAGAGTCTGACTGCCCCCTCCACTTCCGCTGCCTACTCCCTCAAGAAGCAGTCTGGAGGCCAGATCCTGTCACTCCAGACTCGGCTGCCCATACTGATGAGCCATCTTCCCCACTTTCCTGTTCTGGGGTTAAAGGTGCTTCTGAAAAGGGAGGGGTATTCCTCACAATTGGCAGAGGGAACACTGGAAGACAAGATGGTTAGGTTTGGTTGGGAACACAGGGTTCTCAATGAGAGTAAGCTTGGCAGAGGAGGCTAATAGGGGAAGAGGGGTGAAAGCCAGGCAGGAAGGAGAGCTGTGGAAGGGAGAGAGGGTAAGAGGCCAGGGAAAGAGGATGTGCTAGTTCAGATGGTATAGAGACTCTTAGTTTGAGGCTCACCATCAGCTGGCTCCAGGCTTCTCGGGGAACATGTACGTCAGAGGCCTCAACCATCCCAGAGGCATCTTCCAGGCAGCTGAGAAGTCAGGGGAAAAATATATCCTTGCTGGGTGGTAGTGGTGCATGCCTTTAATCCCAGCATTTGGGAGGCAAAGGTGGGCGGATCTCTGAGCTTGAGGCTAACCTGGTCTACAGAATGGGTTCCAGGGCAGCCAGGACTACACAGAGAAATCTTTTCTTGAAAACAAAACCAGACAAAATCCTCACCTGCCCGTGAGTTCCTTCTGGAGCCTGGAAAGCTCTGGAAACAGAGGCTGGGTAGCCAACTATCCTCCTCAGCTATCCTCCAATGGGGAGGAGGATGAGGCACTACTTCTCTCCTGAAGCTGAGCAATTAGGCCTCCAGAGGAGCACCTGCCTGAGGGAAGAGACGCTGCCCAGGCCTCCAGCTCTGCACCACCTTCCCATGGAAGGAGTCTCAAGCCTCCCTCCCAAGGAGGGCCAAGGGATTTTTTTCTACTCTGCTGAGCTCCGGCAAAGATATCAGCACATGGTTAATCTTCCTTTTGCTCAGAAATGTAGAGTAATTTGCCCGAATGGGGATTTCTGCATATTTATACTAATGTCTGTGTTTAAAGCTTATGAGACAGGGAATTGCTGAGAGATGTCCATTAGCAATATATACAGACTGCAATTATTCCTTTATGGTGTGTGGTTTGACTGCAGAATATTTTATTTCTATGGAAGTAGTGGGCTTTGCCTACTGTGTTTTCTTATGTGCCAGAAGAAATCAATAAGCACAGAAAAGAACTGAAAAGAGGCAAGAATAAAGGGAATGTGACCTTTTAGGATTCTGAGAGCCTTGAATACACTATGCCAGGAACTGCCTTTGTCCTCAGAATCTAAATGCAAGTAAGCGCCCAAGTGGGGAGAATCTGGAACATTTAAGGATGTGGACAGAAACTTATGCATCGTCCCTAGGGTGAGACCGAGGTGTTAGTTCACTGAGACCAGGAGGAGCCAGCAGGGGTGTCCTGTCAGAGGCCAACCAGGACAAGAGAACAAGGGGTGTCTTCAAAGGACCCCACTTCTGGCTTCCATCCTCAGCCTTTGATTTCTACCCATGTCAGAAGTAGGTTTTCATTGGAAATAATGGAAGGCCCAGATCTAGGTCCACGGATCAAAGCTTCTTGAAATCTGTAGGTTATGGCAGAAAACGCAGTTTTTCTTGATATGGAGAGCTGGAGATCCAGGGAATTTGAAGGATGTCTAGAATTCATGAGCAGGAGCACCAGGGTAGGTAGATGGGGCCCAGCGGACTCCTCTTCATCAAAGTTCTGGCCAGGAATCTTCTGTGAGATTCCATCTCTCAGGAGTTCATGATCTCCCTCTGTAAGTTCCATCTACCCCTCCTGCCCCTGTATCTCAATGCTTATCTAGCCTTTGCTGGAATTATTAGGGCTTTTTATTTTTTCTGTCATTTGTTAGACGGTTCTCTTTATGCCATCCAAAATGGCCTTGAAGTCACGATTCTCCTGCTTCAACCTCTGGAGTGCTAGGATTGCTGTGTACTGTGTCTGGCTTTATATGGCCTTTTTGTCTCTTCTGCTAGAGGGGCATAGGACAGACAAACCCCAAGCAGGCCTCACACATCACTGGGCCACTTCTACACTCTGGAGGCCTTGAGCATTTAGTCACTGGGAGATGACTCAGCACGAGAACTCCAAATCGAGGGATGCAAATGGAGGGACATCGGACTGCATCCAAGAGCAAACTGTCCAGGACGTTGCTTCTGTCGTCTCCTGGGCCTGGCACCTTGTGGCCCTTCCCTCACGTATCTCACAGCTCTCCCGATGTGTCATTTGCTCCAGAGTCTCTGTGATGTCGGAACATGTGGGAATCTCCACTGGATCCCAGGTGGCTTCCTCCTGATCAGCATCTGCCACTGCACGTTCCCCTGCAAGCTGGCCTTTGCACGTAGGCCCCATTCCCTCGGCGGGAAAGCACTATTCTTCTCTGGCCCCAAAATAGTTTCTTGAAATTGACGCTGACTTCTCACTTGCCTTCTTGCACAGTGATCTCTTCCAAGAGGCGCTGGGGTCCAGAAGAGGGACAGATGGTCCCCGTCTTTTTATAACACGGCCAGTCTTTTGAAGTGAAGAGCTATAAACACAAGTTTGTCTTTAGCAGATGTTCTGTGGGCACAACAAGTGCCACTTTGTGCTCTTAAGCAACTGTGAATGGGGTAATTGGGGAGGAGCCGGAAATGGGGCATTGGTACATTGTTCAGGGGTGCCTAGGGGCCATGGTGTGCTGGTTCCCATGCAGGCTGCAGCCAACTTCAAGTCTCTGTTCAGCCAGTTCATTTTTTTTTTTTTTTGAGACAGGGTTTCTCTGTAGCTTTGGGACCTGACCTGGAACTCATTCTGTAGACCAGGCTGGTCTCGAACTCACAAATTCGCCTGTCTCTGACTCCTGATTGCTGGCATTAAAGGCATGTGCACTACTACCAGTTATTTATATGTCCTGTGCATTCCTGGGACCACCCATAGGAGTTCCACTGTGCAGTAGTCATTTCTGCAGTGTTGGCTGTTGGACTGCACTCTTCAGCATCATCCAGCTAATCCTGATACCCCATCTGAAGGCCAAGGGCCAGATGGATACTCCTCAAGCAATCCACGGATCAGCTCATCACTCTCTCCCCTCAGCTATTCGCCATGGAGGTGTCCAACCTCTATGGCTGTAAGGGGCTGAATGGAAGACATTGCTGAAGACGCGAATGGCTGGCCAGACACGGCATCTGTTGAGCTTCCCAGAAGCTGAAAGCTGTGCTAAGTGTCGGCAGGAAGCCAGTTCCTAGAGCTCTGCGCTGGTGGCTCCTCATCCAGTGGTGACAGAGACACGAGGCATCAATAACGACTTCGAAATGGATGTGCTGCTGTTTAGTAGATTTCAAGACTTTCATTCATTTAAAAGGGCATAGGCTCAATTAATAGACCTCATTAACTTCAAAGATGTATCATCTTTGCTCAGAATTGGCTCCTTCATAGGACGACTGGCTCCATTAACTTTATTGTATTGGCAATACTTTGAGTAAGGCGTGGGAGATGTAGCAACAGGAAAGATTTTCCAGGGCTGCCTGCCTCCCAAGCGCCAGTAGCTTCTGAGGCCAGTGCTCTGTCTGCAGCATCCTCAAATAGCCTAGTGCCCCGTATGGACTGACTCCAGGAATTCCATACATCTATCCTATCCATCTGTCTATCCATCCATGAACAAAGAACCCCAAGAGCTTGTATATAGAAGTATCAGTCACATGGTGCTAGGATGTATAAAACAGCCGTCATGGGACTTACCTATCTTTAGACCCAGTGACAACACAGCAGAAACCTAGGTGTGGTGTGGTAGGAAGGACACAATCATTGGAGATCTATTCTCCTTATGTCACCAATCCCTGTGTGTCTATGTACCTTGTCTGAGCCTTCATTTCTCATCTAGGAATATGCCCAAATGGGAAAACAGCAAGGAATACACAAACATGGAGTGGATAAGTAATGAACATCCAATGATAGGTAAATGCGTGACGACTATTGTCCCTGTCACACACCCTTCTGGAAGAGAAGGCTACACTTTCCAGCTCAACCCACATCTTGTCTGGAATGTTGCTGACCACAGTTTGAGACAACTCCAAAGGTCAACTTCATTTCCTTGATAGATGTCTTCACTAGAAAGACCTTGGTGGGAGATGGCATGTCTACTGAACTGCTCTGTGGGACCAGCGACACTCCACAGGGAAGCCTGGAGGTAATGAACATCTATATGTAGACAAAGAACTGGGCCTGAACACACGGATCAGCAGTTAAGAGCTCTTGCGTTCCAATCCAAGTGTGGGGACTAGAATTCAGATCCCAGAATCCACATAGCAGGCAGGGTGTGGTCTTGAGCACACCTGTGAGTCCAGCAAGCAGAGATCAGACAGGATGATTTCTATGCTTGTTGGCCATCAGCCTAGCCAAACAAACTCAAGCTCCAGGTTCAATGAGAGACCCTGCCTCAAAGGCATACGGTGGAGAAGGATAGAGGAGGATCCTCTGGCCTTCACATCCACGTACCAGTGTGGGTACCACCATGTGCATACACATTACACACACATAACCATAGTCACACATTCTCCCTCTCTTTCTTCCTCTCTCTCTCTCACACACATGAACATAAAGACAAAAATACAGGAATTATTTCTGGATCAATAACAATTTCCTAAACGTGCCAACCTTCTTGTTCACATGGCTAGGGAGACCAGAAGCTTTCAGAATTACCATGAGATGACTCCTCCTCCAAATCCAGAGGTTTCTAAGGTTCTGGAACACAGATTTGAATAGACAGCAAGGCATCTCAGGCCCCTGGTAGTACTCTGGGAAATAATGAATGATCATGGTTGATCATTCACTCACCATTCCTGGGAAACCAAATTCTCAAAGCAGGCATTTCCAAAGAAGGCATCGACCATGAGACTTGATAGGGTGAGGAACCCTGTGCCCATGAGTTAGGGTTTTCCCACACCATCTTTCCCTCTCCCTTTGAGACAAGTTTCTCCCTAGTGACATGTTCAAGGGCCATCACTGTTCTAGCCTGTGTGGCAGCACATAGGACATGGCTTTGGGTGTGAGCTCTTATGGAGTACATGGCTCTGTCCCACCTGCAGGTCACGGGCACAGACTCGGGTTTGTCTCTGTGCATGCATGGGGAGAGAAGCCTAGGATGGAGGATTCCCAGCAGCAGGGGAAATAATTGCCTAGGCCACCCAGACCTAGGGGGTGCTTTCCCTGGGAATTTCCTAGTGCATTCTTGGGAATAATGTGATACTTTGGGGGTAACTCTAACTTCACCCACTCTCTCCCCCCAACCCCTGAAATCAAGCCCTTATGTTAAACGTTGGCTCAGGTAACATTTTCCCTTACTATCCACTATGGTGGTCATGGGGGAGAGGGTTGCAAAGGTTGCTTGTCACACGAAGATTGGGAGATTCTTACTTGAAGAGAGGGAGGTGGGCAGCTGTTCAGAGAGCACAGCTGAGGCAGGGTTGGAATGGGGGAAGTGGGTTTCACTAAGACACACCTTGCCCCAATGATTTAAAGGAAAATAACTTTAGAATCTCAGTCAAGTGATTAACTTGACCCTGACTTTATAGAGGCGGACAAGGTGGTAAGTACATGGCAAGTGTACTGTGGTGAGAGGCCACCTTTTCTACCTGCCAATTAGGTGGATTTCAGACGATTGTGGCCAGGTGTGGTGGCACATCCCGTTAGTCCCAGCACTTGGGAGGCAGAGGTAGGAGGATCTTTATGAATCCTAGGCCTGCTGGTCAACAGAGTGAGTTCCAGGACAGTCAAGGCTACATCTTATTTAAAAACAACAAAACAAAACAACAAAACTCCCCCCAAAGACTATTACAGACTGAATTGAAACCCTTCAAAGTCATATGTTAAAGCCCTACCCCCCAAGATGACGGCATTTGGAGACGGGCCTTTAAGGAGGTTGGAAGGGTAATGCAATAGGGGTGGTACCCCTTTAAGAAGAAGATGCACACAGATATAACTCCATGGTGTCAGGACACAGCACGGAGGAGAGAGCCACTCGGAGAAAGTGACCCTGTCTGCACTTAGATTCTGGGCTTCTGCAGCTGTGTGAGAAGATTCTGCTGTTGAAGCCACTGTGTTTCCGGTGTCCCACTATGGCTGATTGTCATGACACTGACCCTGCGGAAGCTGGTGAGAAATAGAGGTGCACTGGCCTTACTGCATCTGAGGTCCTGGACAGGGATGAGTGAGAAGTCATTCGAAAAAGAGGAGGAGCCACAGTAGGCAGTTCACGGGGCTGTGGAGCTGTGCCCCGTTCGTTGTCTACCAGGCTGCTGGGAGACTAGGACAGTAAAGTTGCTCAGTGAGCCACCCAAACTCTTGAGCTTCTGTCTGAGGTAGGTGTCTCTCACACACGCATGCATGCTCACAAAGTACTTTCTGTTTCCTTTGAAAAAATAAAAACAGGCAAAGACAACAATAGATGGCCACCTTTTGACCATCTTGTTTTCTTCAAGCCATTTACACGCTGTTTTGTGTTACACAAATACTACACTTGTATTATTTTTACCTTCTAAATTTCTAGAATAGCGAGTGTGCTCCTGATGGAATGTAATTTCAACCAAATAGCTTCCCATTGAACTGGTTTTATGCCATGTTTTCTGCGGATCTGCTTCAGGATGTGGAGCACCATCCGTCCGGCCCCTCCCCATCACGCAGCAGCAAGCAGCAGGTATCCCACATGCTCCATCTAAGCACCACGTGAAGAACTGTCCCCAGCCTCTGGAGAGGAAAATTCTGGAAACAGCCCGACTCTTTATGCCTTTAATAGTGACATCGACAGAGCATGCCCATTCAGGTAATGGCTAGGCACCAGGAACTTTGTTATTAGACCTCTGTCACACCAGGAGAGAGAAAGGTGCACAGTGAACTTTTAGAATTTGGGGGTGTTTCTGAGTGCCCCTTCAGGGATTAATGGTGGCCAGGTGTCTCACATCTCGGTCAAAGTCTATGGTATTCAAAGAGACTTTCACCTTCTCAGACTGTGAAGGCCTGGAGATGGATGAACATTTAGCTAACCTAAGACCACAGGTTACAGGTTTTTGTTTTGTTTTAACGTACCAAACCCATCTGACTGAGGTAGGATGGCCAGCTGGTAAGTAGCCTGTGCATACTCAAAGTAGCTCTGAGTGCTTGAAGCCCAAGAGATAGGCATCCTGAAAATCACTAGGCAACCCAGCTTCAAGTCAGGATGGCTTTCTTTGTGAACCAGAAGAGTGCGCGTGTGTGACTCTGTGATAGACAAACCTTTGAACGTTATTTCTCTGTCTGGCACTTCCATATGACTTCTTCCACCTGCCTACCCCTTGCCTCTTGCTCTCATCTTGACTGCCCTTAAGGTCTGCCTCCCTAGTGCTCTTTCACTTCCCAGCTGCCACCGTTCTTAATGCCACCACCTTTTTAAATTTCCCCACAGTCGAGTGCAGCCTCTCCTACAGCCGACCCCTTCCTAAGGCCTGTCTCCATGTCTGGAATACGTTGAATCACCCAGGGCTGCTTGCTTGATAGAAAGCAGAGACTGTGGGGCGCACAGCTAGCAAGCTGGCTAAGCCTTTGGTTTGGCTTATGGCATGAGCCATCACAGAGACTCTGCAGAGTTGGTGTCTCAGAACACATATGAGCTGCTCAGTAAGCACCGGGGGCATCGGGGAGGGAGGTGACATGACTTCAGCTGTGCTGTGGTCTCGGAGTCACTGACCTAGTGTGTACCTAGTCATTCTGCTGTCTGCCTTAGCTTGCTGCTCCTGAGCGACGGCCACGCTTACTTGGGTCAGGGCAGCTGGTCTCTGCACGGTGGGTCAGTATTGTGTAAAAGCCTGGAAATAGCTCCTCTTTTTGTTCCTTGTCATTCTTAGGAACATTTTGACTCCTCTAGCCATGTCCTGCAGGTGGGCAGGGCAGCATCTCTGACTTTGAGGATCCTAGGCATATATTAGTCACTGAAAGTCAGAATGTTTTTCCAGAAGCATAAGAAAGCCCAGAGTCCTCAACCTGCCCAGCCCCTTTGAGCAGGTGGGTATCCAGCAGAGAATGACCCTGGCTCTGAGTGGTCTCGCTGCCCTGACTGCAATATGCTCCTTGCCTGGGTCACTCGCAGCCAAATGAGGTCTTAACCAAATCATTAAGCCCAATTAATGAAGAACAAAGCCCCGAGGACAGAGCTCCGGGAAGTGAAGTGAAGAAGGGTGTCACATTGGGCCAGGCAAGGTCTGTTCTAGTGAATAGGAGCTACCTTGTGGGTGTGGATAAAACTGCAAGTTCCACAGGGTGAGCCACACCTGTGTGGGAGAGGGTGCGTGGGCAGGATGTGGGGGCAGTGAGATTGGCTCCCGAGTCAAAAGCAGTGGCAACCAATTACCTTCCTTCCTCAGGATTTTTTAAGATTTATAGTAGCCAGAGCAGGTAGCAGCAGGCCTTGGTGCTTCGACTTCCTGTTACCTGATTCTCAAAGCTGGTCTGGGCTACAGAATTGAAAACTGAGGCAGAGTCCCATTCACCAGCCCAAGTTTGCTGGGTTAGTGTGTGGAGGGATCTGGAAGTCTCCCCACGCAGTCGACCTGGGCTCCTGACCACTGCCATTGCTGTCAACCACACATATGGCTGATCAATCACCCTGCCTTGGTCAGTTGATCTGTAGAAATCAGATGACGCTAGTTGTCCAATCTATTGCTGTATCCATGGAGGGTACCTATTCCTGCCTGTATGTCTTCAGCTCCCTGATATCAAGATGAAGGTCACAGGATGCTGACCCCCCACTGAGGGTATGCAGGAGGATACCCCCACCCCAACATGAACAGTCCTTAGACTTCAGAGGAAGGTGCCAGCAACAGGCTGGTTCCTTCTGGTTGTTATGGTGATGGTAGAGGATTGTAAAATGTTACAATGGAATAAAGCAATTTTCTGCCATTCAAAAGGGACCCCTGGGAACCAGGCCTTCAGACATCACGATGTTAACATGCTCTCCTAAGACTCTGGAAGGCAAACTGCTCTTTGATTCATTGCATTAACCCGAACTCCTAAAAGGCCGTGGATGCGGAAAGGTGGTCCTGGTACTGACGGTGGAAGAGAGAGATCACGCACACTTTTATGGTGGTCACACCGGGGCTGTACCAAGGGCTGCATGTAAAACGAGTCAGACCACACAGCAATGACAAGAAGCAGCTCTGCCATTGTTAAAGATGAGGAAACTGGGGCAGAATTTCAGACTCCACTTTGCTCTGGGGCAGGTATTATATGGAGGTTCCTGGCTCTAGGAAGAAGTCTCAATGGATAGATGCTTAGTGTGGGATAGGTGTGGGGGCTGCAGAATGACTTTCTGAGAGACTTTTGCATATGCAGATGCCTGAGATTATTGATTACTTTTGCAAACAACAACAACAAAGCAAAAAACCCTCAGGAGGTAGGGTGGCTCCAAGGCAGCCTGTGCACAGAATGACAAAGGATGAAGGACAAGGCAGGTGAGTGTCAGGCACTGAGGGAGGGACCACATGGGGGACCACCAGACACCAGAGCAACTGGGGCCTTCAGAGACAGTCCGAGTGGGTGTGCAGGACAAAGCCTGCACTTTGAGAAGACCTGTGCTCAAAGGACATATTTTGGGCCAGGAAAGGACAAGTGATGGCTCTGAGTTTGAACCCTGGATGGACTCAGGGTGACATTTCTGAGATCCTGCCACAGGGAGGGCTGGCCTGCATGAGGGTTCTTGTCGCATGGGCACTGTGTGGGCAAACAGCTTTGTCTCGCATTTCAGCTCCTTCCAGGGGATTTATGAGGTTACAGAGAGAACTGTGAGTCCTGGCCTTGTCTCAATGTGTGGGACAAGGAGGGATGAGCTATGCCTTAGCCTCATGTCTGGGAGAATAGTCTCCCATCCTCTGCCAGAAGGCAACTCACGCCATCTCGCAGAAAGTGGCTTGACCACAGGGCTGTGGCCTTGTGATCCCTGGATGGGCTAACCCAGCTGCTAAACACTCTAGACAGGGTGCTTGGCTAGATTTCAGTAGCAGTGAGCAGGCAAGGAGTAAGGGATGGTCACATTTGGCCCTCCCCTGGACTCTAGGAGGGTAGTATAAGCATTCTTATATTTTATGTAATATATATATACCTTATATACATTAGTGTTTGATTTTATGAGGCAGGGACTCACTCTGTAGCACAGGCTGAGCTGGATGGAACTCACAGTGTAGCTCAGTTTGGTCTTAAACTCATGGCAATCCTCCTGCTTGAATGCTGAGATGTCAGGCAAGAACCACTACACTCAGATACCATTTCTAAGAGAGAGAGGCCAGGAGGCTCGCTCTGGTTACAAAGCTATTCCACACACCTCAGCATATCCTAAGATACTGTCTTTGCTGCTGATAGAGTTGGAGCAGCTGAACTTCACGTGAGATGCAGTTGCAAGGATGGAGAGCGCTCCTTGGGGTAAAGGCCTATGGTTAGGAAGGGAGGAGAGAAACTGTACCCACAGAAACAGGTGTCATGTAGCACCTAGGTCCTGGGCAGAGAAGCCAGACTCTGTAGAGGGCTCATTATGACTCCTACATCATGCCTGTGACAGTGTCTATACCATAACAGACATGTCCCTCCTCTGGAAGAAAGGAAGCAGGCTCCCTTAGCTCTTTTCTCCCTAGACAGACAGCCTCTGGGTCCAGGGTCTAGGAATTTTAGAGGCTCCCAGCCTTGATCTAAGCCATCAACAATCCCTGATGAAAGACAGCAGAAATCACCATGTCCCCAGCCTGGACCTTGGCTATGACCTCCCAGAGATCTCTAGGAACAGGGTCATTAGACCGTGGGTTTCTGCATAGGCCTGAGCTTGGCTGTACTTCTCCCAGAGGATCAGGCCAGGGGTCTGTGCCCATCTAATGACAAGACAAACACACCAGGCCTTTTATAAAGATTCAGATGGAACTAATTCCGTTTTCCTCCCTTATCACTTTGCACACATGAAATCTATTTTTAATTACCTTTCAATATATAATCTAAAAAAAATTCCACAGCTTGCTCCCACCCTCAAATTGTTCTTAGAGAAAGAAAGATTTATCTTGTAAGTTTCTTAAGAAAATCTATATGTGCTCAATGCATTTAAATAACACTCATTAAAGCAAACCGCAGGCATGCTGGCTTCTCCAGTCACAGATGAGAGACAATCGCTTGACCTACAGCAAATCAAAAGGCATTTTGCACACCACCTTTCTTTTTCAATTGGTTAAGTTTGAAATTAAAGTCCCAAAGCCCTTTTTGGGAAGGCGGACTAATAGAGCCTCGACTGAAAATTTCGTTCAGTCGATCGGAAGATAATTACAAGAAACAAAATGTGAAATTTTAAATCAGGGCACTAATGAAGTCTAAAAATACCAGTGGCCCATCCCTCTGGCTGGCAAGACCTGTTCTTCATGGAGGGGATCTCTCTGCATAATTACTCCACCCCACGAGAGGCCAGGTTGTCTCATCAAACAATAGTAAGGCAAAAATCATAGGATTGTAATGAGGTAGATCGTGCATGGTGGATCTTATTATAATGCCGGGCATGGTTTCAAACAGACACTGGGAGAAAAAGAAAATTCTTTTTCTTCTCTCCTTTTTTTTTTTTTTAAGTTGAGTTCTGATTTGTGTTGATAGCATCATGTTGGGCCTCCTGTTCCTGCCTGGAGCCAGCTGTCTGTCATTTAGGAGTGTGAAATCAATTGAGTTTCAGGGATGCAAAATCCCTAGGGGCAAAATTAAAAGTGACCCAAATCCAAACCCACGTGGTGCTTGCAGGACTGTAACTCTCCCATGGCAAGTTGCAAAGATTTGGTTTCAAAATTTGGGTTCCTTATTTTTTTCCCCTAAGTGTAGCTGTTTGACATTAGATCTGACAGATAAATTATAGCTTTAGCAAGAATGGCTTTTAAGATTAGAAATGAAAGGAGAATTTACCTAAGAAATAAAAACCCAGGCTCAAGCATTGTATATTTGTATGCATCCACCCCCTTGTCTTCCTTCACAAATGCAAGGGGTATCTGCCAGCTGGCAAGGGCCATAAACAGACGTGAATTAATGTAATCTCTGGGCAAACAGCTGGTCTGGTGGATACCAATAGAAAGCAGGGTGCTGGACAGGTCACTGACCAGAGCTGGAAGACCTCAAAGGCTCCCCAGAAGATAGAGTAGGATATACTTTCTGGGTCTTGCTTCCTGCCTCTCATCCAGACTCAGTCTACCCTATGGGGGTTGGTATAGCAAATAGCATGGGGCCGCATGGCCCTGTAAGGCTTGGGGCCACAGAGGTCAGGCCATACTCTTTGGCCTCCCACAGTTGTCCCAGGAGCAGCTCTGCATGGTTCAATGACGTAGTACTAGGCTCAGTAGTCCAGCCTTACCAACCTGTGTCACCCCATCTCAAGGGTGAGGGTGTCCAGGGACAGCCTGCTTCTAGCAATGTTCAGAGAGATGGATTCCAGCTCAGTGTCCAGTCTTAGACTAGGGGACTCTAAGGTCAGCCAAGCTGGTTCCCTCCTCTACAGAACGGTTTTTCTCTAGATATATGTCCGGAACTTGGAAAACCAGCGAGACCTTTCATCAGCCTTAGCAGACCTCTCCCTGTGGGGACCCTAAGGCTGCCCAGTACTTCTAGCTGTGGGAGAGCCTTAGACAGTTGGGACCCCACAGCCTCTTGTGTCAGAGTTGGTGGCTCATGAAGTGGGAGTGAATTCGTGTGTGTGTGCCCACATGCATGTGTGTGTGTATGTGTGTGTGCGTGCTTTTGTTTTTTTGGCATGCTCTCTCTCTCTTAAAGAAAGGGGTTGCTAAACCAAAACAGTTCAAAAAAGAAATCAATTTAGTCTCTCTCTATATATAAAAAAAATAAATTTTAAACAAAGCAAGGGTTTACCAGATTTCAGATGTAATTTTTCTATAATTTTGTCATTTAAAACTAGCACTGATTTCCCAAACAAAGGCAGTTGGAGCTCACACAGGTTCGGAATGAAACCCCACAGGGAGCTAGGCACCGGCTTTGTGGTTGGGGTGGCTCAGAAAGACTGGAGAGCGGCTCAGAAGAACCAGTGACAAATGTCTGGAGAAGGGTGGGCAGAGAGTGACGAAGGGCAGCATTGCAATGCTATGATGCAGGGACCTTTGAAATAGACATTCGGGGGTTCTGAGGAAAAGCTATGGCTAGTTGTATACACTATCTAGCACCACCTACTGGCCCCTTTGAAGGAGACATGGGTACTCCAGCAGGCTAGGGCAGAGGTCTTCCTGCCTCCTCCTGTCCCTAGAGCTGCGTCTCCCGGTGGAGGCCTCATGACTTTCCCTTGCACATAGCAGGATCAGGACCTGGGCTGTCTGGCAATGTCCCTGCATCAAGGAAAGCCAAATCTAAGACAGGCACTCTCAAAGCCTCCCCTCCTGGCCCTGGCCCTGCTGTCCCACTCAGACACTGGGACCAGAACCTACCTCTAATGTCCTGGGCCCTGATGGTGCGGTTGTGGCTTGGGCTGAGAACCACGTTGGGGTGTACTTCCTTCCCCAGCTTCTGTTCCCAAGGAACTACATCTGAGCTCGTTGCAAGGAAACTCCCCTGGGGCTGGGGTCCAGGGTCCCCCTGAAGGCCAGCCCAGTGCTATTCTTCCCAGGGACTCAACAGAGACCTCTTCAGTCCTTCAAAACCAAAACCTTAAGTGGCTCAGGATGGTAGGAGTGTGCCTGGCCCCTGGTTCCACTCTCATTAACAGCTTGGTTGGTGGAGCAGGCTTGTCCTGCCCGGCATAGGTCTTTGTGGATGGAAAGTGGTAAAAACCTCCATGGACTGTTCTAGTGATCCTTAAGCGGAGTGGGTAGCTCTTGCTCAGTCTAGCCTTGGTCTGGCCTGGGGTGAGCATGCCTTGGGCTCTGGACTTTCAGGTTCCCTCTTCCTTCTTCCCATTTTTTTTTTCTTCTTGCTCTGTGAATCTTGCTGTTGCTTGTCTCAACCTCCACACTGGCTTTCTGCCCGAATTCACCCACCTAAGCAGGGAATTTCTGTCACAGCTTCTGGTTAGATGAAGCCAGTGAAAAAGCTACCATAAACACACTTCTGTCCTCACTGTGTTGGAATGACCAGTCAGGGAGGTACAGACCAGGCACACAGTGGGGTGTGTGACAGGACTTACCTTTAGGGTGCCCTGGGTCGGTGAACTCATACTTCCCCACTCCAATTGTCCGTAGCATTTGTAGCCCATGGGCCGAGTCTGTTGTGGGGGGCCCATTGGTGGCAGGAGCACTATTGGGGAGAGCAGCGGACGGCTGGGCTGGCGGAGGTGGAGGCAGCAGGGGCCCTGCCATGTGGCCGTTGCCCACAGCAGTGGGTCCTGGGCGTGCTACCTGCCCCACTCCAGGCAAAGTGGATACCGCCAGGGGCTGAGGGCTGGCATACAGGGCCTGGGCCGGCATGTTCACCACCACACTGCTCAGTGGTTGGGCGGGCGGCTGTGGGAGTGAGTAGTGGCCGGGCATCAGCGGGAGTTGGGGCCCCACATGGGGAGGCAGTGAGGGAGTCACCCCGATGACCGGGGCCTGGACGTTCACAGCCGGGCTGAAGGTGGGAGGCTGGGCCACTCCATAGGAGTGTGCAATCAGGGAAGGCTGGTTCCCGGCGGCCACCGTGGTCACCCATGGCCCCGTGCCTGTAAGGGAGATGGAAAAACTGTTATTCTATCAGTTATATATTCAGTCATCAAACATCACCTATCCCAGGCCTTGGGCTGGGATGTGGAGCAATAACAGTGGATAAGACATTTGTGTCTAAGCACGCAGATGTTCAAGAATGTGAAAAAGCCGGGTAGGGGCATACACCATTAATCCCAGCACTCTGGAGGGAGGCAGAGGCAAGTGGATCTCCATGAATATGAGGTTAGCCTGCTTTACATAGTTCCAGGCCAGTCGAGGCTACATAGTGAGATTTTGTCTAAAAAAAAAAAAGACAAATCTATTTGGGAGAAATGAGACACAAAAAGCATAGAGAAAATACTCTCAGACTATCAAAGAGACCCATGTTCCTTTCAGCTCTCCTACCTATGAGCTAAGAGCCCTGGCAAGTTGCTTTGGTTCTCCAAGCCTCATTCTTTCTGTCTGTTAATCTGGACTGAGAACTGAAGGTGGAACGTGTGTTTGCAAAATCAACAGCGTGTCAGGTGTGCGGTAGATGTTACATATATGTCTTGTATGTGTTGTATGTTATATGTCTTGTATGTACTCCTTTGCTGGAGAATTGCGGTGGATGGGAGGCAAAGAGAAGGCTGGCAGCGAACAGTGTTTGCAGGGGTTTCAGGTGAGCACAGTGGATCTTGAAGATGGCAAAGTGTTTTCCAGGCATCTAGAAAGAGGTGGATAGGGCTTAGGAAATCCTGGAAGAGATCTGAGGGGACTCTAGACCTTGCTGGAACTGGGCCAAGAGGGAAGGCTGGGCACACCTCTGAGGATATGATGTAAGGTGAAAGGCCAGTGATGCCCAGGTCAGGCAGAGCAAGGCCAGGGTCTACCTGGAGTTTAACTGATATTGAGGTGACCCAGAACGGCTTGTGAAAGCTGGAAGATACAGCGACAGGGAATTTTAGTCTGGTCATCTCTGATGTAATGGGTCTTGGCTTGAGCCTTCACTGTTATTCAACCTTGGTTATCATGATTCCTCTGGGGTTCGAGTGTAGACTGAGAACGGGGAGACTGAGGCAGGAGACTGGAAGCCCTGGAGGCTAGCAGGGTTGGGAATTCCCTCTCAGACATAAGATGAGTAGGGAGGGCAGGGGCCCAGATGTCACAGCAACATTCAATCCAGCAGGGGGCGTTGGGTGAAGAGGAGGAGCCAGAAGGAACCAGTTCTGAGTCCCGCCCGATTCTGGGATTTGGGTTCCAGATTAGTGACACAGCTTCTTCATCTTCCGCAGGCACAATAATACTCATGTGTAGGATTGCCGCAAGCCCTGATCACACACAGAACAAGGCACACGATAATGTGCGAGAAATATTTATGATTCGTGTCCGGAGGGAGGGAGGCTGCAAGCCAAGAAACATTGGCAATGTATTGCTGGCTAGATTCTAGAATAGGCTGCTGAGGGGGGGAACATGTCCAAGCTAAACAGAGGAGGTGCTATCGACATGAGCCAGTGTAGCTGGATGTCTCAAGACCAAAGCCTGGCACCCCGAACTCAGTGCTCCCCAGGATTAGCCAGGGAATTTGGGAATATGCATTAAAATGTCAGAGTCTGGCTGACAAGGCCACACATACTCCTGAGATGCTATGCCATGAAGATGATTTTTTTTTTTTTTTTGTGGTGAGATGAATGCCTGAAAGGGGCTGGGGACCTACAGAGAGGCCTCTAGTCACTTACAGTAAGCCCTGACCACTGTTTTTAATCAATGACTTAACGGGCTATGAAGGACACACTTTTGGAGGAACTAGGAACAGAGCACAAAAAATAAAACAAAACAAAACACCCCCCTCTCCAAACAGCCCTTGAGATCACAGTGGCCCCATTCAGGAGAGAGTTGGAGGGATCTGCTTATGTCCCCAAATCCAGCTGTCTAAGCCCAATTACAAAGAGATGGCCTTGTGACAAACTTGAGTTTTACCATTGGGACAGTAGGTGATGTCTATGGGCTGAACAGCTATGTTCTGGGGCTGTAATGACCAGGTGGAGGGCTGAAGAAGAGCGCTGGTGAGCAGGGATTTGTCCTTAGCCCTGGGCTGTGCCTTTGCCTTTTAGAGGGATCCAGAGTGAGCACTTGTCAGGAAAGAGAAGGGTCTGGAATTCATGAGCTTTAGGGTGGAGTGACGAATTGTTTTGGTGTGTTTATAGCAGAAGACATAGGACTGGGAGGTATCTTCAGGTATTTGTACCAAAGCAGGGTGGAGGGTGGGAGAGGTGCAGGAGCCATGTGTCAGAGTTGTTGGCAGCAGGACCATGATGCTGTGGAAGAAGGAAACCCCAGTCGTGGGGCCAGAGCTAGTGCTCATGTAACCTTGGGCAAGGCCAAATCTCCCTGGAAACTTGAGAAACTTGAGAGTCTCACACATCCCAAGCCTGATATCTGGGCTTCTTCAGACTCACAGACGGGGATCTCTGGAGAAGAACGGAGCACCCAGCAAGTAGGTGTCTCAGTCAGCTGATGCACACGCACCTGGATTGTCGCTCTCTCTCATCTGTTTGGAGGGCGGCTCATCCGTGTCCCAGGGTGTGGACTGATTGATGGGTGTCTGGCCCCATCGAATGCTGGTCGTGAGTCCCTGGGACTGATTGTCGGCTTTGGAGATGCCGGGAGCCTGTGGAAAGTAGATGAGAATGGTGAGCAGGACCTTGCCTGGAACCTGTTATCTCAGCAATATCCTTGAGACTGAGCTTTTTCTAATGGGCTCACGGGCAGAGAGAGAGAGAGAGAGAGAGAGAGAGAGAGAGAGAGAGAGAGAGAGAGAGAGAGAGAGAGATAGCCTGTACCCAGTCCCACTAGTGCTGGGACCTCTGCCTCCTTCCCAGCAAGGGATCTCAGGACAGAGTATCGACAGGTTTGGCCTCTGATGAGCTCCTGGCCTTTAGGACTCCAAGACAAGGCCGTGCCAGGAATTTCTATTGCTGCTGCCTATCTCGGGGGAACTACTGCATTCTGTACTCTGGTGTGGGGACACCTTAGCCCTCAGACTGTCAATAACCCACTGTAACCCAAACGCTACCCGCTTATCCAGGGTAGGGGCTGAGCATTGACTGTATCCACTCAGTCTCAGTCCAGCAGGTGCCAGGGCTTTCATGTGTGGCTACTGACGGAGAATTCCTAAGAAGATGGCAAAAGGTTCGCTCTGCAGAATGCCGTCATCAGGTGGCAAATGAGGACCACTGCATATTCTCCACCCTGCTCCAGTACCTGCTGTTGAGAGCCAGGCATCCCATGGAGGAAGGGTGGGGGTTATGGAAACTGGTGGGGGGAACCTATGATTCCTCAGAGCAGTAAGAGGGCTTGCTTGCTGTGTGAGCTCACCTGATTTAGCTGTAGAGATGTACAAGGAAAGCCCTCTCAGAATGAAGGCAAACGTCCAAATGACAGTGGCCCCCGCGGCTACAGTCCTGATAGAACACTGGCTACTAAGAAGTGTGCTTTCTGAAATTTATCATGAGAAGGCGAAATGTTCCCACTGTGATATTGATGAGAAAAGCAGGCCACAAGGTTACACCCATGTGACCCTCCCTACGCAAACCCATCCTGCTGTTGAACAACACGTATGAGAGGGAAATGACCCAAATATCGGCAAGATGTTACCTTTGGATGCGAGGATTATGGGGGACTTCTTGTCTACATTCTTTTGCAATTATCAAAATAAATGGTTCAAGGGATTGAACTCAGGGTGTTGTGTTTTCCAAGTGTTCTACCACTGACCCACATCCCCAGATCTGTTTTTTTTTTTTTGTAGTCCAGGCTGCCTTTGAACACATGACCTCCCCATCTCTCACTTCAAAGCGCTAGGATTGCAGATGTGTGTTACCACATCTAAATACCAAATTTCTCCAGTGGCCATTCTTTATAAACAATACAAAAATAAATCCTAAACATATCACAGAAGCTGGGATAAAGAAACTGGGGTGCAAAGGGGCAAGGATCTCTGTGGAGGTGACTTTGAGAAGATAGTCCCAGCTCCTAGGAACCCAGTTCGCCCTAGGGAAGCAGGTGAGCTAGGATGAAGCTGTTCTTCTCCAGCACCTGCCCAGAAGAAAGCCACAATACTTGTAGCATCTCCAGATAAAGTCTGACACAGTGGTGAAGCTGGAGGCAGAGTTCCCTGTGAAGCCCTTGGGCAAGGTGATTCACCTGGGTCCTAGGCCAGGCGCATAGCAGTGAGTGTGAGCAGTAGACTGGGCAGGGCTCCTGGAGTCTTTGCTGTATCACACACTTTGGCACACAAAGCCTGCCGCAGGGCCTGCTGGGAGAGCAGGAGCTAGGCAACATTGAGACCTGAGGCAGTGCAGAAGTAATTGCATTACGGTGCACTTTACCTCTGGACTGTCCATGAACAAGGCTTGGAAAGAGGACGAGAAGGGAAAATAAAGAACAAAACAAGAAGCGAGAACAATTCCTTGAACAAGTGTTCTGATCGGAGGCCCCACTCCTGCTTGTGGCATGAGTGAGACTGAGGGGGTGGTGAGATACAAAAGGGGGGTCTGAGACATAGCCATAATGGTGATGATGCATAGAAAGAGGCAACTTTCCATGTGTGCTCCGGATGGGTGCAGAAGCCATCCAGCCATCTGCAGCCCTTTATTTCCAGGCACCATGATCACAATGGGGTGAGAGGCACAGATATTGCTCCTGAAACCAGAGGCATCTGAGGGGGACTGAGTTTGTGCTATGTCCTATTCAAGAGCCTTGTTTAGAGGACACGTTTGAATGCTGCTGGGACCCCCTAGCCTCCCTGCCAGCAAGCCTCTTCGCTGACAAGATGGAAACCTTTTCTGCCAGGAGAGGGCGCTGTAGCCCCTCTCTGCTGCCCATGTCCCAGAGGCTTCCCAGATAGGAAACAACAGTTTTTTTTTGCTTAAGATTTCAGAGTCCTCTCCCTGCCACAATTTCTGCAGTGCTGGGTCTGCAGGTCCGCATGGCAACTTAACCAGGGAGGGAAGGCTTCTGGAAACATGCCCCGAGACTGCCACTTCTGCCAGAAGCTCTGTTCCCCACCCCCCTTGAGTTTGGGTCATCAGGTTCTATGCTATAAAACTTTGGAAATTCTAATGTTTGCCCCCAAATGAGGGGAATTCTGGACCTGAAAAATTGCATCTTTGCCCCAACACATTGCTTAGACTTATGCAATGTGTCGCTCATGTATGCCGTATGCCTTGGTTTGTTCTTTGGTAAATAACTATTGGGCTGGGGTGGGTACTGCTATGTACTGACCAGGGCAATGTCTGAATGGGGGCCATTTGGATCCAGGCGATTCCCTTTGTAGGTTTGCTCTCAGCTGGAGCATACCCCGGTGTACCCCCAAACAGAAGCGGGGGTGTTCTGGGCATGCACAGGCTGATCCAGAGCCACAGTGAGATTACCTGGCAGCAGGGCCTTTTGTTCGGCTCTGTGTCTTTCATGATCTGTACAAGCAGTCTTCGAGACCGAAGAAAGCTGCTCCGAAGTCCACCCTCTTTCCCCCGCACCCCACTTAGGAATGATAAATAAAACCACTCACATTCTGCTCTGCACTAGCAACATCTTAAGCTGCAGCAGTTTGCGGCTCAGGAATTTTATTTTATTAAAGGCAATCAAGTGAATATTCCTTCCTTGATTCTGTCAACAAACAACTTAGATGCAGGAGTGTGCCCTTTGCCGAGAGGCCCAGAGCTTCCAGGGGAACCATATATGGATAGACCACAGACAGCTTAGCTGCAGGAGTGTGCCCTTTGTGGCAATGTCCAGGGCAAGCAGGTGAGCCATATATGGACCAATATAGTATGTGAGGAGGGAAGCCTGACCAGGGGGCCTTTCCTCCTGCCAAGAGCTCTAGGTCCCAAATAATCTGCAGATGGCAGATTCTGGAGGTGCCTGGGACCCTGTATGGGCCTGTGACTGCAGCTCTGAACTTCGCTCTTGTGGTTTTGAACTCCCACACATCTGGAACTCCTAGGAGCAATCCAGGCTTTTCCCAGCTTGCATGAGGGCTCGCCTTAGGGAAGGAGAGCAGGGATGGGGTCCGGGTGGGGTTGAGGGTGGGTTGCCAGTACAAAACTAGCTTCCCAGCCATGTGGCAGAAGTGGGCTAAGCAGAGTCTCTCTCACTTCTCACCTCCTCCCACTGCCATTCTCTGGGACACCCGGGAAGCCACCGCTTGGAGACCTTCTGCTTTTTCTTGGCCCTGGCTTCTGCTCCAGTAACATGGCGGTACTCATCAGGAGAGGCCCGCCAGCCAGAATAGCCTTCCCCTACTAGCACTGCAGAGTGGTCCTATCTGCCCATCACTGGGCTTGAGCTGGCTTCTCTCAGCTTCCCTTTAATGAGATGCTAATGGGATGCATCATTAACACAGCAGCTTTTTAAACCCGGCTCTTGTAAATTTTCAAAGGTCACATTTTTATGGTGCCTGACAGCATCCTGCTCCTTTCAGAGACTGAAGAACACTAAAGACCCAGGTCCTTTATGGCTGAAGCTCTGGGAGGCAGAGGCACAGGCTGAAGGCGCCTGCTGGCAGTGGGCTGTCTCCTGGCCTCTCCCCATCCCCCAGCAGCTTCACAGGGCATGAGGGTTACCCTCTTTCAGCTTGGGAGACCAGGTACACAGTGTCACATGGTCTACAGTGTTGCTCTCAGAATACAAAGATCCCTGGCAGAAGGGTCAAGGGAGATGCTACCCAGCTGGGGAGGCACAGGCACTTGAACTCATCATGGAGGACCTCCTGCTTAAGTAATGCATTCCCAAGTCTACAGTACCCAGAGCGCCTGTTTTCCGCTGGTCAGTCCAACCAGAGAGGACGTCTTTCTCCTTTGCACAAAAATACCACAAATATTTGCAGCAACGGAGTGGTCAGGGAGGTTTGAACGATGATGGGGACTTGGACTCCCTTGGGGCTGTCTCGGTCCTTGCTTGTTCTCATCTCTGCTCTTTGCATGATCACAGTGCTCAGTGCACTGCCCTGAAGGTCCTGTTGACCCTGTCCTGTTAGGCAAACTACATGAACACAGATGCTCAGTGCTATGCCTGGCCCAGCAGGTGTTACGCCTGGCATAGCTGTCCACAGGATGAAAACAGGGTTTAGGAGACCCAGCATGGGCCAGCAGGAGCAGTGACATCACTACTGGTTCAAGGAATAAATGAATCTGCAGAACATGCTTTAGGAAGAGTGGGATGTGCAGGCCATGGAGCAGAGCCCTAGACTAGATAGTCTGGTTCTCCTCTCTAGGGATCACCCCAGACAATCCATAGCCATGGATGCTACTGAAGGCTACTCAGAGGCTTGGCTAACACAATCCACTACCAATGGTCAGAAATTATTGATTCTCCCTGAGCGCCTGGGTATGGTAGATGTGCAAGATGCGGAGGCTGACTCTTGATAAGGACCTGGATGTCTCTGGGGAAATCCCAAATACTGCATCGTCCACTCTTTTCCCAAGGACATCAAAAGAACGAGGAAATCCTCAAGAACTTCCAGAAGAAAGGGGCTGGCAGTGAGTCACGAAAGTTCAGCAGGATTGACTCACATCAATAGATTGGGGCTAAGATCACCAACCACCAAGGGCCCCTGTATCAGCTGGTACAGCTTGACGCAGGACAGAGCCTGGTTCATCCTCCCACAAGACCCATTTCTACAGTTGAGTGGCTGACAATGTCACCTATGGTTCACAGGCCTGTTCCGAGACTAGAACTGAGTGGAGCACACAGCTGGTGTGGTTGTACCCACTGAGTACCCCCGAGCATGGTGGACCCCACGCCAGTGCTAACTCCTGCAGCTATGAGCACCCTTCCCACCAGAGTGCCTACAGCTCCCCTACTCATGCCTCAGTTTCCTGTTTTCACTTGGTCTGCTGGGGACCGAGGTTCAGCAACAGTCAAGGTCCTTTCCTGGAAAGATTGTATAAATAGCGCCATGGGATTCCTGTTTCAGGGATCTGTGATGATGATTCAGACTTAGAGAGAGACTGCTGGGAGAATCACATGACACCTCACTATTGCTGTTGTTAATGGCAGCATCATGCCCCAGATAAGGAAAGCTACAATAGCCAGGTGTGGTAGTTTATGCTGTGATCCTAGCAGGCAGGAGTCTAAAGCAAGAGGGCTGGCATGCGTGCAAAGCCAGTCTGGCTTACATAGTCAATTGCACGGCAGCCACAAGACTTGTCTGTCCTGTAGGCCAGGGACTGGTTCAGTGGATGCTACCTGGTGACTGGCATTAACAAAGACATTGCGGAATTGTCCCAGCCAGCCTTCCCTGCATCCCACCTCCACATTTGCTAAGATATTAGAAAACATGGCTAGGCTACTAATGAACAAAAAGAAAGGGGAAAAAACGAGATGCACACTCTGCTGTGTCTAGTATAAACTACAAGGATCAAAAGTCACTTGTGTGTTACTCTTGGCAAACATGTCCTGTGTTATCTGCACCCTTAGAGTTTCACAGAGGACTAGGGGACAGCATAAACACAGAAGGGGGCTGTTACCGTGTAAATACTAAAAGAGGACATGCAGCTTCCCTTGGAGCTGCCCCAGATGGGTGGTGGGAGGAACGAGTCCTTGGATGAAAAGCTGAGAAGCCACAGGGAGGGAAATGCAGGCGGCGAATGTGGCACTTACCACACTCTGAACGTGATCTGCACCCGTGCTTTCTTCACCCCGGGACTCCCTGCAGTACCCACCCAATTTGGAGAAGACAAGTTTGGTGGGCCCAGTCCTGCAGCTCTGGAGGTGGTGATAGAGACGCCACTGGCTTCAGCTCCACAGTGGACAGAGCCATGTTTCCTGTCCTCCGTGCACATGTGAAACACTCTCCCTCTGAAAACCTCGCCTGGGAGCTTTACAGTCAGGACACAATAATTTGACCTGCCTTGAAAACAGAGTGTGGTTTGGGCGTTCGAGCCAAGACCCGCTGATTTGGGATCCCATGAATTTGGGAGCAGCGAAGGCCGTCACCTCATTTTTCTTTTTCCCTGGAGGTTTCACTCCCGTTGCTTTTCTGAGAAGAGCGGGAACTAGTGCCTGCACATGGCAGAAGTGGGGAGGGCTCAGGCACCTCTGGCCACTGGCTCTTGGACTGCTCTGGGAAATCAGTCCCATGACAGCAGCTGTCAGCTCCACGGCTGAGCCTAGGTGGCCAGCCTTTCTTTGCAAATGGCATACTTCCCCTTTCCTCCCTCTCCTTGCAAGACTTTTAGGACTTTCCTGATGCCCAGGTCAACCTGTGGGGAGCAGTGGAGGCCAGTGTTCAGTAAATGCATTCCTGCTGGGAACTGAGTGGACCTACTTGCCAGTGGTGGACGCTGGGGAAGGCCTGTTTTAGTTACAGGAATGGTGGGCTAATGGTGGAATTCAGGTATGGGTGGGAGATCTTTTGGTATCTGAGTGCTTTTCGATTGAGCCCATGAGTGTGTTCTCAGACTGGCAGGCTTTGTCATTCCAGAACTGTCCAGCCATTACCACTGATGCAATCTCCAACCCGAGGCACATGAGATGCACCTGGGAGGATTGCTAGAAATGGACTGTAGTCCTAGATGTTCTGATTCCGTAGCTCTGGAGCAGCTGGGGACCCCCGGAATGTGTCATTTTAGTAAGCCTACAACGTTGCTGATTCAGGGCGTTCTTGGCCCCACCCTGGGGAGCAACGACAATCTTTCTACCTATGTCTCCAGGCCTGGGCCCCGAGTCTGGAGTCCTAGGGGCTATAGCTGCTTGCTGGGTCCTGACTGGGACAGATTCAGGGGCCTTGCTTCTGTGGTTCTTGGGAGCCAGCTTTTTGGGGAGGCCACTGTCAAGGACTCCTGCTTTGGGCCTTGGTTTCCAGGAATCAGAGAATTCGTTACCACACAAGGCTGTTGGAGGAGCTCAGCTCTAGTTTCCGATTGCTATTGAGCTGCACACAAGAAAAGCACAAAGTCTTACTTGGTGCTGGGGCGGGGTCTCCCGCGACCCTCCTACCCTCTTGAGTCAGGATGCCCTCTCTTGGCCCCAGGCCTGTGTGCCTGGCCTTCCCTTCTGAGCCCTACTAGAATGCACTGCAGAGCCTGATGAAATTTCTAATAATACTAACCAATGATGTGTTAAATTGAGACACTTCTGGCTCGGCTGCCGGAAACCACACGATGGTTTAAAGGACCACTGCTTACCTTTCTCTATCAATTTGCTGCTAAATTACTGCTTTCAGAGAAACTTATAGAAAAGTAATTCTTTATTTAAATTTTAATTTCGATCTTGTCATTTTAAATATATATTCAGATTCCAATCATATTACAGAATATGATGATGTCTCTGGTGGGTAAATGACCCTGCTAGGAGCCTGGGTGGGTATGGAGGATGTGAACAAGTGGGTGGGGAGGCAAGGCTCAGCAAGGAGGGAGAGACCTCAGCTTAGCGGGGTGGCAGACAGAGCTTCAGAGGCCTATGCTGGTCGCAACCCTGCTCTGTGACCCCCTGACTTTGTGTGCAGTCCCGAGGACCACTTGTACATGTTTTAAGGTGGAACTGCCAGCTCTTCGCCATGCTCGGATCGCTGTGTGAACTGAGCAGTAAGCGAATGCCAGTCACAGCTCATATTTAACCACTGCCCACATGCCAATGGTGGGCATAGCTCATTTCCTTCCAGGACGAATTCTGTATTCTTCCCACCATCTTATGGACGACAGTCGTACGGTCCAGCCAAGTTCAACAACACTACAGGGTGCGAAACTTCAGGCTGTTACCCAGGCCTGCTCTACCTGTCTCCATCCACTTTGGGTTGCTATAAAACAAGACAACCATCTGAAGGCCAGCGATATGGCTCAGTGGGCGAGGACACGGCTGCCAAGCCCGATGGCCCGATTTCTATGTGGTGGGTGCAAATGGTGGAAGAATTCTGATGGCTGAACATTTTCCTCTGACTTCCATGGGAGTGCTGGAGATTGCATCCCTACCCGTTGAACAAACAAACAAACAAATAAATAAATGGAATAACTTTTTTTTTGTAAGAAACTACCCAAGATTAGGTACCCACTCTAAGGAAAGGAAGTGAGTGACATTACTGTTCTGGAGACTCAAGAGCATCGGTGCCTGCAATCTGTGAAGTTCTGGTGAAGAGAATTCATGGGTGGGAAGGCTTACTAAGACAGGGACTAGTACAGCAAATGTCATCTGTCTGCATAAGAGCTTGGGGGAGAGGCCACACTCACTCTTGATGACAGACCACTCTGGAGGGGACTAATGGTTTCTACACCACCCACCCACTCCCTCTCGAGGGTTGAATCCTTATGACCTTATGCTCCAGTGTCTTAGAACCACAATGCTTTCCTAAGACCATCACATGTTCTGGGACAGTCAGAATATTTCTGGGTCACCTCTTTGGGGTTGACACCCTCATCAGTGGATTTAGTCATGTTGAGTCTGCACCCATCCATACTGTACTACTCTGTTGGGTAAATCTTTCAGCCCTCCCTAAGAAACTGCAGGATGCTGGCCACAGTCAGTCCTTTCTCCACAGTATCCAGCTGTGCCTCCTGCTCTGACCCTGGCAAGATATTGGTGTCAGGAGGCCGGGTACATTGGCTTCCATCATCTCTCTTCTAGGTGGGCATCACAAAGCATATTCCTTCTCTCTATACTCTCCCTCCCTCCCACTTATAGCTTCTTCCCTTTGGCTTCTCAACATTAGGCTGAGCCAAAAATATACGGCCCTTTTGTCTTCCATGGGCCTCCTGTCCCTTCTTAGACTACGGTTACCCTGCCCCAAGGCTAGAAACACCTGATATTTATATCTGCTGGTGCTTAGTTTCCACACCCATCTCTTCGACTTCAACTTGAGTGAACCCACCCTGTCTCCATGACAATCATCCCTCAGTGCCCATCCCTATAGTGATGCCTATCCTTTCCCTCTGATCCCTAATACCAGGTTCCTTGAAATCCTCTCCCCATCTCTTTCTGTCTTCCACACTTTTCTTCGTTTAAATTTCACTCACAACCTTCTCTGCGCAGTCGCTCGTTTCTTCTGCCCCTCAGTTCCTGACTTTGTGTCATGCCTAGTGTCTACACCAGCCCCAGGCATGCTCCCTCTCTCCCAAGTCCTGTTTGGGTCCCTTCTTCTTTGAAACAGGAAACACTTGTACGTTAGCCCTCATCTCGCCAGAACCCTGCTTTCTATAGTATTCAGGGAGTACATTTGCTTTTCCTCTTCCCACATCAAAGTCTAAGTCCTCGGAGATGTCTATGCTCAGAGTTCAGCAAAGACAGCTTCCTTTGCAGACAGAAAGCAGCCGTGGACAGGGCTGGCTTCTGCACTGTGTTCTTGCACATGCCCTGTCCAGATCTCCCTGGGCCCCTGACTCTAAACTCCCTTCCATGATGGGTCTCACGGACAAAAGAGATGATAAATCTGGCAGAACCTTACAACTCCCCACTTTCAACTTTCCTCTAACAACTTTCAACCGAAAACTTCTTAGCCCTATTTCCAAGTAACTTTTCATCCATTACAAAACCCACCAATTTTTCAAAGGGGCTTTGAAATAAGATCACCTAGAAAAAAAAAAAAAAGCCGATCACAAATGAAAGTCTTTGAAAAGAAAGAGGCCCTTTCCTGTGCTTCAGCTCCCCTCTGATACCATTCCCTTTCATTTTACAGGAGGTGCAAGGCAGGCCTGGCCCTCAGCGGACGCCTATGATGTGGGGGAGCCAGTGGGCCAGACGGACACACAGACGAGAGCTGGAGCAAGGGGCAGCTGCTGTGGAGCTGGGCCAGGCCTTTCATCCCCCCTCATTCAATCAGCCATCACAGCGCCCCCAACTGCTGCTCCTTGTAACCTGCCTATGGCTCTCAGAGGCTTCCTGTCACCCTGCAGGTTCCCATTCACCTGGGCATTGCTTTTCCAGAACACACTGAGACTTGTCTTCATTCTTGTTCACCAAAGTGGGCGGGTAAGGGGGCGGCCAGAAAAGCCCCTCCTCTGGCCTTTGATGGGACATTTCCCAAAAGCCAACCCGGCAGGCAGTAGGCGTGGGACCACTTCTTGCCCTAAGGTCAGCTTCTGATGTGCAGACACACACACCTGACAACACCCACTTCCGAAAAGGAGTCTTTGTTGTTTTCAGATTTAGCATCATGGAGAATTTGGTGAATGGAAGCCTTCTGTCCTAGGTGGGTGTGCTAGACCTGTCTCTGGAAAGGCACACAGGCTCCCTGACTGGACCACCTGTTAACTAGGCCTGGCCCTCTCCTGGGCCTCAACTCCATGTGTACAATATGAATTCTGAACCAGGATTCTGGGCCTCCCAGCCACCCGGGGAGACAGGAGATCCTTTAGAACAGTTTGGCCATGGGCTGGCCTGGCCTGTTGCTCACCAAGGACTCTCAGTACCCTTCCCAGGGGACATTCTAGAATTGACCAAGACCTCCACATTGGCATGGTCCATCTTAGTCACAAAGGACCTCCAAACTGAGTCCCAGCCCCTTCTTGTAGAACCTAACACATCTACCCGACCTCGGAAACATTCCCATTTTCTTAGTTGTAACTGCAACAGATCATTATTATAATTTTTTTTTAATTTATAAAGGCTTGCTGGGCAGAGAGAACCATTCCTAGTTCTCACACACTCTATATGTCATTGACCGAGAACAGGACTTAACACCAGGTGACACAATCTTGACAGACATTGTCAGCAACCTCATTAGAGATCTAACGAGACAGGACTGTGTCAGAGTCATACTGAGGGGCATTCAGGACAAAGAAGCAAACAACACAGCGCAGATATCCTTGTCAGGTTGTTCCGCAGGCAGTTAGCACACTGGAAGGCATAGAACCAGTCTTATTAGACGGATGTAGAGACTCTCAGAACCCAAACTCACAACCAGCTACAGCATGGGTCTCCAGATTCAGTGGGATTCCCCAGTGTGGACATTCTAGACACATGCCATGCGGGACTCAGTTTACCTTTCCTAGGCACCTGGTGCTTTCTCATTGGGCTTTTGCCTGCATGTCTCTGTCATGATGGCAACACGTGACCAGGCACAATCTGAAGGCAAGGTGCTCCCTCTGCCCCAGTGTAGCTCAGCTTTCTTTTGGTTCATGACAGAATCTGTGAAAGTGGTTTTGTTTATTTATTTAGGACAATCCTCTTTCAGCATTGGTTCATCATCTCTGTAGGCTATGGTTATCTCACTGGGCACACTGACTCTATCATGCTTAGGAGGACTAGGAGTGGACATTGATAAAGCCTCAAGAAGTGATGGAAGGGACAAGCAGTACAGAGAAACTGCAATTCTGCCCTGGTATTGATGTAGGGTCTTCTTTTCCTCAGACTGACATTAAGAAGTGGGGTGAGTGAATAGCTATGTGTACCCTTCTTCCATTCTGCACCCACCCACCCAGCCAGCCACCAATCCACCTATTTATTCATCCACCTATACATCCACCCACTTATACACTCATCCACCAACCCACCAACTCATCTTTCTACCTACCCACCCATTTCACTCTTATTAAGAAACTAACCTATGCAAGAGACACAGCCTTGAGTAGTCTCCGGCTTCAGGAGCACAATTCATTCATAATCCTAACATCTGTATAAACCAGACCTGCAAACAGGCTCGTTTCCAAGCTCTCAAGGCCTGCACAATCTTTGAGGCCACTATCTGGTTGTCCTGCTCTGTTCTAGACTGTCTCAGTTCAGGATGCCACAACACAACAGGACATTACACACGTAGCATAGCTGGGCAGCTTGAACAGCAGACATTTCTTCCCCTCACAGTTCTAGAGGCCGGACTACCTGAGATCGGGGTGACGCCATGGTCTGTTTGGGTAAAACCCTTCCTCCTGGCTTACAGAGACTGTGTACTGACGTGAAGGCAAACAGAATTCTGGCATCTCATCATAGGAGATTCTGGCATCTCATCATAGGAGATAAAGGCCATTATACTAGGAGGGGGCCACCCTCACGGCCTCCTCTAAAACATAATCTCTTCCAAAGTTCTGGACTCTAAAACTATCACGATGAGGGCAAAGGCTTCAACCTGTGAATTTTGGGGGAATAGAATTCAGTCCACGGCACCCACACAGCAGTCACGCAGTGGGTGTTCAGCAACGAGCCTGTATCAATCTATCTGTCTGTTGTTTCTCTGGTTCCTCTTTGCCCGCCGGACCCTGGGGGTGTGTTTAATGGAGAGAGTTACTCCCAGACCTGACTAGCATGTCAATCAGCACCCCCACCAGCCGGAACTCTAATTTCTAGATTGCTTCCCCCTCAGTCCCCACCCCTAACGACATAATCTCCATGATCTTAAGTCTTTCCCGAACACTGTTGAAAGGGTTGTTGTATTTATCTCTGTAGAATCCGCCGTGCCCCTGTGCAATTTTCCATTGTCATGGTTCATTTTAATTTCCTCTAAGGCTGTTGGCCACTCTCGTGTTCAGAAATAGCTTGTTCCACTTAATAAAAGTGCTTAAATATGCAGACACGAGAAGTTTCCTTGGCTTGTGCCTAAACACTGCCCTATGTGAAATGAGTTCCACATCTTGTCGTGTGCTGTAGGGCTGAGCACAGGTCCTGTGGCTCCCTGGAAAGAAACTCTGTAGGCAAGGTTCAAGGGCACAAACGGGATCCAAGAATGTCTGGTGGGAATTTTCTCAGCCTGGCTCTTGGCACCATGGGCCTTCGGAGTCAACTGCCACCCCTGGCACCCTCACAGTGCCCAGAAGTCCCTACAAGTCATTTCACCCGAGTTCCCTCTTTCCTCTTTGCAATACAGAGGCTCTGAAATGTTTCCCCAAACCCATGTGTTAAAGCTCATTTCCCTAGCTTGGTGTGGGGGCCCAGCGAGAGGGCTTAGGTAGTTATGGAGATGCAGTTTCTTTTGCAGGTTTGCTCCTGGCCGCCATGAGGTGAGTGGTTTGCTTCGTCCCTGCCTCCCACCCCACCAAAGGGTGACTGATCGTGAGGGAAAACTTGGAAAACCGTGGGCCAAGATAACATCTTCACAGGTTTATTGCTGTCAGGGAAGGCTTGTAACACTGATCTATAAAATAGTCATGAGAATTTCTTCCCCCAAAGACAGATTTCAGGGAGAAATGGCCGCCCTCTACCACCAGGGACAAGGCAGAAGTGGTGGTCATGGGGCGATGTCAGCAAGTGGCAGCAGTCATTGCTAGCAGGGGACCCCAGAATATGCAAATGTTAAGGGCCTTTTACAAGAAGGGAGGCTTTCCAAATACCGCTCTTTCTTCTGAATCCGTTTTCTCTGGGTTGCTGAGGCCCAAGAATTCCCTTCAGGCTGCGGCTCATCAGGAAAGGATGAAGGAATGGAAGATAGATTGGATCTACATTCAGGATCTCTGGAGAGCCAAGCTTTTGGGGGTACCAAAAGTTTGTGGTACTATGTGTCACAGCCAGGGCACATAGTCTCTGTGGCTAAGCTAGATTACAGGGAAAATATTAGCCATGCATTGGGCTTGGAGACCCAGTGACCAGGAAGAAGAGCACAGATCACCTTTCTTTTGCTTAAACAATCAGAGTCCTGGTGACTGAGAGATACTGGCATGAGATTGTGGGTGAGTGGCCCCATCACAGCTTCAGTCCTGTCTTGCTCCATGTTTGGTCCTCCTAGGATGGGAAGAGCCAGAAATTGTTGGCCTAAGGGCACTTTGGTCCTTGGTGCTCCAGAGATGGACAGTCGTAGGCAGTCATTATCAGAGCCCAGAACTTGAGGCCACATGGAATACAAATGGCTTTTTACTAGAAGCTGGGGATTACCTCAGCATTATCACCTCTGGAAATGGGGGTTTGAGTGCTTAGAAAAAGCCCAGCCTTCTGACTCATTGGTAATGGGCTTTAGTATTAATGCCAAAACTTTCTATGACTCTTAGAGAGATAACCCATAGACCTACTGATGGCTATCCATTTGTTAAAAACAGAAATGGAGGCTGGGACTGTGGACCCAGTCAGCCTGCAGTCATTGAACCAGCAAGCCACAGCCCATCCCTAGAATCACACACACACCCAAGGGCCCGGGCACACACACACATACACACGCATACACACGCATACACCCCTACCTCTAGCCTACTTGGGCTTCCAGGGGCCTGTAGCCCCACAGTGCAGGAGCAGCTGGCAGACGCTCTGTCTGCCCCCAGAAACTTTCCTTCTTCCATGGCTCCAGAACACAGAGTCTCCCGTGGCCACTTTGAGTTTCCCTCCCAGATACTCTTTCCTAAATCAGCTTCCAATCTGACTCATTTCAGTTTTAAAACAAGAAAACATCAACAAACACTATGCAGGGAAACAGATGGTAACAATTACAGGAGGGGAGAAAACAGAGCTCGCTCCCTTTACCAGGGGCATGGGAACATATTGTTCCCCAGACAGCGGTTGTCTTCCAGCCACTCCTGTGTAAACGCGGGCATGGGGCTCTCTCTGGGGCCATCCCCCCATCAAGGGACAGGTCAGGAGTCGCCGGGGCTATAGAGCACCTTTAACCCAGTCCATTGGAAGCCGAGACTTGGTTGTTCTCCAGGGAGGGAAGAGAAATCATTCCTGAACATTCTGAGAACCCTTACGTGAACCTGGAGCCCCATCATCAGAGGCCTGAGCACAGGGGGCACTGGCTTCATCCCCTGCACACTACCCACAGCTGGCCCTTTCCATTTCCTCACGGCACTATGTAATGCACCAGGCCATATGCTCCCAAAGGCAGGGGTTATTCTCTCAACTGGACGGCTAAGACCTGGGCTCTGGACCCAGTCTGCTGGTTCAAGCTCAAGTACTGATACCATTTAAGAGTGGGGAGACCTGGGGTGAACTAAGAAAACTGCTGGTGCCGTCCTTGCCTCACCCCCGAGAGACAGCTATTTCCAGTCCCCTCCTCGCGTGACTGTGAATTAACGTGTGCAGAAGACCCAATGCAGCACCCAGAGCACAGTGGGTGCTGTGTGCTGAAGCGCCAACAGCAGTTTACTCCCCATGCAGATGGCCAGCTTCGCGTCTGGTGCTCAGTAAACAGCCCTAGGAGCTTGCCAAGCGGAAGGCTGAGGAGGCAGCCTCCAGCTGGTCCTGAAGGCAGGGGCGACACACACCCCATCAAAGTTGAGAGAATAAGCCCTGTTGGTGGAGTTGGGGGCTGGAGGGTTGGCTCTGAGAGCAGATGGCCAGTGCCCAGAGTCCTGAAGGAAATTTATTGTGCTCCATTTTGCCAACCATCCTTTGCTGTAAAGGTAGGATGAGGGCTTTGCTCTCCAGGACATCAAACAGGCAGAGAATCAGCCAAGGAAACAAAGGCAATCCAAAGAAGCCCAGTGCTATGATTGGTCCCTGTCTGGCAGGGGTAGTGATGGAGTTTTTGGCAGGAATGAGGGTATAGACACAAGAGATGGGGATGACATGCCCTTCAGGCAAGGATGCACAGTGCTTTTGGGCAGAGTGAGGGGTCACAAAAATGGGATACAGCAATGAGGGGCTTGTCCCATTCCTTCAAGACATGAGTCTCTGTTTCCTCATCGGCACACTGAGATTTGCTGACTCTGGATTCCAGGCCTGGTCAGATTCTGAAAATTGTATCCATCAGTTCCTAGAACCACCCAGGGCTCACTGTTGGCTGCTGCTGTACACCTTTTGGTGCCTTTTGGATCAGACTCCTCCGAACATTGTTATGTTCCTTGACATACTCTCACACCCTCACGGAGCAGAAACAGCCCCCACCATGCCAGTGACCGTGGATGCTCTCTCACAGGTGTCCTGCACATGTTCACCCACCTAGGTTGTCGCACATATGTCTCCCCATGTATCTCGGCATGTAACATCTGCTCTGGCTTTCACACTAGGTGGGCCTTCTGCCCAACTCCCAGCCTTGGCACATGCCGTGGCTGCCCCAGAGGCATATCATTCCAGGCTGACTGGGAGTATCAGACAGAAGCAAGTTGGGGGCAGCTCCAGGATGAAGGATTCTTTCCCTTCCTCACCCCATCTAGGGGTGCCCCACACCAGCATGTGTCACAGTCCCTTTGGAAGTATGTGTCACAGCCCCTTTGGAAGTACTCCTAAAGTAGAGAGGGGTGTCCTCAGGCCTGTCTGTTTTCAGGGACTAGGCATCTTCATGTTTTCAGGGTGTGCATTTCCTGCCCGGGGAGTCTGTCTCCTTCACACCAGAGTTGAATGTTCCTCTTTCCCACTTCTCCCCATCAACTCCACCTCTTCCTTTCTTCTTCACTCCACTTGTCCTTTCCCTCCTTCCTGCTTTTCTCTTTCTTCCCCTCTCTTTTCTCTCCTCCTCCCCACTCCTTTCTCCCTCTCTTATCTCCTTCTCTCTCTCAACCTATCTCTTCCTCGGCTTCTTCTTCTCCCAGGTGTTCCAGCTAGCCACAGTAAGCAGCCCTTCCGTCTCTGCTAAAGCCATCACCAAGCTCCCCAGGAGGCAGCACAGAGGGAGTGCAGAGACCCAGGCTAGCCTGGAGTACATCTTATCCCTGTGGGGCCTCATCTGAAACTAGTAACGGCAGCTGGGAAGCAGCACAGGGCCTTGGCATGAATGGCATCTCCACGCCAACTGCTCCCCCAAATCACCTCCTTCGGGGAGGTCAAATGGGCAGATTCCTCACCTTTGGGGTGAAAACAGAACACAGATTTGAGGCCTTGCAAGACCAATCCCTTCACATGCACGTGCTATGAGCCAGGAGGGCCCGGGTTTGGAGCACTCGGCTCCATTAAGGTTGCTCCTGTGCTAGGCTTGGGCATTTAGCTGCCACCCTGAGTACTGCACTCATCATCTCACTGGATCCCTGGATGTGGGCTCCTTAAGCCAGAAATCAGGTCTTGTTTGTTCTGGGAGAGGGCACTTATCAGAACAGCAGCAGAGCCCTGGCTGTCTCCGGGGTATGGCCTCCACCCTTTAAAGGATGGCCTCGCTCAGGGTAGGTTCTGTGAGCTCTGCTACCCTCCCTGACACTGTGGTGGGCCCCTGCTTATGCAGCTGGTCTTACTTCCCTATTAGCTCTGTCACCTCTCTATTCTAGACCTCAAGTATTTAAAGGCCTTTTCCTCACCTGTACCATTGGCCCAGTTTGCTCCCAGGTGGGTTCTCCATTTCCTTCAGCCTGCTCTTTCTGCTGTGTGATATTCCCCAGAACTACCTCTGCTCCCTATCCCCAGAGCAGGAACCCAGAACCCGGCCTTCCTTGCCTTCCCCTTGCACTGGTTTCCTGTGGGTGCTCCTGTGGTTTGTTCCAGGAGTTTGACCACCCAACTCCCACCTCCGTACCTGTTTTGTATCTTTGTCCTTTCCTGGCTCCCAGGATGGTCACTTGCGGTGGGGGTGGGGTTTCCCTGTTCTATGTTCTAAAACATAAACTGGCCATGTCATTGTCCTCCCCAGTCCTTCTAATCCTACAGCCTACGGGGCAAGCCTGGACTCCTCTCCACCGGTGATCTGATGGCCCCTGGGATCACCTCTAGGTTCCAGCTTGGGACTTCATTTCCATTAGCCTGTGCATGCAGTCTGAGTCTTGCAAGACTTGCCTGCCGTGTGTCCATCTGCTGGAGTCCCCTCTAGCAGGCCTCTCTCCCCTTCCCTGAGCCAGAGTAGAGCATCTCCTCTACAGCTTGAGCCACCAGATCTGAATTCCGATACACTCACTATCTTCTCCCCCAGGACTTATGAATTCCTCTGAACAGAGACTGTCCTGGGTCTCCAGGATGAGGGCTAAGCTATCGCTAGTATTGAGTGAAAGGGGGCTCTCACTGGGAAGTTCTCCGCGGTATTCTGAAGCGGTGGGCAGGCAGTCTAGATTCTTGTCGCTGGTGGTTCCACCAGTGGCTTGGCCACGCCTCCATGTCCCTGTCTGGTGCCATTCCAGGGCAAAAGAAGTTTTGAGTCCTTTCTAAGCAAGTGCCAGTATGGAGTCCTGGCAGCAGACATCGATTTTTCCACGAGGTCTCCTCGTGTTCTTCCCCACGACAGTCACTTCCTACTTCCAGACCTTAATCCACCACTGCAGTGCCCTCCTGGCTTCAGACCCACTGGGACCTGGTCTGTGGTCAGTATTAGAAAGGAGCCACAGCCAAGACCCCTGTGAGCGGATCTTTCATCTGGCCTCTCCCCGCTGCCACCTTAGTAATTTTGAAGTCCCAGGTTCCTCTGGGAACACTTTACAGCAGCTCCATAGGCCCAGGTCTGAAGCAGACCCTGAATGCTGCAAAAGAAGCAAGCTCTCAGTTCACACCGGCAGATGTTCCCCAGGAGGGGTGGATAAGTTAGGTTCAGAGCCTTCTCCTGTCAACTGCCACACACCTGCTACTTAAACCATCGGCCAGGGGCTGGGGAGGCAAAAAAGCCTGCTCCTCAAACATGAGGGCCTGAATTCAGATCCCCAGTGTCCGTGCAGAAACAGGATGCAGTAGCTTGAGGGTCTGTAATCCTAGCATTCTTGCCGGGAAACAAGAAGAGGAGATGGAGGAATCCCGGAAGCAAGCTCAAAGGCCAGCTAGCCTGGTGTGTGCTGTGGAAAAGCCAACCAAGAGACCCTGCCTCAAGGTAGAAGTGAGGACTGACACTTGAGGATGCCTTCCGACCTTCACACATGCACTGTGGTACGGGTGCATAAATAGGAACATACATACCTTGTACCACTAAGGAACTAAGCTTCATTCACATTTTCCCTTGCTAACAGGAAGGGACCAGAGGGGTGGCCATCCAGCTTAGGCAACAGGGACTAGAACCAGAACATTCCTTCACTGACAGACGCCCTGCCCTCTCTGGCTGAGGAGCCCATGGCTGTTGGACTTCTATCTGGCTGCCTCAGAGGAGGGTGCAGTGCTGCCCCCTGGAGGAGAAGGAGCAGTACTTGCCTGTGAAGACGGCCCTAACAGGCATCCTTATCTCTAGGTACACCTTTTCAAGGCTTCTGGTTTCTCTCAAGGGAGGGGAAAACTGAAGCACTTTCTGCAGAAACCAGCCTCAGGCTGAATCCTTTGGGATTTGGTGACTCACTCCTCTCCCAAGGCCAGATCATGGGCTCCAGAAAGCCCTCCACTACTTCAGTCCCTGCTGTAATCATTGCCTTCTATAGATCTCTGGTGTATTATAAGAAATTGGAGACTGGTAAGTCCTGAGCTCCGCAGTGGCCATACTGCAGACCCAGGATGGCTGACGGCACGGTTACTAAGTCCACGGGCCTGAGATCCAGGAGAACCTCAGGTATAAACTCTAGTCTGAAAGCAGGCTGGAAACCCAAGAGGAGCTGGTGTTTCAGTTCATTCTAAGGCAAAACAAAACAAACACACAAACAAAAAAAGACCAGTGTCCCAATTCAAGGAGCTCCCCTTAGTCAAGGTGGGACCAGCTTGAAGTTCCACTTAGGTCTCATGGTGACTGCTCTGAGGGGACACTGGGACCAGCCACCTGCTTTTCCTCTGGTAACTGATCACAGATTCAATGATAATGTCCTCCCCAGACATTGCTGCAGACATCCTCAGAATAATGTGGGGCCGAATATCTGGGAGGGAGGCCCGTCAAAGCTGACACATAAAATTAACCATCATACTATCTCCTATAACCCCCACAATTATATTGCCTTTGGTTGAATTTTTATTTGAATCTGTGCTGTGGGTAAGAAGTGTCCGGGTGGGGGGTGACGGGGAGAGGCAAACAAGAAGAATATTAAGTAGGGCTGGAGAATTCCTTCCATGAGGATGGGACTTTCCCTTTGACTCTCCCCAATAAATTCTGTCCACGCCCCCCCCCATCCCAGGAGACACTGTGTGTGACTCTCCTCCACACACACACACACACACACACACACACACACACACACCAGGCAAAGGAAAGAAATAATACAGTTAGTTCCTGGCACATCTGCTCCCATACCTCGGCATATGCTCTGCCTAGCTAGCTTCCTAGCTGCTAAAACTACAATGGGCAGGCAGTGTCTTCCATTCCAGATCCCTGGGGTAGCTCAGGGGGCCCAGCCTTCCCACGCTGAAGCTTGAAGCATTACTACAACATCAAAAATGTTCCACTGGCGGTTTCAAGATTCCTAAAAAAATAGATTCAAAACATCTTTAATACTCTCTGAAGAAGCGATATATCACAGGAAAAGCTGTAACCTTTCGTATTGCTGATATTATCCAGGCCGTGGGCTGGCTGGGAAGTTAACCGCAGCCAGTTCTTATTCCTAGTGGCTGTGACTGCTGCCCCAGGTCCAGGACCCTTCCACCCACCACTGGTGGAAGCGGCTGTCTGAGTGTTTGCCTAATGCGTTTTTTTACAGAATCTAAAAAGAGTCACAGGACTCAAAGCAAAGATTTCCAAGAAACAATTTTTCCCTTTTAACACAACGTCCCTGAAAATAATACCTCCTGTCTCAAGCAATAACACGCCCTGTATGGAATATGTTTCCTGCTTTCCTGCCTCAATGTGGAGCCCTGAGCAAGGACCTGGGACTGAGCCTCTGAAAAAGCCAGCCAGCCCCAGGGAGAGCTCAATGGACTAAGTGTGGCTGTGGTGATGACCTGGGGTGTAAGAGTGTGCAGAGACCTCTCTGCAGGTGACTCCCTCAGGGTCTGTGGCAGGTGCCACACCTGGCCAGAGGAGCACAGAAAGGCAGGAAATGAGATACTTGGACGCACTGTATTATTTACCCTCATCTCTTTCTGAAGGTTAGCATCATGAGTAATCAACACAAGCAGAGACGAGATGAGAGCCTGAAGACAGCGCACTGAGACGCTTCTTTTACCTCTGACAAGTGGCATTCTGTCAGCAGGGTATTCCTTGCTCTCTATCTTACAGTTTAACCTGGCCTAGCAAATAGGCTGAGATAGGGTCACTGCTCTGCTTTCTACAGAGAGAAAGCCTAGGCACAGGGAACAGAAGCACAAAGTAGGCTTCCCCTTTGCTTTTAGAACCAACTGTTTCTATGTGATTTTCTTGCCATCTGCCCTGCTCTGAATGGGCCCTTCTGTGAATGACCAGAGACACTGACTGATATGGTGGAACCCTCAAAGCCACAATTCAGGTGCTTGCTCTGTGTTCTTGGGTGGACTGCTGAACTTCTTTGAACCCATGGGAAGGATCAGAATGAGAGATTGGCTGGAGAAATGCAAATCAAAATCTACACTGAGACTCTGTCTCACTGCAGTCAGAATGACTAGCATCAAGAAAACAAACAAGAAATGATGGTGAGGATGGGTGGAGGATAGGACCCTCCCAAAGTGCTGCTGAGAATGTAGCCAGTGTGGAAATCAGTACGGCAGTTCCTCAGATAACTAAGCTTGTACATAATCTAGCTGTATCACTCCCGGGTGATACTGGAGCAACCCAAGTCATCCTGCAGTCAAGATACCTGCCTGTTCAAGCTTATTGCAATACTAGTCACCAGAGCTAAGTGATGCAATCAGACGAGGGATCCGCCAGTGGGTGATGGGTTGAAGAAAATGTGGCAATATATACACAGCTGAGTATTATCTAGCCACAAAGAAGATCATGTCACCTGCCGAAAAGCAGATGAAACTGGAGAAATAACTCAAACCCAGGAAGACAAATACCACATTTCCCTATCACACATGGAGTCTAGATGTTAGCTACAACAAGAAAGACAGGAAAGAAGAGGTAGGGGAACCAGCAGTGTGGAAGAAGAACAGGAAGATAATGGGAGATGAATGTGGTCAAATGACATTATATACACATATGAACATTTTATAAAGTGGCCCATTATTTTTGTAATTAATATATGCTAATAAAATTGACACACACATGCACACATGTGTATGGATGCACATGCACACACATGCGAGTGCGTACGGGTGCGGCGCATACGCACACACACGCACACACACACTGCCATCACATACACAAAAAAGCAAACGCCAAAGCCACATCCTAGGTCTGGCATAAGATCTGCTCCCCATCCCTCAAATAATAGCTTCTATTATTCTTATCACTCTAGAAAATGTCTCTGTGAATTGTTTGCTTGATGATTGCAACCATGTTTCTTTTTAATAAAATCTTGATTTAAAAAGGGCCCGAGGGCACGCTACCTCGGGAGTGTGTAGAAGATAATATTTAGAGACTCGCTAAATCTCTCCTGCTAACGTACATTGCTGTGTTTGTGTTTTCACCTTTATCTTTCTCTTGCTTCTCTTGCGAGAAAGGCGACTTGGAAGAAGGGAGAATGCCAGGGCCCTGACAACCTCTGCAGCCTTCCTGCCACAGCACTGAAGAGTCAAATGAGCCTCAGGCTGGGTGTGACCTTTGCAGGGCACCCTAGCAGAGCAGAGGACTGAATGGTCCCTGCTACCTGGGCAGGAGGGGACTGGAGCTCGTAGGGCTGTGACTGGGGAGAAGGCAAGGGTACCAGGGGTGTGACACTGTGCATAGGCTAAAATGTCCATGCCACCAACTGGGTCCCACGAGCCCAGTAAGGTCATTCAAGCTTAAGGGGACTGCTGACATTTGGGATCCATTAACAGGAGGCGTTGTGAACACAAGGTCTGCAAGACCTGGAGGCCATACAAAGCCCAATTTTCAGCAGAAGCGGAGTGGGTCCCAGCAGACCTTACACCTTAGGATAATCTATGGATAGGGAACAGGAAGTAGCCATGGCCATTTCTGAACAGAGAGGGTAGGGAAGAGGCGATGCCCCAAACAAAGCTGCTGCTGCTGAACCGTGCTGATGCGGTCATTTTAATCCAACATCCTGAGCACAAGTGCTGTCTGCTCAGTGACCCTGACAAGTGCATGGTCACCCAGCTGCAAACAAGGAATGTGTGTGTGTGGGCCTGTGGATGCGAAGCCACCTAGACCGGAAGAAAGGGTCAGCGCTGGTGGCAGTCAAGCCATACAAGCTGCTGCCTCAGCAAGCCCGTCCGTGATGCAACCCTCAGCAGATGCAAGCCACTCCACTCTGTGCAAAGACCCTCAGTGGATGGATCTGCTCCACGACCCACCACACACCCACCACCCACTGTCAGAGCGAGGCTGGACTCCCAGAGCTCAGCACCTCCATAAGTGGCAAACACAGAGCTGAGTATAGGAGGATGTAGGGTGTTTACCAGGCCGAGTACAGTGTGGATGTGGGAAGAATGAGTAGAACCCAGGGTCAGGGGGTCTGTGTCCTCAAGGCAGGTTTCCCATCTGTGAAATGGGGGTAGTAGTTCCTAGGCCGAGGCCCTGGAGGACCACTTGAAGCACAGGTGAGGGCTGGTCACACTTCAGGCGAGCAGCATACAACCTCTTCATGAACACGAAATGCTACAATGTCCCTGAATGAGTGACGAGGTGTGGCAAGAGGGGAGGCTGGAGTGGGAGAGGGTCTGGGGACATCTGATGGCTTGAGGAAGAATTTGGGGGGGTCCTGTTTGGATGGAGGTCCTCTGGCTTTGCTCTGCAGGGACTGGTGGGTTCTGACTCCCACTGTCAGTGTCTAGGTTCAGGCCCATCTCCCCTGTTTGGTGTACAGCTGTTATTTCTCACCCTGGTGGGTTCTGGGCACGCCTGAGGTTCCTTCTTCTACTCACTAACCGGCCCCTGCCTCAGCCCTGAGCCTGTGATGTCCTTCCCTCTCCTATCTGTGAAAGCCCTTAGGTCTCTGATCCAGCATCAGTCCAGTGTGGCAGGCTCTTCCTAACGCTATTCTTTAAAATCTTACACCCAAGTGTGGTGTGACGGTGCATGCCTATAATTCCAGAATATGGGAGAAAGAACACCAATTCCAGGGCTTCCTGGGCTACATAAACCAGCTCTAGGCTGTCTTGGGCCGTGTGAGACCCTGTCTCATAGACACAAACAGAACAGGGCACCCACCACACCCCATATTGCTTGCTCGCTTTTTCCAGTTGCGCTTGCAAATGTTTGACCCCAAAGTACGGGCGGGCATTCTCTAGTGACTTTGGATATAATATTCTCTGTGTATCTAAAGCCACATTTACTGTGTTTTCAAATCTTTGGTACCTTCACTATTTCTGTTTGCTTGTTCTGTTAATTTAGAGAGTATATTAAAAGCATCCTAGTGATTATGAATTAAACAAAAATTTCTCTTGAATTCTATTAATTTTCACTTAATATATTTCAAGGCTATGTCTATGGTCTAAAATGCAAGCAATTACAATTTCTAGATGAACTGAGGTGACTGTAAACATCTTTGTAGTTTTCTTTCTTCTTTTATGGTCTTGGGAGACAGAGCTGATAAAACATAATGAAATATTCTTTCTACCCTAGCATTAGGGTCAGTAAGCTAGCTTAGCAGGTAAAGGCGCTTGCTGTGTAAGCCTGAGTTTGGTCCCTGGTACCCACAGTGGGAACAGAAAGCCACCCCCACAAAGGTGTAGTGACTTCTGCACACATGCTGTGGCATGTATGTGTGCACACGTATGTGCGTACGTACACACACACAGATGTACAAATTAAAATTAAATGTAAATTGTCCTAAATAACGAACCTATTAAGAAAAATTCCCAATTTTGACTTAAAATCAAAGAAATATATATATACAGAAAAATATCAAAGATATATATGTACTGTGCTACTTTGAATCTTTCCACATCATTTTCTCGTGAAGGAGCTGTTTAAACCTGCTATCCTCAGGTTTGCAGGACATCATTTTACCCGCTGTCTCTGTCTGCCCCACTCTCCTATGTTCCCTTTTCTCCCCACTTTGCCTTTTCCTGCCTGCGAGTCATGTATGTTGTTTTTTTTTTTAAATTTTTAATCGATTTTATTGAGTTATACATTTTTCTCTGCTTCCCACCCTGCCGCTCCCTTCTTCTTCAACTCTCTCCCATGGTCCCCATCTCCCAATTTACTCAGGAGAGCTTGTCTTTGTCTATTTCCCATGTAGATTAGATCCATGTATGCCTCTCTCTTAGGGTCCTCAGTGTTGTCTGGGTTCTCTGGGATTATGGATTGTAGGCTGTTTTCTTTGCTTTATGTCTAAAAGCCACTTATGAGTGAGTACATGTGATATTTGCCTTTCTGGGTCTGGGTTACCTCACTCAATATAACGTTTTCTAGCTCCATCCATTTTTTTGGAAAATTTAATCATCATTTTTTTTCTGCTGTGTAGTACTCCATTGTGCAAATGTACCACATTTTCCTTATCCATTCTTCGGTCAAGGGGCATTTAGGTTGAATGACCTAAATAGGTTCTGGCTATGATGTATTATTTTTTTTTTCTAATTGCCATGGATCTACCAAAGTCTCAAAATACCTAACTTGTTTCCTTGTCAATTCAAAAGCCTCAAAATATTTTCATTTAGCCCATTGCTAAGCTTTTTGCATCCACTCTCTGTCCTAAGTACACTATTTCCCAAGAAGAGTATTTTAAAGTGCATAGCGGGTCAATATCAATGCGGGCAGGGGCTTCCTTTCCTCTGTTTTACCGCTGTTTGTCCTGTCCTCACACTCCAGTGTTCCCTCTTGAATCAGTTTTCTTTTGTCTTCAGAAGACACTAGCCTGTCCTTTAGGGTAGATTGTTGGATGTTTTATTTATTCATTACTTTAAAATTTTTAACCAAATTCTTTGCTCTAACAAAGTTCCCACTGGGCATAAAATTCTAAGCCAGCTGTGTCTTGCAGGGCTTTTAAGGGGTTATCCTGTTGTCTTAGGTTGTTGAGTGTCTCCATTGAGAAGTCAGTTATGTGCCTATTTCCTGTATTTTAAGAGTAAACCCTCTCTTTGTCTCTGCCTTTTTGATTTTTATCTGTTTTTCTGGTGACAGTTTAACGATGAACACCTTGATGTGGCTCCTCTTCATTCATCCCTCTTGGAATTTAGTGCTTCTTGCATCTGTGACTTGAAGTCTTCGACAGTTTAGGAATGGAGTCAGCCATTCTCTCCTGAAATACCGCCTCTTACTTGCTTTCTCTCTCCTCCTCAGAGTCCCAGTCTATATATGTTAGACATTTTTTAAACTGTACCTCCAGTGTCTCTCTTCTTCTTCTTCTTCTTCTTCTTCTTCTTCTTCTTCTTCTTCTTCTTCTTCTTCCTCTTCCTCTTCCTCTTCTTCTTCTTTTGTAGTTTTTTCTCTGGTGTCTAGCTTCTTAATGCTGTATTTTTTAAAAATCTGATTTATTATTTATTTATCTAGAAAGGCTCATACTAAGTAGCCCTGGCTGGCCTGAAACTGCCAATGTAGATCAGACTGGCCTTGAACTCACAGAATCCTGGCTGCCTCTGCCCTCTGAGTGTGTGCCTTTTAGTCCTTTGAATATGGTATGGCATAGTTTAACAATAGTCTGGTAACTCTAATGTATCTGAAGCTCTACTGTCTCTATTTTCAGATGTTTCTAGTCTAGGAACATCTGGTAACATTGTCTCCCTGTATCTGGCAATTATGTTCTAGATCCCATCTTTGCATACTGTATCCCAAAATACTCTGAGGCCTAGGATGATGCCATATTCCACAGAAACTGTTTGCTTCTGCTGAGCACCTGGGCACATTAGCAACATGGGAGCACCTTAATTCAAGATGATTTGAAATAGAGAAGTGGCCCTTGAAGGAGTCCAGATGTGGCCTTCAGAGTCTCACCCAGAGCCAGTGGCCAGTGAAGGGGTTTATCATACCCACATACCCACTGGCTCTGAGTTCCAATTCCGTCCTCTACCAGACTACTGTCAAGAGTCCCGCTAAGCTCTTGGGTGCCTGGTCAGAACTGATAGTCCCTTCTATAGACCTCGGCTATAACATGCCTCCCACGCCCTCCCCACCCCATGGGCCTTACTGAATCCCCAGACCCTGATCTAACATCATTTCATCGTCTCATTAGTTCTTAGAGCCTTCAATGCCATGGTCAGCATGTGTTGCTAGCTTTCTAGTTGTCTTCGGCAGAAAGCTGGGCCTTTAGAGTACAGGCAGCCTCTCCTAAGTCAGTTACTTGCTTACAGCAAAAAGCAAGGTAACTAACATGGTATGTTGTGCCTGTGGGCTCTGGGGTCAGAGCAGGGTCTGAGTTCACACCCAAGCAGGAGCCTGACTGCTCTTGCCACATATGTTATTGGTACAGGGCTGCATTCCTTTGTTTTCTCTTCGCCTCGGTTTTCTCAGCCATAAAATATAGATAAGAGACGCTACTTCCAGGTTTCATTTAAAGACGTCCAAGTGAACAGGCCAAGTGTCTGCTTTAGGACTTGGTGCATGCTACCAATTTGGGAAGCATCTGTCATCGTCATTATTATCACTTGTCTTGAATTTCTCAAATCCTCCCATTTTCCTCCTTCCTCCTGCTATTAAAGATCTCTCATGGCTTCCTATTTCCTGTCTCCCTTCCCCGCCACCCAGAGAGGAGATTCTGAGGTTGCTGTGCCATCGACATCCTAGTGACTTTCCATGGCCCTCACGGTACACTTCCCGTTGGCTGCTCCTCTAGGTTTGTCACCTTCTCCCAGGAAAGGAATGAGTTACTTCTCAGTCCTCAAAGGCACTAAGCCTCCTTTTGTCACTGGGCCTCTCCCATGATCCGCTGCCTCCACTGATCCATTTTCACCCAGTTGCTTGCAACTACAGGTCTGGGCTTAGACGCAATACCCACAGGGACAGCCACTCCATAGCATGTAATGCCTTCCATGGTCACTGCAGATCATGGCCCACCATGGTGTATGATACACACAACAGCTGCCTGTACTGTTTTCAAACCACACACAAGAGAGAGGGCGGTCCCGCTTAACTGCCACATATTCAGTATCTAGCACAATGCCTGACACATTTGTGACACCTAGCACACATTTGTCAAATGAACAAATGACTAAATGATCCATGAGCAGCCGTCAACGGAATCACAGACAAAGCAGAACCCCAGGCCTGACTTCAACTGCCACTTTGTGGGATTGTCTGTAACCAGTGTTCCTACTGACTTCCTTTGTAATTGTTCTATTTCCATTCCTGGCACAGGGCTCTCCGAAAACCTGTAAATATTGTGTTTACTAATTGCTTATCTGCACCTTAATCACACAGTGGTTTTATTATTATTATCATCATCATTACTGTTATTATTGATGGTGATAAATAAAACAGCATAAAAGTATTTGCAGAAAAAAAACCCCAATTGTGTGATTTAGAATTTTTAATTACTATGAGTTGGGGGTTTGTAACAAGTATTCTGTTTGAGGATGGATTATCCTCAGCGACACCCCAATGGGTTTGGTATCTAAATGCTCCATATTGTAATTTACACCCTAAGGGGCCCACCGCACTCAGAAAACCATCAAGTCTTGCAGCTATCTGGTTCCGATCAGCATCATGTTCTCCAAATGAATGCATTTCAATTAAAGGATGAATTTACCAGAGTAAATGTGAGGTGTGTATTTTGTGAATTATGGCTCTAACTTTGAATGAAAACAAAACAAACATTTTCTGAGCGCCTATGATATGGCAGGCATTGAAGATAAGACAAAGAGGAAGGAGACGGGGCCCCACCTCCAAGGAGACCAGTGGCATGCTGGGGGAGGAGGTGGCACAAAAGGCAAGTACTGCAAAGGCACTCAAGCCAAGGGACACAGCTTTATTCCCTGCTTATGAGGAACACTGGCTAGATGGTTTTAATGGCTTGCCTTTTTCTTCTCCATCGTCCCAGGTATAAATATGGATTTTGCTGCCTTTTGTATGGATACCAAAGGGTGACATTTTGGACCAGTTACTGAAAATCTCTTGTTTGCCCCCTGCTCCCCACCCCTTTTCCTACCTCAGTCAATTCAAATTACCTGGGAAAAGAAGAGTGTTTAAGAATCTAAATGACTGAGGAGATAAATTGGGCCACGGCAGTTCACATGAGGACAGAGCCTTGCTCACTGAAGAAATGAGCCCAGAGTCCTCTAATGGACAAAATGCTTGCTGGGGACTTAAGTTTGGATTCCCAGCACCCACAAATAAGCTGAATGAGGTGGTGGTGAACATCTGCAACCCCAGCATGGGGGGGGGGCTCAGGGCCAAGACAGGATGATCACTAGGGTTTATTAGCCAGCTAATCTCGCCACATTGGTGAGCTCCAGGTTCAGTGAGGAACTTTTTCAACAAATAAGTTAGATAGCAACAGGAGAAGACACTGCTGTCAGCCTCAAGCCTTCACACATATATACATGAGTATCCGCACACATGCATACATGTGAACACATACACATGTATATCACATACACCCAGACATATGCATGTGTGTGCGTGCACATGCAAGAATGAGATATTGATGACAGAGATAGAATGAGATTTGATTTCAGATAGTCATTTAAAATGACCTCTCCATTTGTCTAAAGATTGAAATGTTGGAACAGATTGTATGATCCCTTGTACTTCTCAGGAGTTGCTCATGCCTACGCCCCCCCCATTTCTTTTGGTACCCAATAAAGAACAGACAGAGAAGAGATTCTTGTGTGGGGTCAGAGTGACTTTCTTCCAGATCACCAGTCCATCTCGACTTCCTGTGCTCTCTGGGCAGTTTGCTGGCCCTCTCTGAGTCATGGGCTCCTTTTTTGGAGAGGGGCCTTGCTCTGCTGTGATTTGAATGTTGGGACATGTTCAAAGTCCCTGTGCCGGAAAAACAGATCCCCAGTGTGAAGGAATTAGGAGGTGGGGTGTTTAGGAGGTAAATAGGTCATAAGAGTGGCGACTTCATAATCAGATTAGTGTCCTTACAAGGAGCTCAAAAGCCCAAAGGTCACCACGTCTGCTGAGGACACAGGAAGCCACCAATGCCCAAGGACCAGGAAGCGGCCCTCGCAGACACTAAATATTTTGGCATCTTGATTTTGGACATTTATGATGTTTGGGAACCACCTAGTTTGTGGAATTTTGTTATAGCAACTACAAGGGATTGAGACATGCCCTAAGGACTTTGGGGGCTTTTAAGATACTATGATAGTGCTGGCCTTTGGGGTCAGCAGGTGACAGGCTTCTTTCTTGGCTGACATGCCCATAAGTTGCCTGCTTTCTACCCACCTGCCCTTCTGTGACTCTCCCCTTGTCTCTGCTCTCATTCCAGCTTAGCTTTAGAAGAACTACTCTGATAAAAACCATCTCACACCAAGCTGTGAAGGATTTGTTCCCTCCGGAGGTTAAGACTGCTAATTGCGTTTTATAAGAAAAGGAATTTCATAAAGCGAATCTTTAATTGTCAAATTGGTCAGGATGAAGACCGAATTTTGGACCTCTCCCTCAAGACGCTTGCAAACAGAGCCTCAAAGCGGGTCTCAGATTTCCTGGCTATGGGCAATTGAGAATCAGCTGTCAGAGAAGGCAAGGGGCAGAGGTGGCCAAAGGGAGGGCACTCACAGTCACACAAGGAACTTTTCAATATGACATCAAGAGGCCCCTTCACCTCCATCAGAGCTGCCAGGGGAAGGAATCCCAGCCCCCCTGAACATTGCTCTGTGAAAGGTTCCATTCTGGGCAGGAAGGACAACTCTGTTGGCAGTACCTTTGTGACTAAGGACTATAGGGGCCTAGGAATGTAGCTTAGTGCCTGCTTAGCAGATGTTTTGGGCTCAATCTTCAGCAACTGAAAAAAAAAAAGAGGGAGTGGCTGGGGAGATAGGTCAGTCTATAGAGAAACTGCTTTACAAGCACAAGGTTTCCAGTTCGCTCCCCAGAACCCATACAGAAGTATGAGCATTGGGCACAGGCTTGTCGCCCTAGTGCTTGGGAGTTGGACGCAGGTGGGTCCCTGGGGCTTGATGGCTGGGCAGCTTGGCTTACCCTGGCAAGCTTCAGACGCTTGTAAGAGACTTTGTTTCCCAACAAAGCAACTGTACCTAAGGAATGGCACTGAGGTTGCCACTCTGACCTCTACATGCACACACCCGTGCGCCCATGTTATCACGAATATGCACAACTATACAGACCTAACACACAGAAAAGAATATTTTAGAATCAGCCATTCCCTCTCTCTCCCCCACCCGTTCAGAAGTTGGCTGTCACTCCCATATGCTCAAAATTTTCTTTTATGAAAGATTTGCAGTTTGCTGAAGACGGGGAAGGTTCTGCAATGCTGTAGTACCAAACAGACAGAAGATATAACTCCAGCTTCCATTATAATCCTCTTTCTTCAGGCCCAGAGGCTAGGATGTGTGTCAATTTTCATGGGCAGTTTAATCAGTAAGGATTTACATGTTCTGCAAATAGGGCCAAATCTATTCCTTACCTCAACAGAAAAACTGAAGGAGGAAGGAACAAGATTCTTTTGTCTCGTCCCTTACAGCACAGTGCCCAGTAGGGATCCAGGGCCCCTCCCTGTTTTGTGGAGGTCTGGCCTGGTTCCTCTGGGGACTGCCTATAGCAATGAGAACAAACCTAGAGTAGAAGTCACCCAATGGGGAACAGAGTGATGCTCCTGCCCACGTGCGTGGGGACTTACTCCAGGGTCTTACAGAGTGGCACTCTGAGAGGCCAAGTCAGGCTTCACTCCAGAAAGTTGGGGCGAGTGAGCCAATGAGGGTGCCTGACTGACCAACCCACAGGGTCTCCTCATAGCTCCGTCAAAGGGGTCTGGCCTTTGTCCTGCCATTGGTGAGAGGATATTTGCTCACTAGGCCCTGAATGCTACCTGGGTGAGGATGGAGGGCATGCATGAGCCATGACAGTCAGTCATGGAATAGCAAGAAGGCTGCTTGGGAGAGAAGAGTGGTGTCCCCTGGGGTCTCAGAGGGCTAGAGTAGAATTTATACATAGTTCTAGCCTCTCTGTGCGTTCCCATTTCAGCTTCTTGCTCTCTCTCTCTCTCTCTCTCTCTCTCTCTCTCTCTCTCTCNCACACACACACACACACACACACACACACACACACACACACACACACGAGCCAAATGCCCCAAAGTGACTTGGGCTTTCTATTTGGTGGATGGACATCAGCGCTCCCAGGGCTTGAGACCTCAGGGTACATTCAGTGTCAGAACCAGAAGGAACAGGTCCCAGTGTCCACCTCCAGGGCTTCTGCTGATGCCTGGAAGGGATGCTGTCTCCCGTGAAATCTGCCACTTTTATCACATCAATTCTTTTCTCCAGTGACACTTGTGTCCCAGTGGGACCACTTATCAGCAAGCCCTGTTACCAGCAGCACCTGCCTTCGTCTGGAGAGCAGGAATTATCTTCTAGCTGTCCAGGCATCCTTGGTACAGGCACTTCATGCTGGATAGCGATGGAGTCCCCTCTGGGGCTATGTTGGCCTTGGGTACTGAGGACCAGGCCACATTACAACAATCCTTCACATGCCCAGGCCTGAGCGTATGGAACTGACTCCATGGCTCAGCAGCTACCTCTGGGCACAGTCCTCTTGGAGGGAGGAAGGAACAATTTAGGTGGCCAGGGAGACCCCAGAAGCTCTGTGGTAAGCCAAATGTGCACACCCTTTCCTTCTGGACAGTGTGTGCATCTGCATCATAACAAGACAGGGTTGGGCACAAGGATGCCTGGCATAGAAGGGGATGAGTCTATTTTTGACTCAGTTTGTGGCTTCTGTGGGTGCTAGCACCAGAGGGAGAGTCTTCCTGGCCTGGCTCCTCTACCCCCTTTAAAGAATATCAGCTCTTTGGAGCTCTTGTTCTAAATGCCCAGTGCCTTCCAAGAGGTCCGGGCTCAGAGCCCACCTGCAAAGCAAAGCTGGGCAGAAGACCCCAGGGCTCTTGCAGTTCTAGGGTCCAATATTTTTTTTAAATTTATTTATTTATTATGTATACAATAGTCTGTCTGTGTGTGTATCTGCAGGCTAGTAGAGGGCACCAGACCTCATTACAGATGGTTGTGAGCCACCATGTGGTTGCCAGGAATTGAACTCAAGACCTCTGGAAGAGCAACCAGTGCTCTTAACCTCTGAGCCATCTCTCCAGCCCTAGGGGCCAATATTTTTGTCCCTAGATGGAGAACTCAAAGCCAACCAGAGGTCTCTGAGGACTCAATAGTCCTGAGCTAGGCTGTCCTTCATGGTCCATAACCTTGACTGCTATTGGACAAACACTCTCCGACCCAGCTCTCAATAAATACAGCCCAGAAAGCTCCTTGGTGGCTGGTGAGGTCTGGCCAATCCTGAGGGAAGAAGTAGGATTTACTAGCAGAGGTCTCACCTCTGGCACATTTCCTGGCCTCATTAGCCATAGAAATGCTGTAGACTGGGTCTACCCATGGTTCTGGTCCTGGGAATTGTGGCCAGCTTTCTGCAACCTTGGACCAGCTTTATCAATCCTTTGTTTAAGCCTTGAGGGAGGGACACAGTCACCACCTTGTGGGGAGACTCTGTCTTCATCTGTGACCTTAGCTGAGTCCCGATTCCCTACCATCAGGTCAGGCATAGGGGCAGCTGTCTCCACACTCCGCAACTTATTTCCAACTTGGCAGAAGCCACAATGCCTCTCCTTGGAAATCAGAGGGTTTCAGCCACTGCAGAATCGCTGGCAAGCCCAAGCTGGTCCAGGCTGGGAAGACAGCTCTCAATTACCAGTCGTTCTGAGTCAATGAACTGCCCCATCCTCTGTCCCAAGCTAAGCCCTGGGAACTCCAAGAGACCCAGCCTCATACTTGTCCCTCCAGAAACCAGACCCCCGGGAGGAAAGAAGCCAGTGTCTAAATACACATTTTTACTTAGGATAGAAGTCTGGGGCTATCTCTTGTTTTTAGCACTGGTGGCTTCTTAAAGGCATTCCACTGACCTCACGTGGGATCCAGGACAGCAGGAGGAGGGGCCTGGGAGGTTGGGTGGACTCGCTGACTCAGGCAGAGTCTTCAGCTGTCCAGGACAGACGGTCTTCAGGCCATGAGCAGCCACAGCCACTGCTGTTACTAAGAAAAGCTCAAGGATAAAGACAGAGCATGCCTGCTGTGCACAGGCCCTGAGGCTGGGGGGAGGGGATGACACAGGAGATCCTTGAGACTGGGGGACAATGTCATATCTCACTGACTGGGTGCACAGCTGTCCCCTAGTCTGTCAGGACAAAGAGGCCCTTAGCTCTGGTGGCCTTCAATTGTGGGGGCATAGGGAACAGACTGGCAAGCCTTTGGGGGCCCCTAGAACAAGGGTCACTTTGCTCATTCTTTTACAGAGGACCAGGAACACATTTGGGGTTCCTTGCTCTAGCCCCTTAATTTAATCTTTTTTTTCTAGGATGTCAGCATGGCCACTGGATTCATTTACCCTTCTCTGGCTACAGGGTCTCGGGAGCTTTGTGCAGTGCCTCACATGGAAGCAGAAGCTATTAACTGAGCCCCATACACATCCTAGACTCTGGAGGTCTTGAAGCACAAGAGGCATGATTCCATAGAAAAGCATCCCGTTTCCCAGGTTAGACCAACCCAGCTAGTGTGGTGGATCGGCATGAGACACTGACTACCGAGATGGTTTAGTGGGTTCGGCACATTCATGCTTTCTACAGCCTGTCTTAGAGTTCAGAGTATCCCTACATGGTCTCATCCATTCTTGTTCCAGAACCACAGGAAGTGGGGAAAGTGGGTCAGCTCTAACAGACTCTGGCTGGGTCCTCAACGCCCACCCTGGGGCCCAAAGTGGTTCCTAATGAGTCTGCTGTCATCTTAGGCAGGGATCCGAGAGTTCCTCAACATCACAAACATGGCTTATTAAAACCCAAAATGTATGCTTTCCTGTGACAAACAGAGATTGGGAGCTGGAATATACATACATACATAATACATATATACACACATATGTATACACACATATCCATCCATCCACACACACATATACACACACACCACATATATACACATATGTGTATACACACATATATACATACATACATACACACATATGTGTACATAACATATCCATCCATACACACACATATACATGTGTGTATACACACATAAACATACATACATACACACATATGTGTACACACATGTGTACACACATATCCATCCATACACACATATATACACATATGTGTTTACACACATAATACATACATACATACATACATACATACATACATACATACATACATACATATGCTATCCCTGGGCAGGACTTTTCTCTCTTAGAGCTGCATAAATGACTTCCTCTAACTATCATTAGCAAGTCATTCATATAAACCCACACACCCCTCCACAGCCACTGAACGCAGACATGTGGCTATCAAGGACACTTTGCATGTGTGCTTACTGTAGGTTAAGTTCTCTAGGGTTCAATGTTCTCATCTGTGAAATAATATCTACATTAGGATTATTGTGGGTTGCAACAGGCAATGAGAAGTGCTTACAGTAGTTTCGGATCTGCTACGGGTAGACAGTGACGGCCACCATGTAGTCAATACTACTCTTAGTAGAAGTGGTTGGGGGCATTGGTGCTTTCTACCAGTTGACTTAGGGCAAGCTGATCTGACAGTGGGTGTACTTCATGGGAGCCAGGTCTCTCTCCATCCTCCGACAAGTTTCCTTCTTTCTGGGCACATGTCTCCTATCCAGAGAACACTACTTAAGAAGGGTCCCCTGTGCCTTAACTGGGAGTCAAGAAAGGCTATTTAATTCCAGGGACAAAACTGCACTGTAGCCAGGCAGGGAGGTGGAACTGTGCCTCCTTGGTTAGAAGGCCCTGGAGCATGCCAGCAGGGTATGGAGGCTCAGCCTTGAAATTTGGCTGACAAAGATGCTCATTAGACCAGAGGACTGAATCATTAGCTCAGGTTGGAAGATCAAGGCATTTTAGCTCCAGGAGTGGAGTCCCTAAGCCTCTAAAGCTCTCACCCTCTCTCCACACCATGCTTTCCAAATGATGTTAGTTAATATGGGCCAGTCCCTACATCCATGCCTATAAAAGGACACTGTGTTATCCCGATGGCCCATAATTCATCACGCTGAATTCCCCTCCATCTGGAGGCTTACACAACTGTTGAAAAGTTGTCACTATAACCTATTGTCATTGCAACCTTTTATGAACCAGCCTACATTTTTATGTCAAAAATTTATCTTAATGGCCTCACAGCTCTTACCTCCAATTATTCCAGTGTCATCGACCTTCCAGCTCAGGCTGCATTCCAGCTAAGATGTGAGAACAAATTCCGTCTTCAGCTCTCCCCTAACCCCTATTTAAAATAGGAGACACCCTTCAGGTGACTGTGGTGCCTTGCCTGAAATGGAACATGCATGCTGACCGTAAGGGGGAATGGCACCTTTGGGTGACCCAGAAGGAAGGCCACGGAATGAGGCACCTGGGCAGCTAAGACTGAATGCAGAGCTGTGCTAGACACAGAACCTAGACACCAGGCACGAAGGCTAGGATTCTGTTTCTTTCATTTTAAGAGGACAGCCAGGAAGACAGACTCTCCCTAGCCCAGGATGGAGATGCCAGCGGTAAAAAGCAGGCCTACCACTGAGCGGAGTTCCAGTACTCACACTTAGAAGTCATTCGCTTTTCCAAAACACATTGTCTGTGTCCATGTACATGCATATGAAGCCAAGTACATAAGCAATCATAATTATTTTTCATAATGTAAAATCAACAGTGACTGTTAAATATAATGACTATTTACAATATGATGTGCAAATGTTATACTTGATATTTTAAACATATCATATGAAATATTATATCTATATGTATATATATACATACACACACATATACCTAAAAGATATTTTATTGCTTTAGGAGTCAAGGATAATTGAAAAGGTGGCTAAAGAAGCAGACACTTCCTCCCAAGCCCAAGCCTTGTCCTCTTGCTAGTGCTGATGAGAAAGGCCCTGGTGGCCTCACTTGAAGAGCTCCTTGACATTTTTTTTTTTACAGCTTCTTGTGAAGTCCATTTTATTTTCTCCACTTAATAGGAAATGAAAGGTGGACAAGAATACACTGAAAGACAAAGGCGAAGGAAGGGGTACCCGTGGCCCCGAACCTGTGCTGGAGGCCAGACTAGAGTCCTTGCTGCTAGCTTTACTGTTCTTTGAAATGAAAATCAGTGCTGCCCACTTCTCTTGCCTGCACCTGCTCCAGAGTCTCAGCTTCAGGAATGAGCATTCCTGGAACAGGAAAGAACATTTGGGATAAGAGCCAAGGTTTCTCAGAACCCTAACCCTAAGCGAGCTGGGTGAAGGGTGGCAGCTCCTGAGGGGTGCCATGCCACATGTGGCTTCTCCACACCCATGCTCCCTGTCCCTCTTCCTATCCCATGATCCATCAGACACAAAATGGCAGTTTGTAATTCGTGAGCCCAAGTTCAAGATTAGTCATTTTGATCAACCAGGCTCCCCAGACTCTTACTGGAAGGAGGGCAGCCCAGGCGCTCAGAATGATGAGAAGCCCCAGTTAATATGGGTATGAGAGCGCAAGCCTATTATTAGCTTAGCAAGTAGGAGGCTGAGGCAGGAGGATCATGAGAGCAAAGCCAGCCTGGATTACATGATGGGACCTGTCTAAAATACCACAACAAATGCCTCACATGGATTTGCAAGCTGGTGTTGCATTGGAGAACCCAAGAGTCATCCCTGCTGCAGGCCCTGTTCTGATCTGACCTCAGTGAGAGACAATGAGCTTTTTTTCTGTGACTGTGTGGTGATGATGGTTCCCACATAGCCACCCCTGGCTGCAGAGGTACTGTGCATCCTGGGAGGTGGGTACAAGCAAGCAAGGGCTATCCATGCCTGTGCTTGGCATGTGTGAGTATGTGTGTGTGCTCTTACGGTAAAACGACACTCGTATTTTTACTTTTCCTTTTGGCCAGGACTTGACTCTGTCTCAGAACAGGCTAGACCCGAGTTCAAAATCTTGCAAGGGCACTTACTTTGCAAATGATCTGGGTTAAAAAAAAGCCTAAAAACCAGACTTCCCTAACCCTCAGTTTTTCATCTTAAAATAGCGATGAGAACAACCTGGCCCACAGGATTTGATGCAGATATGTGCAAGGTGCTTACTCACACCTGGTAGGTCGTAAAGATTCAACAAATGCTCACCACCATCACCGCCTCTCTTATTGACAGCCTTGCTGCACAAGCTGGTGCTAATCACTGCTGCTGATGCTCTCCCCAGATCCGTGTCCTTTGGAGGGGCCCAGCCTCATTTCTTGCCAACTCGAGGGAAGAACTATCACAGAGAGGGGACAAAGCCCTGAACTGTAGGGCAGACTGCTGGAAGGAAGCAGAAAGAAGACTCCAGTCTGTGGAAGAGAACCTACTGGGTGGTGGTGGTGCCTCCATTTCCTGGTCCATATTTGTATTCGTATTTGTATTTCAGGTCAGGGCTGGACTGGACTTTGTAGATACTCGTTTTAGAAATGGGTAATGGATCATGGTGAGTTTGAGACCCGACCTGGAAGAGTTTCAGGGCTGTGGCTCTCCATCCTTGACCTTCCCCAATGGGGGCTTCCTTGTTGGGTTAGGCCTAAATTCCTTCAGGAATTTTGAGTCTCAGTCCTTTCCCCCTTATTCCCTTATGTAGTCTCGGTCTCTCTCATGAGGTGAGGGGGTACCCTCTTCTCCTGCTCACTTGGGGGGCTTCTTTCCAGACACCCTGCTGTCCTCCAGCACCTCTGTCTCCCTCTGAGTCTTTGCCTTCCCAGCCTCCATCAGGATAGTGGTAATGTTTGCCAGAGCTGTCAGCGTTAGCTATAGGTGGCTTTATCCTGCTCCCTGACCTTTGCTGTGTCTTGTCTATCTTTATGGCAGGATTGCAGGGTCCTTGAGGAGCTGGGCAGAGTGACAAAAATAGTTCCTACTTGAGAGTGGTGACATCAACCCCCTGTCTGATCTACAGGGAACATGGCCAACAGATGCCTGATTGCATCTTTTTTACAAGCATCTCCTGCCTACTTTATCTGCATCTGGGTGTCACAAAGGCCCCATCTCCCCAAAGCAGAATCCCTGAACAATGCAGTGAGCGATCAAGCTCTCAAAGGTATTTCACTTCCTGCTTCAGCAGGAAGAGACTTTGCCCTTAGCTCTGCTTGTTTCTACAGACAGTCGAGAGACTTCCTGTGTCCCCAGGCTCCTAGATGGCTGATCCAGTCCACGAGTGCCTCTTATGTCAGTGCCAAGGTAAGAAGGCAGGAAAGCAGAAAAAGGAGTGAAGTGTGCTCCTGCAATTGCCTCTTTCTTTATGTCCTTCTGGGATGCTGGCTTCTGACACAAGTCTCGCTGTGTGTGGGAGACACTTTGTCTCCTGTGGACTCTTCTCACTTCCTTCATTCAGGAGATGCCTGATGGCAGTGTGTTTCCCTGAAAGCTTCTACTAACACACCTATCTCATCTTCTCTGAGATGCAGAGGGATGACTCAGTGTGAGGAGGCCTGTGTTCTGTTTATATGTAGCTCTGGTGTGTTCAAGGACAGTGTGGTAGGACCCTTGATAGGTTCCCAGGAGGCTGCCAGCAACTCTGTCTGCTCCTCTCTGACACAGCATGCTGATGTTTCATGCTCCTCATCCTCTCCCTTGGGACACAGCTACCCGGGGAAACAGGACCTCTGCTTGGAGACTGAGTCTCTTGGGGCTGATTGGTAACTGGAGGCTGGAGGAGGACCTAAGAAAATCTCTGTAGAGCAAAGTTGGTGTCATTTAAATGTAACATGGTTTTAATCTGATATTAGCCCTAAGGAATAGCTTCTTGAGTGTGTCCCAAAGCCTAGGGAGTGCCCTGGTACCCTGCAACAGGCCCCCTGCCTGGCTGGTGGGGGAGGGCATTTTATTATCCATATAGCACAGTTCAAACCACCAATCAGCTTCGCTTCTCCATGGCAACCACAAACAGCCTGAATGTTCCAGAGGCTATGCTGCCAGCAGACGTAAACTCAGTGGCATGAAACTATGTCCTCATGACAAACATCGTCAGGTATGCAAACATCTCACTGTTGCTTCTGGGATGAAGCTACCCCAACAAAGTCACGTGTAGGCAAGGAAGGTGATTGACGGTCAGGGAGTCACCATATGGTTTGGGCATGATCTTGGCATGATCCAAGAGCTCACCACTTACTGTTATAATGACTTTCTCAACAGAGATGAAACGGGAAGATGGAGTGGGAAGGAATGGGGACGCCACAGCAGAGGGGAGTTCCATGATGTAAGAACTTAGAGCTTTTAAATGACTTGAGTGTATCCGAATGCATCACCTGCGTTGGGTGACATTGGCCTGCTTTTTTTTTTTTTTTTCCTAGGCATTTGCCAGCAAACCAAAGTTATGGAAAGTGATGGCCAGAGGAGGCTGACAGAGAGAGTCCATCAGGACATTCCATCTCTGTTGTGGTAAACGATGACTTTAATTTACAAAGCAGATGAATAGTAAATCTTCATGAAATTAAAAACTATATTATTTATGTGAGCGGAAACGGAGAACATTCTCTAGCTAGCAGCAATCCTGCTTTGTGGGAGGGACACTAAAATAATTAAAACCACCCGTGCTTTAGTAATAAATAATGATAATAAATAAATGTCCTGACCTTAAGCAAAAATATAAAATTAAAACCTATTTGGTATGTAAATTCATTCAGGATGCTAGCAAGGCTCCCAGCCCAAGATGGTGTAGAATGGCGGGAGCGTTCACCACATGAATTTTGAAAGGAAAGTCAAAGAACAACAGCATTCTGTGTGTACCGACTCATTATTCTACTTTAATTCTGTCTAATGCTGTGTGGAACCTCGAGGCTGGGACATTAATTTCCTGCATTTTCTGTTCCACCAATTCCTCATGGAGAGCAGCAGGAGAAACTGCACTCCTGGAGGCAGAACTCAGGGGAGGCCTGACCATGACAGGAGAGGCAGGCAGAGAATGGAGGGTTGGAAGGCAATTCTGACATGTTTACAGAGACAAGAGGAAAAGGCATTGGCATAGCCTGGCAGGCTGCTGGCTGCTGTGAACTCGGGACAGCCTGGAATACCAACCATCCAGGCGGAATGAAATGTCTCTGGCCTTGGGTTCAGGGCAGGAAGTCGAAGGCCAGCCTTGATTTCGGGAAAATGGCAATCAGTTCCGGAAGGAGATGCCCCCACCACTGACAGCTGAGTGTTGTCCGGTGAAACTGCTACACACTCCAAGGAGCCTATTCCTAAAGCTCCACCCACTCCAGGTCAGGCCAGTCTAGTAAGTTCCAGAGTAGGGTGCCTGGTGGGGAAGCTCAGACCTTGCCAGTACCTCTGTCTGACGCATTCGCCAGCAGGCTTCTCCAAGGGCTGCTGAACACAGCCTCTCATTTCAGTCCCACGACTACCTTGTGAGGGAAGGTGGAGATGGTGATTCTTTCCAGCCAGGGAAACCGAGGCACTGAGCCCACAGTTGAAGAAGTGGCAGAGAAGGCATTGGAGTCTTGTGCTAGGCCAGGGTTCCCCACAGTCAGAGACTTCTAAAGTGAGGGCTGGGTGGATCCTGAAAAGAAAGCTTGAGGGCAGTTAAGTACCTAAGTGTATGTCTCAGGTCTGTTCCTCTTCCTCTCACCATTGCTAGTAGTGGACATAGCACCCACAGGAAATAGATACTACTCCAAGCTCTGCACTTCCAGGGCACCCAGGGTTACCAGCATGTTGGGGATATGGGCTTCAAGCAGAGGGAACAATTCACACAACCAGTCAATGAAGACCATGATGTGATGTGTCAGTCTTCTAGAAGGAAAAGGATGGAAGAAACCTAACGTGTTATTCAGACACGTCTCCCAGTGTCTGAATAACTCCCAATCACACTGGGTTGGTTGAGAAAACCTCGGGGCCATGACTGATTTTTTGCATATTTGAATCTGAGATTGGGAACCACTGACCAGTCCAGAATCGTCCATCTGAGGCACTCTGGGGACTGGAATGTTCTTTGTTCAGCCAAGGACTCCTGGAAATTCCCTTCCATCAGAAGTCTGAAGTAACCTCCAATTCTTTGGAGGGTGTTAAATGTCCTCAGCTGCTTCTACTCTGTCAATTTTGGGTGACTCCATCGTGAACACCAAGGCCAAGACAGTCATAGTTCTTGCTTTTGAGAACAACAATGGCACAGAGGAGTCAGACCTTAAAAACCTTTAATACCAAATGGTAAAAAACTCACAACAAAGGCTTTTGGGTGTGGGTGGGAAGATGGTTTAGTTCAGAAAGTGTCTGAGCTGATGTAAAAAAATAAGCCAGGTGTGGTGGTCCATGCTTTTTAGTCCTAGTGCTTCGGAGGTAGAGAGAGGCACATCTCTGGGGCTCACTGCCAGCCAGCATACTACTTGGTAAGCTTCAGGCCACTGAGAGACCCGGCCTTCATAAAGCATGATGCCCAAGGAATGACATATGAGAGGTTGACCTCTGGTCTACACAAGCATGAATATGTACACATGTGTACACATGAGTGTGCATGTGTGAGCACATGTACACACAGAGAGACAGAGAGATGCAGAGACAGACAGAAACATACAGATGGACAGATAGACAGATATCTTTTGGGTTGAGAGCCAAATTCCCAGAGCAAGTTGTGAACCGGAAGGGCGTCTGCATCCCTACAGGAGGGGTAGGAAGAGCAAGCCAGAAGCAATATCCTGGATGAAAAGAGGGATCTTCCGGAGGAGGAGCTGAGTTGTTAAGGGTCATGCCAAGTGGGAGAAGAATTAAGGCAAGTCTATTGAACCCCATGCCTGGCCCAGAAAGCAGAGTGTGAATCCTAAGGAAGGCTGGGATGAAGGTGGGTCAGGATACAAAACCCAGGAGTGGAGTACCAGCTCCATCCTTGCATCTTGCAGCAGCCAGCCTGGCATAGCCTACAGTGTTCTTACTGGGGCTGTGGTCAGAATATTTCCCCTCAAGATCCACCTTTTAAAAACTTACCCTGGGCTGGAGAGTTGGCTCAGTGGTTAAGAGCAGTTTTTTTTTTTTTGTTTTTTTTTTGTTGTTGTTCTCATCAAGTCCCTGGGTTAAATTCCCAGCACCCACATGGAGGCTCACCACTTCCTCAGGCACCAAGCATGCATGTGGTGCATGGACCTCATATGACTAAAATAAATCTAAAAAAAATAATAAATGAAAAACCTACCCTCAGGTGACAGCATTTGGAGGTGGGATGCTGAAGAGCATCAAGGCCCCATGGCCAGGTTTAGATGTACCCAAGAGGCACCATATCAGAAGAGGAGGGCTTCACTCAGACACCAGCTGTGCTAATGTCTTAGACTCTCGAGTTTTTAGAACTGGGAGCAATAAATGTTTACAGTTTACAATTGATTCAACCTAAGCTATTAGGCCATAGCACCAGAAAGGGGCTGACACACCCAGATATCCGGATAACTCTGCTACTTGTTAAATCCCAACCCGACTGCTCACCTTGGCATCTCTATCTTCTTTTCCTGCTTAATTTTTCATCTTCCTGTCCATTCTTATATTTTTCAGATTTGTTCTTATTTAAAAATTATGTGTATATGTGTGTATGTTCTATTGTGAGTGCAAGAGCCTCCCAGAGTCCAGAAGAGGGCATTGGGTCTTCCAGAACTGGAGTTACAGGTAGCTATGAGCCACTCGATGTCAGTGCTGGGGTCTGAACTGGGTCCTTTGCAAGAGCCTATGGACTTTTAACCAGTCTTGACATTTGTTTTTTATTTTAAGATCATAAGTGTCTTTAATACTACTTTTAGGTATATATCCAAAGGATGCTCAATCGTGCCACAAGGACATGTGCTCAACTATGTTCATAGAAGCTTTGTTTGTTATAGCCAGGACCTGGAAACAACCTAAATCCCCCTTGACCAAAGAATGGATAAGGAAAATGTGGTACATTTACACAATGGAGTACTACACAGCAGAAAAAAATAACGACAGCTTGAATTTTGCAGAGAATGGATGGAGCTAGAAAAGATCATTTTGAGTGAGGTAACCCAATTATCACATGTACTCTCTCATAAGTGGTCTTTAAACATAAAGCAAAGAAAACCAGCCCACAAACCACAATCCCAGAGAACTTAGACAACAATGAGGGCACTAAGAGAGACTTACATAGAATAGATCTAATCTACATGGGAAGTAGAAAGTAGAAAAAGACAAGATCTCCTGAGTAAATTGGGAGCATGGGGACTTTGGGGGAGGGTTGAGGGGAAGAGAGAGCCAGGGAGGGGAGCAGAGAAAAAGGTAGAGCTCAATAAAAAGAAAACTCTATACAAGGCAGGGGCTTAGTTCCATTCGGGATCTCAGTACCTAGCACACAGGAGGCACTAAAGACACACTTACATAGGGCCTGAATAAATAAACAAACAAATGTCCTCTCATAGTTCTACCTTCCCTGAATAAAGGATACGCCTGTTTGCTGTTCGCTCATGGTGTGCCCTGCTAGCCTGGCTCTGAGCATGGGCCACTGAAGACATTGGGACCTAGAAAGGCACTGGACTGCTGGAGGGCTAATAGAAGATGCTGCCCCTGAAGCCCAGGCCGAGAAAGACAGTTTAGCCTCTCTCATGCTTGGCCACCTTCAGACCCTCTAATAGGTCAGGAGAGGAATGCAGAGCCTGGGCAACATGCCTGGAGTGCGGATGGAATTTATTGTGCCGAAGGCTTCCTGAGTTTTAAGGCCTTGCGCTATGTGAATAGCAACTCACATACTTTCGTGGGGGTGGATATAAAACCCACCCCAATCAAAACCCACAGGAAACAATGTGGGGAGAGCTGGAGGTGGAGCGTGGAATGCACACAATGCACGGGCCAGAGCCTGAGCAAGCAGAGCAGGGAGAAAGGCCAAGCTAACTAGGGCCTTCCAGAGTTTAGAGCACTGCATTTTAACTTCAGTACCAGGGCAGGGAAAATGGGAGAGAAAAGATGGTAAGGGCCACTCTCCCAGACAGGCCTGCCGCAGATGCTATATGCATTTCCTGCTCACTCTACAGCAGTGGTTCTTAACCTGTGGGTCGATACCCCAACAGGGATCACATATCAGGTAGCCTGAATAGCAAATATTTCTGTCACGATTTATGACAGTAGCAAAATTACAGTTATGAAGTTGCAATGAAATAATTTTATGGTTGGGGTCACCACAACATAAGAAATTGTATTAAAGGGTCGCAATGTTAGGAAGGTTGAGAACCACTGGTCTCGGTTCTGGCTTGTGTTCTTTTAAAGGCAGGGGTTTAAATAGGGACCTCCCTCCAGCAGAGCCAGCTGTGTGCCTTTGCAAACACTGTCAGAATATGGTAGACATGAATGGATGTTGAGAGCTGGTAACTGTACCGCGTAGACAGCCTTACCCAGCAGCCTCTCTTGTCCTGCACTTCAATATCATCAGCACCCCTTTTAAAGATCGGTGAGTCTCAAACTGGGGGAGGCCCTTCAGAGAATTGTTCTGGGTAACTGGGGTAGGAGAGTTACCGTCTGCACTGTGCAATGATCAAATAGCTGTTTGAGAGGGCCTGTCTTTGCTCAACTCAGAATTTCCTCTGAGGTAGAACGAAAAAGCCTGCTACCCAGCCTCCGCCCCCTCCTGATCCCAAACGTGCCTTCTGTTCACTGACCCTTCTGCGATGGCCAACATGTGGGCAGGAACCTCTTATCTGGGGTCCCGGGGCCAAGGCTGCTTATCTCAGCCCCTACTAAGGCCATCCTGTAGAACTTACCACGTTCTACAGAGTAGAGCAGAACTGAGCTGGAACAATCGGGGAGGGCAGGGCCCCAGAGCCACTGTTGGGGCATCCCACAGACACAGAGTCTACTTGGCCCTGCGGCTCTCGGACAACCCTATAAATAGCTCAGCTGCAAGCCCTGCCTTCTTCAGAGCTTCCGTTTCACTTGCACCAGATCTGGCTGTCCCTGTGGGGACAGCTTCCTTGCAAAACAAACAGCAGAATCAATATTTCTTTCACCAGGGGAGGTGTAGGGTCTGCAGACTGTAGGTCGGGGCCGTTTTCACTTCTCTTGGCCTAGGCCTAAGCCTGGGAAGGGGAAACGAAGGCTACCAGGGCCTTTCTGCCTCAATCTAGCAATTTGATTACATTAAATTTAGCGTACATTTACCACTTATCTTCAACGTGTCAAAGCCAGCAAGGCCAGGAGGAAACAAGGATGAGTAAGATGTACCCTGGGTCAGGGAATACACACATACTCAGGAGATGGAAGCCAGGACACAGACACATAAATCAACAGCTACAATATACCATGGAAGTGGGTGGTTACGATAAGGCTGGAGACCCAGAGCCTGAAGTACGGGGTCTCTAGGCATAACCCTCCCCTCCTCCAATAACCACAGCATTCCGAGTGAGTCAGTCTCCCTGGGGTTGAGGGTAGGGGATGATGTGTATTCCACAGTGTGTGTGTGTGTGTGTGTGTGTGTGTGTGTGTGTGTGTGTGTGTGTGTGTGATCGCGATCTCTCTCTGCCTAGGCTCTGGCCTCCAGACCATCTGCCAGTGGGGCCCGAACAAACCCTGAATACAAACCTCAGTGAATAAAAGGTCCTGGGGGAGCTGTTTAAAGATACAAATCTTGGCCACAGCCCAGGAGATCCAGAATCAATAAACACTGTTATGTCTGAGGGTCTGCCTGTGAGATGAACCCTCAGGGACCTGGGAGTCCCCTGTGAAATAGACCCCTCTGGGACCTGGGAGTCCTTGGATCACAGTCTGAGAGGTGTGGTTCTGGATGGGAACTTATGGGCAAAAGTCTGTGCAGAAGTTGGGAGAACTACTATGTCTGGGTGGAGAGAAAATCACACACAGGATATCACACTGACCTATGGGTGTAGCACATGCCTCTAATGTCACAGAGTATGCCTCCAAGACCCCTGGTGGAGCAGAGGGGGACTGGCAGAGGCTGCGATGGTACCGAAGCCTATTTCCAACTGTGTCAGGGTCCCCTTCGATAAAGAGGGGAGACAAGATGATCTCGCTGGACCTTTACCAACTCAGCTTTGCACGTGGCTAGTGTGGGGACAGTGACAGGATGATGAGGACATTCTGCCCTGCAGGCCTGAGCACAGGGGGTCAGAGCACTCTTAGGTATGGTGGCCACATCATTGGAAGTCACTGTGATACTGACAGGATGGGTGGGCCATCACAGGCTATGTAGGACAGGCATGGCGGGGTTCAGAGGGCAGGTCGGAAGCTGTTCTAGTAAAACTATCCAGGAAAAACCAGCTAGAAGCCAAAGGAGGAGAAAAAAAATCTTGGGGGATGAGGATGGGGAGGAGTGTGTGTGTGTGTGTGTGTGTGTGTCACAGGCGGCTCCATCCTGAACCCCTAAATTATTAGTCAATAAAAACAACCCCACTTTTCTGGCCACGTTGTCTGGATCCAGAGAGGAGCAGTGACGAGGAGGACCACACAGACGTTTAGACCCGAGACACGGAACAGCTTAGCCGGCATGTTTTAGGATAATAAAGGAATCTAATGGAGAATGTTTCCTTCCCCCAGAGCTCCGATTAAACTCTGGAATATGGGTGACACGTACGCTGCCGAGGACACGGCGCAGTTAGAATTCTGCCAGCAAACATTCTAAAATATTCATGAAACATGGGACCAGGCCTGACTGTTAACACCGCTGCTGGTTCCCTCCAATGGAGTGACAAACGGGCACCAAGTGCTGTCATCTGTCCCTTTGATCTTTCCAGGTCCCACCGGGGAGCAGAGGGTGGATGGGGTGGGGGCAGGGAGGCGAGTGCGGAGGGAGAGGTCTGCATGCTTGTGGGGGCTTCTGTCGCCCTTGTAAGAGAGTAAGAGAATGGGGGATTTCTTCAGACTGTGAGGGACGGTCAGTCACTGATTCTTCCACTCTCTTTCCATCAGGGATGAGTGGGGGCCTCCCACACCACACACTAACCTTTGTGAGCACAGCATTGTTATATATACACAAATCTCTTGCAACGGCAGGGTAGAGAAAGGAAAATGTCTTAGAAAAAAAAAAGCCAATTGGCCTTTGAGAGAGAATGGGGGAGAAAACCGTGCGACTCGATCCTGACTGCTTGGGTTAGGAGCATCACTGAGCGGTTCCCCACTCTGTGAGGGAAGCACCCTGCAAAGCTGCTGCAGTTTAACAGGGCAGCTAATTAAAAGGAGCGACACGAAAGGCCTTTTCTTTCTAGTCTCAGTTTTACATCTGCCTGTGCAGGGAACCAAAAGTGTGACAACACGAAGACAAAGAGTTATAGCCTCCAAACAATGAGAGGTGGCAGAACAGTCGCAGAATTGGCCGTCTGGTATCCTTCCTTCCGGTGCGTGTGGCTGAGGCTCATTGTTGCAGCGGTGGCTTTAGAGGCTGGGGTCACAGGGAAGAATGAGACACCGCAGTACCTATGGTGCATGAGGAATGGAGTCTAGGCTAAAAGTAGTCCCATGTGTGCGAAGAGAGAGATGCTCCTTGTGGCCATCGGGAAGAGGCACCGAGAGCAAATGCCCCAAGCACAGGATACTATTCTCTGCATCACGTTAGCTAAGTGGATAGTTCCTGAAGTCACCCTGTGATCCTGTGTGTGTGTGTGTGTGTGTGTGTGTGTGTGTGTGTATGTGTGATGCATGTGTGTAGAGGCTGGAAGTCAACCTCTGTGGGATTTCTCAGAACAGGTTTTCAAGATAGGTTCTCCAATTGTTCTGAGGTTGGCGAATCAGACTAGGCTTGGTAGCGAGGTAGCCTCAGGGTACCCTGTCTCTTTCACTGGTAGTTGAGGCAGATGCATCCCCATGAATTCTGGTGTTCAAACTTAAGTCATCATGCCCGTAGGGTAACCACTGAGCTGTCCTCTAAGACCACATTATGCTTTTTGACAGAGACAACATTTAAAATGAGGTAGGGGCTGGGGGAACATCTGCACCCTGGGTATGGAATTTCCTTTTGTGTGTGTGGGGAGATAAAGTCGTTTGGAACCAGACAGCAGTAATGGGGGCCTAGACTCCCAAACATGCTGAATTATATACTTTCATTTTATGTCTAGTTTAGCACAACTGAAAACAAACCCAGGGTTTTCTGAGGTCACTGTCCATGTGTAAGTCCTACTTAACAGTCAGTTTCAGAGTTCCTCCAGGATTCCCAAGCCTGGGGTATTGGTGGCAGGGGTGGGGGAACAGGGGTTGTTCCTAGAAAGGTCAGTTGTCCCCGCCATGTCTCACATAGTTCTGTCCCTTGGCTGGCCCAAAGGTTGAAGAAGCTTATAGGGTCACATGGCAGTCATTGTCTCCAAAGGCCATCAGGCATGGCTCTCAGTGCCAATCTTCCTGAGCTCTGCTTGGTCTAATTTTAAACTCTTTCCCATGACAAAGCCACTCCTGCTCCTGAGAAGGGACCACGATTGCTTGTGGCTTGGCACCAGCTTCTTTCTGTTACCCCTTGAAGCCTTTCAAAGTACTGCCCCCTTGCTTCCATTTACATACAGCCCCTCCCCTTGGCGAGTGAGTTCAATAATCCAAAAATTCTGAGCAGTCGGGCAGGGGTAGGGTAAGGGGTGGGAATCAGGGGAGGACAAAGGAAGGGGTTCAATAGATAGCTTTGGCAGAGATGGAGGTCAGACCCTTCCCTTGGGTTCAAACATAGCCACCCCCTAGCCTTGAACTGCTTTGAGCCACCCCCTTCCTGCGACTATGCAAATGTTCAGCTTCACCTCCATGCAGCCAGCAGCCAGCAGCCGGCAGTCCATCTGTTAACACGCTGGCCAGACTAGGGCCCGGTGGCATCGAAGTGACCCAGAAGTAGGTCTAATCCTCTCTTCTAAATGTGCTTAATACCATCGATAATCTTGTCACATAAATCTCCTGGTTAGCAGTGAGCTGCAGCTATCACCACCAGACTCCAAGAATCTTTCAGGCAGGAATTCTGCCTCCTGCCATCCATCTCCTTTCTTATACCCATCTCAGCTGCCATGTTGCCTGAACACTTGGGAGAACCACCCTGACCTTTCCGGGCTCTTCTCCCAGAGCAGCTGCTTGCTGGTTAGGCCAACTAAGCCCGGTTATTCCCTCATTCCTGAGCTTCGCTGAGGACCTGCTGGGCATCTTAGGCACATGTGTGCCCCTCTCATAGCCACATCTGGCACCATGTTTAATTGCATTGTCTCAAAGGCTGAAAGTAACATTTTTGGTGATGGTGGTACTGGTGTGTGTGTGTGTGTGTGTCTGTGTGTGTGTCTGTGTGTGTGTATGGGTAAGTATGTGTGTGCAGATGACAGTACCACCTCGGATATTCTTTTTCAAGCATTGTCTACCTTGTTTTTTGAGACACAAGGTATCATTGGCCTGGAATTTATCAGGTAGGTGAGGGCAGCTGGCCACTGAGCCCCATGAATTTATTCTTTCTGTTTCTCATATCCAGTGCTAGGATCGCAGGTGTGTACCACCATGGTTTTTTTTTTTCCTTTTTATGTGGGTTTGGGCTCACATCTTTGTTTATTGACTGAACCATGTCCCTAGTCTACTTTCTAGACACAATGCTGTTCCAATCTCACTTCCTTTATCCATCCGCTGATTTTAGCGACTCTTCCAGCCTCTGTGCTCATGGTCCATCAAAAGCTTTGCTTCAGCCTGGTCAGGTTTGGAGTTAATAGTGTCATCAAAGGCTTGGACAGAACTCACTGTCCTTATTTTCCTCCAAAGATACTAAGGTTAAGTCATTACATTCCTTCCATTATTAGCGTGAATACTAGGCAACATCAATGCTATCTACCCCACATCAAAGATGCAGGCTACCCCACATCAAAGATGCCTGTGTTCTAATGCCTAATGGGCAAACTCAGGTGTGTGTATGTGTGTGTGTGTGTGTG
>JAQHUG010000067.1:2782199-2815855 GCA_028555095.1 Dicrostonyx torquatus | reverse complement strand
TCAGGTAAACATGAGGGAAATTAATTATAAACCAGAGGAATGGGATTAGTCTGAGTTCAAACCTCATTTCCTACATTGTATGAGCTACGACACTGAGCAAGTTTCTAGGCTTCCCAAGACTCAGTTTCCGAGGGTGAATGGGGGCACTTACCACATGGAATTGTATGATTTCATATAAAATGTGTAAAGCTCTTGACATAGTACCTGGCTCTGAAAATGTTTTTAAACAATAAAGATAGAAGAAAACAGTAACACACAACTATAATTCCAACGACTAATATAGAACATGGGCTGGAAGCCAGGACTACTAAGGACATGGATTCTGGATTTGAGACGTGAAGTGTTGTAGACAGAAGTTTCTCTCTGGCCCAGTCCTGCAGCCATTCAGTCCCAAATAAACACACAGAGGCCTATACTAATTATAAACTGTTTGACCTATTGCTCAGGTTTATTACTAACTAGCTCTTATGACTTAAATTTGCCTTTTCTCAGTAAGGCATTCTCATCTTGCTTTCTCTGCTTCTGGCTGGTGATTATCTCTCTGCCTTTCCTCTTCCCAGAATTCTCCTCGTCTGGTTGTCTCACCTATCTATACTTCATGACTGACTACTGGCCAATCAGTGTTTTATTAAACCAATATGAGTGACAAATCTTTACAGTGTACAAGAGCATTATCCCACAGCAGAGTGTGGAAGTGGATAATCTCTCATTTCATGGAACCACAGCAATTGTTTTGCAAACTACTTTAGTTCGGGATTCCTTTAATCAAGAATATGCTATGTGCATTTCAATACAGATGTGACTTATCAGTAGACAATTGGATGCTCCCACTATGATGTCACAGGGCGAACAAGAGGCAGCCATGGAGCTGCTCAGAAATGAGACCACCACCCAGGAAAGGCTGAATGCGATTTCAGAAGTGCACAGCTATTTTTTAGCAAGGCGAGTGGATTTCAATGACTACACCTTCTTCCCACAATTCAATGTGATCATTCAACACATATTTACTGAGCACATAACAGGCAAATGTGAGGTGCGAGCAATTCAAAAACCTGGGAAGACAAGGTTTTTTGTCTCAAGGACCTACGTTCCAGAGGGAGACAGATGAGTGGAGAGGAGAAGGTCACATGATGAAGGCCATGGTCAAAATAACAGACTACAGAGTATGTCTTAGACACCATTGTCAGAGATTTGAATTATTTAAGCACCCCTGCAACTCAAATGAAATCGACAGTAGAGTGATTTCATTTTATAGAAGAGGAAACCAAGCTGGTGAGAGGGCAAATTAACAGGCGAAAGTCGCATGGCGAGGATGCAGAGGAACGAGGACTCAGACGTGTGTCATGTGATTGGTCTGGGCTGCTGCCCCATCACTGTGTAGACAGAGGTGTTCTAATTACTTATGCAACTGGTGTGCAATTTGTATCCCCACTGATGTGATGGGCTACCCAACCGATCCTTTCATGCTGTGTGTCTAGAAAACTTGTTGGACCTGGCTGCCTTCCGGGCATCAGCCACCACCTCCTCCTCCTTTTGTAGCCCTCAGGCATGCCACCAGATAGAAGTAAAAGGGGGAAATTGTGGAACAAACAACATGACTAGGTGGAAACCATGTCATTTACTGATGCCCTGCAGTTTCAGAGAAGACCCTGGAGTATCTCTTCAGTTCTTGGAGCCCCTGATGGGGCATCTGAACAGCCAAAGCCAAAGATCGTGGTGGGCATCTGCCTGGATTTCCCTCCCCTATTCTCCTCTCAGGTTGGCTATGGGACACCTTTGATCCATGCCATGTTCTTGGATTTGCTAATAAAAGATAAAGCGTGACCCCATCCAGAGAGTTGTGCTTACCTTTTATGGATCCATGTGGTAACATCACTGCCTGAGCTAACATTGAGTATCCCAGTGGAGCATCCCGAGACACTCCAGGCTGCCTTTCAGGCAGAGCCTGTGGGATCGACCAAACACTCAGACAACAGGTGCTAAGAGCCCTCAGGCTGGGAGAGCAGGGCTGAGGAGTGCACCTGAAAATGGGTGTTGGCCAGCCAGGGCCCATCCACCAGGGATGAAGTTGCTGGTATATGATTGATAGCCTGGCTTTGTTGGAGCTCGGGTCTTTGTCGCTCAGGGGGGCAGAGGTGGGCATGCGGAGGGATAGCAGCTGCTGGCTCCGTGATGGTCTCAGAACCTACCTGGTTGCCAACTGTGAAACTAATGTTGTTTCAGGGATGGGAGACAAGGGACATGGAATATCTGGGCTTCCCAAGATTTGGCAGGAGAAACACGGAGTCTAAGTGTTTGATGTGGCAGTTACTAATTTCTGCTGGGAGGAAGCAAACACGCATTCTGCAGGGCCTGCAGACCTGCCAGGTGTGCATCTTCCCCGCAGTCCTGTCAGCTCCACAGGCTCCCTCAGCTTGGTGGGGGAAACTGCTGGGGCCTCAAAAATGGATCATCCCAAATTTTGAGCACCATTTTCTTCCTCAATTATTTACAAGGAACACAACGTGCTGTAATGGAGTCTAATTCATGATGCGTTTTAATGCTTTTATAACACAATATTCTCAACACTCCCCCCTAATCTTAACAGATGACAAGTTGCCACTATTGAATTCCCATTAATATGAATTACGAGCACAATATATTTCGCCCAATATAATTTCCTCAGCCTAATATTTTGAGGGAATGGAAATCACCCCCTCAGCATATTTCTGATGGAGGAGGTGATGGTGGTGAAGAAAGCTGGTCCCTTTGCCAGGGTGGGCGGTTAGTAGGTGTGCTGGGTAGAAGGTGAGATTCTAGCATTCTAGAAAATGAATCTTTCCTCCTCCACTGCCTTCTTCTCAAGGTCAGACTCCTCATCAGAACTGGGGAGGATTCCACCCTAAGCTGAGTGGTCCTGCATCTTGACCCCAGAGGTAGGACTCAGATGTGGGTGTTTTCAGTCCCAGGTCCAGAGATCTAGGTGGACCCTTGTGGCCACATAACCCTGGATATTAAGTGACTTCTCAAAGATTATATAAGGACAGGTATGGCACTGTCCTCCCATAGTTATGAGGACACACTGTCAATGGGCAAAATCACTGAGAATGGTGGCTAGCTCACGGCAACAGTATCAGAGAAGATGACAATGGACAGACTCACGGCACATTTTGGGTCTTGGCTGGTTGACTGATATTCTTAATTAGCTCCTGAAATGGTTTATAAGAGCTTGGGGTCAATATGCTCTCACTTCCAGAGAGCCTCTTGACGCTGGTGAGGTTGTAGTCACCTGCACCCCTGCCACAGTACAGGGCAGGCTCTTGGCAGTGTTAGAGGTATTGACCCTGAACACAGTCCTTGATGATGCTAGCACTCTCCCGATCCTGTTTTCAGGGCCTGGCTTTCCTACTGTTTATGGGAACCAAGGGTTTCTTGAGCAGCTGTGGTTGGGGAAGAGAAAATGGGGCTCAGTCTCAGTTCCAGGGCAAGTCTGCTCAGGGGTGTGTCTGTGCTCTTGGGTGATTGTGGGCAAGAAACAGTTTGTCTCCTCTCTCAAGTGAAGGCAATAGCAATGCTATTGAAGATTAGCATGGGGACTAAAGGAAAGAGTGTCGGCAAAGTTCTAGAAGCGCTTGGAACAAAGCAATTACTGTACAAGTGCTAAACTAAGACAGAGTCATGTAAAAAGCTGCATTGAGGGTGGGTGAGATGGCCTAGTAGGTGGAGGACTTGCTGCACAGAAATGAAGACCTGAGTTTGGGATCCCAGAATGCATGGAAGGCAGGACATGATAGTAACACATTTGTAAGCTTAGCAAATCCCGTGGTGAGATGGTACAGTCCCTGGATGTTCCCAGGCCAGCTAGCCTGGTATACTGAGAACAATAGGAGAATCTGGCTTAAGGTGGAAGGTAAGGAATCACACCCAAAATATCCTCTGACCTCTATGTGGCATGTATGCACCCGTATGCACACAGGAATATGCATGTGCATTTACACACACACACACACACACACACACACACACACACACGAGAAACAGCAGTAGTGAAATGAGCAAGTAGGAAAAACATCTGAAGAAAATGTAAATGTTTAAGGAGAAGGTTGTAATGCCAGGATCCTACACGCTTTGGGAGAGATGGAGGGTGTAAAGAAAAGAGATGCTTCACAGGTATAAAGTTCTTACTGCCAACATCACCTCATCATCTGAACGTGGGTATCAACACTGGGCCAAGACGCTCACCATGTCGTCCTGCCTTCTTTATCCTCATCATGGGCAGTGCCACCACAGTCCTTTGACAAACAGATAGGTGAAAATGATGTAAAAAGCATTCATCTTCCCTTGCCCAATGGGAGAGGCACATGAGTGAATAAACGCACAGATAAGTTCATTCATCCTGCTCTCAAACAGGTACTAAGAGCCTATGCTGAGCCTCACTTGGAAGATCTTACATTTAGTAAGGAGACAAATGAATATGCATTGTGTAGTTATTCTAATAGGACCATAGCAACACTGTTAGGGGAATGAGGGAAATAATAGCAATTTTCCTCGCCACTGATGTGGCCATGCTTAGGCTGTCAGCTGTAGGAAGAATAGGAAATCTGGGCAGACACGTGAAGGAATTACGATTCTAGGAAGAAGTGGCAAGTGTAAAGTCCCTGGTGCATGAGAGATCTTTGTAGGGTTGAGGCATTGTAGTCTGACTTGTGTGTGTGTATGTGTGTGTTGGGAGATTTTCCTTAGACTGAAACAGATTCTCCCTAAGAAGATGGCAGCAAAACCATGCTACTTCACAGGCACAGATGCTTTGGGAAGCATCTGGAAGCAAACTTCCTGCATGTAGCAGTAAGTACTCACGAGTGGATAATGGGGAGTGAGCGCTCACGGTAGCCACTGCAGTGGTTTTGGTGGCCCTGCTTTAGGTAAGGTCTAGGAGATGGAGGGACCACTAACTGTTCCTTATGAGTTGCCCTTATGGCAGAGGTGGCTTTCACTCATTTATTTCTTAGCCTATGCACACAAGAGTCCCCGAGGCAAGCTGCACTGTGGCTCTGGTGTCAGGTTTCTGGAATGTTCCATTCCTGTGTGATGGCTCCATCCTCAGGCTCACAGTGTGATGGCAACTACATGTCAAGGCATCGCATCCAGAAATGACATGATCCAAAGGAAAGAGTTATTTTTCTTGGAACTCTTTCTTAGGGGCAAGAAAAGCTCTCCCAGAAGCCCCCAGGATGTACTGGCCAGAACTGGGTCACATGACCCTTGTAGACCTCAATAAATGGGCAGGAACAATATCGGATTACATACTTATTTCAGAATCCTTGCAGTCCCAACTGCGACTTGGATCTGTTGATCTCAGACCTAGGCGTTAGATGCTGAACCAGAAAGCTGTCCATTTAAAGGTAGAAGGAGAGAGAACAGATGCTGGGCAGGTGACCAGCAGCATCTGCCAGGTCTGGAGTATTTTCTAGTTGGGCTCACCTCTGAGCCTGTCACTGTTCCATCCACAAGTCCCATCTCTCCCACCTGCCAGAGGGCCACTTCTGACCTGAAGTCAGGATTCTTTAGTAGGTCAAGAACTGAAATCACATTCTGTGCTCGCCTGTTCCTTAGTCAGATGAATCTCATTAGATGCTTTTCCAGACTACATAGATATCAGGGCCACATGTGTCCCAGGGCTAGCTACACATCCTCTTGTTCAAGACGTTAACCTTGAGTGTGGAAGACATTGTAGCCTACCTTTCACAGCCAGTGAGAAACATAGCCAACTTGTGTCCTGAGAACAAAAGAGGACAAGGGTAGGAGGACAAGGTGATTGAGTAACCCAAGAAAGACACTTGGAGCCTTAGGAGCAGGTGTGGGGGGCCAACAGAAGTTTTCCAGAGGTGGGTGGCAGTTAGCTGCTAAAAGTTGGATTCAGGGTGCGAGGCAGATTGGCTTCTGCCTCCCACACATGTATCCAGCTCCAGCCCCAGCTCCATGGCTTCCTTCTCATGGTGCCATGGCATACATAGTATTCCCCTTTCTCCAGGAAGAAAGGAGGGGTGTATGACACATCCTGATGCCCGGCTCACATGCTTAGACTAGTTCTTGGGGCTCCTTATTTACCAGAGGGAAATGAAATACTCCAGAGAGGTAAGTTCACAACACAAGTCAACATGCCATGTTTCCGTCACTGAAATGCAGGGGACTCTGGGGGTCCAGTGGAGCAGAAACGACACTAAGGTGTCAGAAGCCACCCTGGTATTTGTTCTCTGAGTTATTTTTGGCCCTGCAGACAGCTCCCTGTAAAAAATGAGCTGGGCTCTGAAAGTTCATTGGTGATTTGGCTGTTTAGATTTTGCGATGAGACTTCCAAGCTAGTCCTCCAAAGCCTATTTGACCCATAACGTAGCTAAAGCACTGTCCTTGTGCAGTGAGGAAAAAAATGTTTAATTTCAACACGAGTAATTAAATGAAATAGAAAACTGTTACAACCGAGTAAGAAGTAGATTCTTACATGTTGATCTTGCATGATGCTGCTCTCAAAATCCTTCTGGAAGGAGGGGCCCTTTTGAGGGTTTGGGCGGGGACTGTTTCAGATTTATTCCATTAAGAGAAAGAGGCATCCGACTGTCTGAGTCTAGGGCTGAACATTTGTATCACGCTGTTAGCTCTCTTTCCTGATTTCACTCTCTTCCCGAAGTCTGCCTGGAAGAATGTTTCCCTGTGTGGGTTTTCATGGGGACAAGCCCATGAAAGGCATCTCCTGGGGGTGGTTTTTATTTTAATTTAAAGCCAGTAGGCTAGGAATAGCAGTGCGTGCCCCTAATTATTAGCACTTGGGCGTCTGAGGTCAGAGAACTGTTGTGAGTTTGAGGCCGGTCTGAACCACACACAGTGAGATTCAGGTTAGCCTGGGTTTCAGACTGAAACCCTATATAAAAACAAAACAAAACAAAAAATCAAAACAAAACAAAAAACAACCAAATAAAACAATAACAACAACAGCAATCCCAAATTGGTAGGTTAGCATCTATCTTTGTGCATTTCGTGGGGACAGCAGTGTCTTTGTCTCTCCAACTCGGGGAGTAGGGTAGTTACAGGGTCAAATATGGCCTTCAGGATAAAGGGCAAAGTCTTGGGCCAGCTGTAGGCTCTTGAGTCAAATGCACCATCAAGGTGTGAACCCTAGGAGCTAAGGGGACAGCCTCTTTAGCAGCATAGTTCTGTGTCTGAAACCTCTCCATCATTGTTCTGTATACACAGGATGTAACATTGGGATGTCTAAGTTATGAGTATCTCATCCTGATACCTTATCTCAGGCTAGGTGGTTGGAGTAGTAGGTGGATCTATGCTTTCTGCCTGGGGCATAAAGGCCTTAACTAGAAGCCGGAGGACAAATAACCCAGCTTAAATAAATGTGCTGGGGACCTGCGGTTATTCCGTGAAAATGATCACAATTCTACCCACCCATGCATGATGCCTGCCTCTAGCAATGTGGTGTTGCAGTCTCTCCCCCTCTCTCCTAGAATCTGGCTTGGGGATGCTACTTGCTTTGATTGATAGGTCTTTAGCTTCACGCTAAGGCTAGAAAAGTACCCAGGCACTGTTTTTGTCTTCTTGTTGCTTTTGAAACCCCAAACCACCTTGCGAATGAGGCTGAGCCAGCCAGCCAGAAGTCACGCTGAGAAACAAGGTCCCTGGTCTGACTGTCCACAAGCCACAGATGTGGGGAATGACACAATCTTATCATTGGAGCCCAGCTGAGCCAGCCCCGAGATAGAGCCACAAAGTCCAAGGGTCACTGTTGTACAGAAAAACTAGCTTGTACACCCTGCTGCCTCCTGTCCATGAAGTCTTGTGTCTTCCCTTTGTAATCCCTCACAGCCTTTTTTCCTGGCTTATGGTCTATCTCTTAAAAATGTAGTAAAAACACACATTCCTCTCCCTCTTTAGTCAAAAAACTGAAGTTCAGGCCACACAGGTTTGCCCTCCCCAAAAGGCAGCCTTGAAACAAGTGTTTTGGAGAGGTGACATTTCTCATTTCTGTACACACTTGGTGACTGACAGATGGGTTTTTAAGTCGATGAAGATACAATCCACACGGTAACTGTGACTTAAGGTGCAGGCAAAAGCCATTAGCTGGTACTAACACATGTAGGCTGTCTCTCAGTGCTTTATCTGACCTGATAATTTATCACAATTTATCACAAGGGAAATCAAGAATACTCGTTGGTAGAAAATCCCGCGCAGTGGGGAAATGTGCTAGGAGAAGGGTGGGAGTCACTCTTCCAAGCCCATTACTTCACTTGATTTCTAACATGAGTGAGTGGACAAGAGGCCGGAGAGCTGAGAACGCTCCATCATCGCCATTCACAGATCCCAGAACCACAAGATAGTAGGGGCTGTGCCTTAGACTTGAGGGTGGGTCCCAGATGCCCACGGGGACCCCAGGTCATCCTCTCCCTGGGAAGCTGAGGTGAACCTCTGGGCAGATGCATTCTTTATGAGCAGTTTCCAAGCCCGACAGCCTCCAGTGCTCATAAATGTCAACCTCCCCCCACCCCGATACTCTGTGCACCAATTTCCTAGCCCCTGAAAGCGTCCCCCAGGCTTCCAACACAGGCTACCATTGCTGCTTCTTAGCCAGATTTATGTTCAAAGGCTGCGTTCCAAGGGCTGATGGGAATGTCTCAGCCTGAACGCCCCTGACCACGAGGAAAAAGAGGCCTCATACATTTATTTTGCGGGCATCTGTGAGGATTCTCCAGTCTATTCTTTCAGTAGCAGAATTGCATTTTATGAAGCTGTCCCTTTTCTGTTTCATCTGTCAAGCAAATTTGCTGAGAATAATTTAAATTTCATGCAGCAGCAACTGCAGGGCACTGGTGCCCTCCTTCCATTCTCACAAACAGGTCTGGCATGGAGCCATGCCTTCTCCTCAGCAGTGCCCTCCCCAGTGCCCAGACAGCCAGTGCCCACACCATCAGTGTGGTGATGGTCCCGTTCCTCAGTTTATCCTCCTGCTACATCAGAGGGGAACAGAATAGTTCCTTGAACCTCCCAGCAGCACCACCAGGCTGACTTCCCCAGAGGAAGAGCTTTGCAGATAGAACCAGTTGCTAGTTGTATGTGTGTGTGTGTATGTGTTTGTGTGTATGTGTAAGTATGTGAGTATACATGCGTGTGTGTAGATACATGCGGAGGTCAGAGGTAGACCTTGAAGTTGACATTGAAGGTCAAAGGTTGGCATAGGAGGTCAGAGGTTAACATCAGGTGTTTTCCTCAATCATGGTTCACCTTAGGTTTTGAGACAGATTCTCTCACCCAACCTGGAGCCCCCTGATTTGACTAGACTGGCTGGACAGTAAGACATAGGGATCCACCTCTCCTTGCCCACCTAGCACTGGGATTAGAGGCACACACTGCCATGCCTGGCTTTTTATGTGAGTGCCAGGGACCTACACTCAGAACACAGTAGGCATTTTATCAGCTGCACCATTTTCCTAGCCCTAAAATGAAATTTGATTGAGTGCTTGCTTACTCAGCAGCACTTATCATTTTAGGGTTTTTCTCCACACATTAATTTACATAACCCAAAAGTTAAACATACTATTTATCATTTCCATTTTATAGATGCAGAAACTGCAGCCTCGCTTGCAAATGGCAGGACTCAATGTCAGTCTGTCTGACCCATAAGCTCCCGCCAGCTGTGCAGCGAGAGTTGACATACTCTCTGGCTTACATTTTCCCTTTTGTGACTTGAGACGCAAGCATGCCCATTTTCTGTCCTGAAATTCAGAGTTTGTGGTCACTAGGTGGGCTGGTGATGGCAAAGCTGCTGTCACCCTTTTGCAATCATGGTTTCCATGGTGAATGGATGCTGCTATGCAGCCTGGGTGGAGAGAGCCGGCCCAGGCTGGTTCTGTCTTAGGAAATAGTTATGTTTTCTATGAACCTCACTATTCAGAGCTACAAAAATGGGGCTGGCTGGGTGGTCTCCAAGAAAGCTTGCCTTAGGCGCTGGCAGCTCATGTTCTGGAGGTTGGAGAGTAATGACTATGTGTTGGGAAGTGGGAGGGTTTAGCCTTCTAGACTCTCCTGGCCATCTATCTTAGTATCCCAAGAGTCCACACTTACCCAACTGGTTTTTCATTAAAATATGCAGGAATTCTTTAGGCCATGGACAATCGAAGACACAGAAAACTCAAATCAGGCCTGGAGGTGTCACGGCAAAATGAACTGTCATCATCTTGTTACCCCAGTCTCTGGGAGCATGAACGCCTTTCCAGATAAGAGCCCAGACCCTCAGTCCTGGCAGAGCAAGGACTAGCACTGAACATCTGGCATGGAGTGTGGCAAGGATGCCCTGAATACCAGTGCAAGGGATGTCTTCAAAGTCCCGAGAGCTGTCCCCTATCCCTAAGTAAGCTTGTGTTCCTAGGGGTGGTTCTGGCCCATGAGGAGGGACACTGGTCCTATTACTGGTCCTATCCACCAAGAGCCAGGTAAGTGACTTCAAGCAGCCTAACACACTCAGGGCAACAGGAACTCAGTCTTGCTTCTGATTCTGTCACCATTCCTTCCTTCCCTCGCCTTCTATGAGGTGGCATCTATACTTCCCTTTGAGGAATGAGCTTTCTGGGCTGATAAAAAGGCTTTCAGATCCCTGCCTTGGTCACCTGCTTGCCAGGTGTGCCGATTCAGCTTCAGTTGGGATCTGAGAAGCCATCCTCGTCCGTCACCTCTTCCCTCTCTCTTCCCTTCCTAGCTCCAGGCTTACTTCCAGGTCCTCTTGAATCCCAACCACTCAAGCAATCCCCTTCCCCACTTGCTCAGGGCTCCAGCCTCTGTGCTTTCTCTAAAGAACACCCTCCTCTTTTTCCTGGGTGGTGACAGAAAGGAACACCTCTCCTCACAGTAGGACAGCCTCGTTCATCTGGGGCCAACGCCTGTTGACAGCGATGTCAAGAGGATGTACCACCAGACAGTGCCTGTTCTGTTCTAGCATTTCATGGAACTCCATGCATGCAGTCCTCATGGTAAGTCTGGTAACCAGGGAATACCACCCAACCCTAGAACTGAGGCCCAGAGGAATCAGACAGTTTGATCAGCATCACTCAGAAAGAGATGAATTGGAATTAAAATTGAGACAGTTTCCAAAGCCTAGCTTTATCTATTCCATGAATTCACCACCACCGACAACTTCAACAGGGGAGAGGCTGGCTCATATGGCCACACGTTCATTTATATACTGACCCATTATTTCCCCAATAGCAAGAGCCTCTCCTCAGGGGCTGCTTGCTGAAGAACTGGCTGGTTGACCAGGGAAACGGCTGACAGACACCTGGGTTTAGCCTGGGTGTCCACTGATGTAATCTTGGCATGGGGGTAGACACACAGGCTAGAGAACAGGCATCTGAGCCAGCGGTAGCAAGTCCGGAGTGACAGGAGGCACAATTGCCGACACCAGCGGTTCTCAACCTTCCTAATGCTGCCATCTTCTAATGCAGCCCCTCACGCTGCAGTGACCCTTCAACCATAAAATTATTTCCATTGCTACTTCATAACTGTAATTTTTCTACTGTTATGAATCATAATGTAAACCTTTAGGATATCTGGTATGTCACCCTTGGTGAAAGGGTCGGTGTTTGTGTGTCGGTGACACACAGGTTAAGAACAGCTGGCCTACATCTAAGACTGGTGCCCTCCATTGAGACCTCCACGGGCAGTCCTCTTGCTACTTTCCCACCCTGTCCCTGCATACAATTCTCTAGCAACCCAAAGACCTCAGCCCCTAACCAGATCCAAACCCAGCCCTGTGGGTACGAATCTGGGCTGAAAGACTTGCACAGCAGAGATGGCTTCTAGTCTCCACGCTGTCAGATGCCATGGGGCTGAGCTTCCTGGCAGGCCTGAACTTCCTCCATTTCTCCAACCATGAGTTGGCCATTGGCTCGGTCCCTGTCCCAGCTGTTGTTTCCTGTCTGCCACTTGTTCTCTCCCTCCCTCCCATGTGGTTGTGCTTTGGGGTCTGGCTAGTGAATGATGAGCTATTTTGGAGCAGATCAGGTGCCATGTGTCCAGGGCAGAGGCGGGACATCCCTTCAGAGAGCCAAGGGCATTGCATTTCACCTGGCAGAACCCTAAGGTACATACCCAGAAGCACTCAGTCCTGGCTCTAAGGGATGGAAGCCATCAAGCATGTCCGCGGGTCCAGCGTTTCTCTCACCTGGAGTCCTGGCTGTTGGCTCCAGAGGCCGCCAGTCTCCAGATGGTGAACAGCTGGCCTTGAAGACTGTCTGCCAGATGTGGCCAGCAGGGCTGGCTGGCAGCAGGCTATCCTGGACAGAGGTCACCAATTTAGAGTGGCCAGGGCCTAGTGCCCAGGACAGGAATGTGTTTGGCTAGCCCGGGGAAGTGTGCCCAAATAACCTTCTGTCTCCGCTCCTATCTGGTATTATTTCTCTCCTTGCCTTGGTGGGGTGGTGTTTTCATAACAAGAAAATAAAATCACTAAGACACTGCAGCAAGATGTCAGTGTGCTGCAAGCTGGCCTCCAATAGCTCCATTGTCTCGGGTCTCTGCCGGCCTCTGTGGCCAGCAGTGCTGTTATTAATGGGAAGCAAGGCTGAAAGGGAGTTTTGAAAATCGTAGAGACAAAGGCACCGAGCACCTGGAGAGCATCGTTCACCACCACAGCCACCTCACAATGGCCAGCCTGGGGCTTCCCGCCTTTAACTTCTCCTGCAACCTTTATGAAAGCAGGAAAAGAAAAGCGTGCACACACACACATGCAGCACACACATACACACCCACAGGCACACATGCAGGTCCCGAGAGGGCTCCTGGGAAGTGATTCTGAATGGCTGGCAGAGGCAAAGATGGCCTGCAGAGCCTCGGCTTGGCCAAGGGGGATGATGGGATGAATGTGTTTCTTGTCTTGGCCATCAGCTATCCCTCTGTGGCCCAGTCTGCCTGAAGGGCTCTGCACAACATGCATGAGGGGGCTTCAGAGTCCCTCCGTTCAGTTCAAAGCCAGTCAAGAGCCTTGGCGACGTCAATTTCCACATTCCGTTTTACACACACTGGCTTTTGCCACCATTCCTGAGGTTTCTGGAACCATCTCTTGCTAAAATAGGTGGAGTGATCAGGAGCTAACACCCTGCAGGCATGAGCTCTGGGTCCTCACAGGAAGTGCTGTAACTAGTATGTCTGAGGACCCTCAGCAAAGATGCAGGCTTGAGTATACACTGACCTTACAGAGTTGTTGTGAGGCTCACAGGGACTGTAGACATGAGAATCCCCACCGTGGTGATGAATCAGCAATGGGCTCTTGACCCCGGGTGGCTAGTATAGCAACTCCAGCCACTGATGACCTGCAGGGGGACTTACATGTTTTTAGTCCTCCTATTTAGGGAAATGAGTATTGCCAAGTTGGCAAGACTCTTATATCACTCATTCAGTAGTGTTCAATCAGTACATGTGTAGCATCAGCATCTGCTGGTCTTCCGACAAGTTAGTTACATATAGGAATGTCTGGTAAATGAGGTCGTTTTAACCTTCAGAAACAATGGCAATGCATTTCATGAAGGCTATGACCCTGGTGACACCAAGCAGGGAGTAAGGCCTCCTCTGTGCTGACCTGGACTTAACTTGTTGCTTGGCTCCTACCCAGAAAGGATACCAGGTCTTACCTTGGTGGTGACTGCGGAGGCCGAGCTGGCCACGAGACTGGTGATGGCTTCATTGCTGCCCGTTGTGCAGGGAGCAGGAGCTGTCGCGGGTGTGGGTAGCCGGGAGGGCACCACGGGCAGTGGTAGGAGGCCTGGTCGTGCGCTGAGACTGCTGGCTGTGCCGCCGCCAGCCCCGGAGGTGACACTGCAGACACTGGTGGCCCCGTGGGTCCCATTGACACTCCACTCGCGGCGGTCCCAGCCTACACGGTAATCTCTTTCGAAACGGCTATGGTGCCTGGACATCTCGGTGGGCCGTGGCAGTTTCTCACAGGGAACCAGAGTCCGGACCTGTCAGCATAGAACATAGGAGGGCCGTTTAAGCTAAGAGGAGCTCTGCCTGGCCACAGGGAGGCGGCCACCACCAGCAGCTTATGTTCTGCCTCTGCTCTGGGTTCACTAATGGGTTTTCAAATACTAGCCAATCTCAGAGTTTTGGTAAATCCTCGATCATTTATCAGTCCCACTTTTCAGATGATGCAGAATTGATTGTTAAGGAGCACACGGCAGAATGTAATGGGCAGGATTTGAACCTGGTTACTGTCAAGGCATCATTTTTAAGTCTGCCACGTTACCCTGCCCTGAGAAACATGAAGTACACATCTTAATTATGGTAGGGAAGCATCGCCTCCTATCCCCACTGGGATAGAAGACCTCTGAGTGCACACTCGCCAAGCACACGTGTGTGCTCTCTTAAGAGTGGTCACAGCCTTGACTGAAAATCTCTTTTGTCCCATATAGTACTTGTGAGGCAACAGTGCATGGTCAGCCCTCAATTTACAGACAAGGAGATCCCCACGAGGGCAGGGAATTAAGAGGGGGAAAAGGCCACTGTGTCTCCAAAAGATGTTAGCTTCCAGGGGTCAAGTCCTCCCTGAAAATCCCAACCCTATGATTCAGAGCTACGCTTCTGGGACCTCGGTACTCTGGCCTCTACTCCCTGCATCTCCCACGCGGCTTCCCGAGTATACGAACAGAAGGCCTTTCAGGGTTGTCATGGAGACTAGACGCACCATGGGACGGGAAGGGCCCTCTGAGTCACCAAGGACTGTGTTTTGCTCAGCATCACTATGATAGTGCTGGCTCCTACCCAGGCAAGGACTAGCTACTTCAGTCAGGAAAGAGACAAGACTGTAGAGGGTGGCAAGAGACAAAGGGGAGAAGGCATGGCTGTGCCAGGACAGAGATAAGTGGCTGATGGTGAGGGATGCCCTGCCCTTCACACCCACAGTCCGGGTTGTGGCTTAGGACTTATTGCACTTTGGTCCTATTCCATTTTCCATCCACTTCCAGTCTGGGCTATGGGCTCCTATCGTCCATCCTGCCAGCCTGGTTCTGAAGCTGCTAGCTACTAGACAAGGCATTTATTTTTAAAATGACTATAAAACTTGAGCCTCCTCTGGTCTTTGCATATCTGTCTTCATTGTTCAGGACTTGGGCATGGGAGCCAGAGCCTATACCCCGTCTAGGAAATCCTGCTACCATGCTCTGCTTCTGTGGTGGCCCAGCTCTGAGAGCTATTCTGTGAGGTGCACAGAACAGACTAAAGGCAGCCTGGGCTGGACCTGTCCCCGGGAGTAGCAGAACTGATAGGTACTGTTGAAGATGGATGTTGGTTCCCTGTTCAGTGTGTCATTGTGCATCCAGATTCATAAAATGCCACAAAAATTCATTTAAAATATTGACTTAGTATTCTACATTGAAAAAAATTGTTCCCTCTGCGCCTTTGGCCATCCCTCACATCTTCCAATGGAGGTGGTCTAAACTTAGTTCTACTTTTTTGATTCCTGTTTGCCCTGGAACCTAGTCCCATGTGGCCCCTGATGTGTCCACCCCAGAGGAACTTGCTCTTGCTGAGGTCACAGATGACCTATTTAAATCCTAGGCACAATCATGCCATTATTCCTTTGGAATATGAGGAAAATAACATTTCCTCCTCATTATTATTCTTTCATATGATGAACCTGCCTTTCTCTTTCTAGGTTCACCTCTGCTCTCCCACTGTTGAATCTGGCTCCCCTTGGATGATCCCACTCAGCAATTCCCCCTTATCCATGTCACTGAAAGCTACGTTTCCAGGGATGTCCCTCTTAAGTAGATCCCTACTTTCCTTTAGCCTGCCCAGTGCCACCTGTCCACACTTCAGGTTCCTAAATGTCACAGGTCCCCATATGAGCTTATTATTCTTCAGCCATTCTCAGGAATGTCCTGCCTGAGAGACAGCCACCATCACAGCGCAGGATGGGTATCTGAGATCCTATTACCCCACAGGCTGTCAAATCTGCCCCCATCTGCTGGCCACTCCCTCTATGTAATCTTTCCATGTCAACTATATCAGCTTGGTTTCCTACATCCAATCCTGCCTTCTTACCCACTTCATTATTTTGAGATAGGGTCTCCCTATGCTGCCCAGGCAAGCCTAGAACTCTCTGTAGCTCAGGCTGGCCTAGAATTCTATGTAGCCTAGCCTGACTTCTAGCTTGCCTGCTCTTTTCTACCTAGCTGTTTTTTTTTCCCAAGACAGGATTTCTCTGTGAATCTCTGGCTGCCCTGGAGCTCACTCTGTTGACCAGACTGGCCTTGAACTCACAGAGATCTGCCTACCTTTATCTCACTGAATGTTGGAATTAAAGGCCGGTGGTACACCCTGCCTTTAATCCTAACACTCAGGGAAGCAGAGGCAGGAAGATCTGTGTGTTCAAGACCAGCCTGGTCTACAAGAGCTAGTTCCAAGACAGGCTCCAAAGCTACAGAGAAACACTGTCTTGAAAAACCAAAAAAAGCATGTGCTACCACTGCCTGGCCACTGTTTTAAAAGCACAAATCCAGTCATTATTCTTTCCTTTTCCATGCACAGAGCCCATCCTTTTGAATAAGGCTCCAACTCTCCCTGATGTCCCAGAAGACACTGGAGAGTTTAGACTGGCCCATTGTTCTAGCACCTTTTTTTATTCCCAATGCAGAGGCAATGCCAACTCATCCATCATGCAGGGCCTGCCATGGAACCATACCTAGCACTTACTATTTTGTAATTGAACATTTCCACATAGGACAGACACATCTGTGTGGAAGGGGAGCTCTCAGACATCAATCCTCGAGTCCCCTGACTGGCAATTTGGAGGCACTAAGTTAAAAAAAAATGGCCTCCCTTTTCAGCAAGTAGGACTTGAGCCTCCATGAGTAGTTCTGGAAGATGAATCTACATTTTGGGGGTATACTTGACCTCATAGCTTGGGCTCTTGTCTCTCCATTTTGCCCAGCAAGGCAGAGCTCTATCAATGGCCACAGTCTTGGCATAGCGCTTCCCTATGCTGGGTGGGCAGAGACTATGCTATGTTCTCATCCTAAGCACCTAGGAATAGCTCTCCCAGATACCCTGACAGTGTGTTAGGACCATTCATTTTGCTCTGGAAGACAGAAAGACTGGGTAGTTAAAAGGATGCTTTCCAGACCCTGTCCTGTAAAAGTGTATCTTCTTTTGGACTAGTAATATGGTTCCTTGGGTAAAGGAACTTGCTGCCAAGCCTGGTGACCTGAACTCAATCTCTGGGTTTCACTTGGTGGAGGGAGAGAAATGACTCCTAAAAGTATCCTCTGACCCCCACATGTGTGCCACGGCACGTGCGAGCATTTGTGAGCCTGTGTGCGACCTTGTGAACATAAACACAAATAAGAGTAATAACTTTATGACATCTTCTTTTTAAAATGTGAGTATGTACACACTCAAGTGGGTGAGCGAGTGCATGTGTGAGCGCTCATGCAAGTGTGTGTACATGCACATGGCGGTTAAAGGATTAGCTCGCATTTCATCTTCAGGATTGCCATCCATTTCTTTTGAGGTAGGGTCTGTCACCAGGCTGAAGTCCACCAATAGGCTAGACTGGGCTTGGCAACAAGTGAACATCTGCCTCTCCTGCATTGGTATTACAAAGGAGCACCATCACACTCAGCAGGACTGAACTCAGGTCTTCTGCTGCAAGATGAGTGCTTATACCAACTGAGGTATCTCCTCAGCTCCCACCTCCAAATATTGTCTATGACTCCGTGGTTCCCTCCGCCACTTGGCAACCTTAGAAGTCACACCTTCAAGATGGTGCAGCTGTTCCTTAGCAGAGGCTGCCCCACCTGCACCAGGCTTCACAGGGTTGGGACATAAATCTATATCACGTTCAGATACTTAGAGTGGCAGTCTACCCGTTACGTCAGCAGAAACTCACCTAGCCTGACTATTACACTCCATCAACCCCTGCATTTCCAGATAACAACACAGCCTCATCTAGCAGAGAAAAGTCATTTCTTCTCAGGCGGCAGAGAGGCTCAGGAAGTCAGGACCCCTGCACCAAGATGTGTCTGAAAGCAGCTGAGAACTTGGGATTGGGTCAAAGGGATCTCTTTGGATGTAGCTGCTCACCTCAGGGGAACCATGTGCTAGGCCCCACAGTTCCAGTGTGGAAGAGAAAAACAAGACCCAACAATGCACAGCCCCTACCACCTCCAGCCTTTTGCCTCCTCTTCCAGTCTCCTTCAAATGCCAGGGAGGAGGTGGCAACGCAGGCAGCTGGAGGCCACACAATCTGGTTTCGGTCTCATTAAGTGTATTCAAAACAAAGGTCAGCTATTTGCATGCAAGCACTTGGGTCAGACCTCATTCCTCAGTTTAATTTCCCCTTTCAAACGAATGAAAGAAACACATTGCAGCTTACTCCAGGCCAGTTGGCAGAGTGCCAGCTCCAGAGGTGGCAATGTAAGTATTTCCTGCTGGGCATGGAGCCAGTGTGTCACAGAGGTCTCATGTGCACATACACGTGTGCCTATATGGTACTGCAGGAGGCACAGGAAGTACCCGTGTGGAGGATGGAGGCCCTGAATGGATATGGTGCCTAAGATCAGACTGGTTAAGCAATTCCAGACAAAACACAGAAAAATGCTTCCTTGTTGAGGGCGTACCCTTTCCTGGAAGGCTGCCTGGGCACTGGTGGAGCTTGGCACAGGGCCCTGCACCAAGAAGCGAGGTTATGAGCAGCCACCGCCTTGCCTTTGGCGTAGAGGGTCAGTTCACAAAGAATCCAGGTCTTATACCTGGGTGAGGGAGTGCTTTGCCAGAACCTGTTTTTGTGTGACACACACGTGTGCTGAAAAGGCTCTGAGGCCGAGAGTGGTAGGTTCACACCTGTAATTCTAGCAGTGGAGAAGCTGAGGCGGTATTATCACTAGGTGTTTGAGTCTAGCCTGGGCTACATAGGGAATTAAAGGCCAGCCCGGGCTACAGACTGAGAGCTTATTTTGAAGGGAAAGAACAGAAAAACAGCAAAGAGTCGGAGAAGGAGGGTCACACTGCGGTCCAGGTCATGCCCCAGGTTGATTCTGGAAGCTCAGTAACAACATTTGACATACACGGCTTGGCTCGGGATCTTGTTTGCAGCAAAAACTCTTTCCCCACCAAAGTCCTGTCTTTGAATTATCCCAGGGATGCTGAGCCAGGAGAGGAGGGAAGACGGCCAGAGTATTCATGGGGTGAGGCATAGAGGGGACCCCCTTTTTCACTTGACTTCAGCTTCACATTTATTGAGACTATTGCTGCTGAGCAAGCACGCCCCTCCGTGAATTCGCTTGCATATCTTCACGGCAGCCCACGTATAGACACCCACTGGCTGCTTCTCAGTACCAGGTCTGGCTCAGGGCTCAGAGCCCAGGCTCTGCACACAGTTCAGAAAGCTGGGATAGGCATTCAGTTTTCCACTCCCTTCTTTTTAAATCCTCCCTTCTTCCCCAGGAAGAGGACTTTGGTAGCATCACAGTAAATAGGAAGAAGTGTTGCTCTGAAATTTTAGTCACTGCTAGCAACCCAGCCTCTAGTCTATCATTTCCTGTGTTACTGCGTCTCACACAGGAACACACCAAATGCAAGGGTTAAGTCTCTGGGCATGCTCCAAAGGCAGCCACATCACAGCGACCAGGTCTTAGGAAAACCAGAATGAAAATGCAGATACCTCCGTCCCTCCCTGCCCACCCGCCCCCTCCCCCCACCATGAGTCAGGCAATCCCTAAGAAGTACACAGGCTACTTTGGGGGTATCATTAGCATAAAGTCTCCCATGGAAAGGGCCTTTTCACTTCCTTTGACCCTTCCTTGGAGAAAGCAAAGGACTGTTCTGCTTCTTTGGGTGAGTGTGCTACTTGACTTGGTGGCTCTATGAATCTCCTTCCTTCCAGGCTCCCCATTCACTGGGAGTGGACGGAAACCGGTGGTTTGCTTCCTGTTGACAGGTGGAACTAAGTGTTCACTGTGATCAATACAACCAGAACCCGAAGCATCTGAAACACACAGTAATGGAGGAGGAGTGGCCAGAGGCTCTGTGGCTTTCCTCTGCAGGAGACAGCTGGTGGGTATCATTAAGGACCAAATTGAGAAAACTAACCTCAATCCCTGTCAGGCAACCTCCCCATATCTTCCCCTATCACCTGTCCCAGGGACCCTCATATCCCTGCTGCTCTCCATCAGAAAAACAAGCCTTTTCCCTGGACTGTCATGAGGCGAATCGAGGCACGCACCCCACGAGCCTCTGCATGTACAGGAGAGCCCACCAGTGAGGGACAGTCATAGCCATAGTTCTGGTATAAGTGATAGGTCTGTAGTCTCAAGGACAGAAGGAACTGGCAGACTTTGCCAGAATTCCCAGGAAACTGTCGATCTAGAGGCTGAGTGTATGCCTGCCATCTGCAATTGCACACAGCTATTGAGACCTCCTGTGCTAGGCAGCTGGGGCTCCTTAGGGCAGCCCCACCCAGGGCCACAGGGCAGTAACGGATTGCTAGCAGAAGGACGGTTATCTCCAGCTAATGTCCATGAGGTCAGGGATAGAGTCACTAGTCCCAGGACCTGCCTTGATGGATGAACTTCTCACCGTAGCTCAGGGAGAACCAAGACAGTTCTGAGAAGGCCTGGGAGCCTGAGGATGGACATCAGAGGGCAATCAGTTGACATCAATACTCAGCTCTGGTACCCAGCCATGCCTCTCGTCTCTTAGCAGCTGTTGGCTGGGCTCCGCCTCCTGGACACTTGTTAGACACTTGCTAGATACCAGATCAGCAGCTCTGCTACACAGATTTGCCTGAAAAGACTTCATCATGAATAATTCAGCAGTAAATAATTAAGGATTGCCATGTGTCACAGTGTGTGTGTGTGTGTGTGTGTGTGTGTTGCCCATGGAGGGCTGGAGCCCAGAGAGTGGCATCTCTTGAGTTCTGGGCACTAGCCTCTGAAAATCCTGTTCAGGACCAGCATGTTGTGTCTACCTGAATACACAAACAGGATAGCTGTGGTTTGTGTCCAGTGGCTCACTGTGTTTTCTGGATGTCGGTACTGGCCCTCACATATTAACATTCGTGGTGTGTACATGCTGCACACAGGATCACAGGTGGCTAATGACCCTTTCCTCATTCTTATCATTAAGACACGCCGAAGGAGTGGGCTGCCGGCTGCGAGAGCCCTGAAGGCGTGATTAATCCACAGAAGGCAGGGGAGCCCTTGCTGCCTCCAGACTCAGGGAGCCGAGGTGGCTGGCTGAGGAATGAGCCATGGACGTCCAGCCCGATTGGAAAATGGATGATTGCCTCATTTGGGGAAGACGTGCTGCCAAGTCAATTGGAACAGTCTGTGCCCATCTTTATTATTTTCATTTTCCTCTCTGCATCTTTTAGTTTTTCTTCTGGAACGAAACATTATACAGAAGCCAGAACACCATCTTGGCGAAAGCAGCACAAAGGAATTCTCTGGGTATCTTGCAAGGAGCCAGCTTGGCCGTGACTTGGTGTGGATGTTGCTGGGAGCTGAGGATGCCCCTGGAAAATGCTCCCGTACTTCCTAGAAGTATAGGTGATGTGACTGGGGCAGACCCCCACCCCCACCCCTGTAACTAGATTCACTTCTGCCTGAGACTGGGGTGAGCCTCACGTTGCCCCCTCCTGCTTCCTCTGGCCAGCCACTCTGATCATGGACAGAGTCCAGACTACCAGGCATATACCTCAGGGACAGATTGGCAAGCCCTATTCCCCACGAGTTCTGGTCCCATCCTTGAGGTCAGGGCTGTCTCGCTCCTTTTGCTTCCTTCACCATAGCTGATGGCTCACCTGGTTGAGCATCCATGGGCAGGGACCAGAGAGGCCAGACTAAGGTAACAAGTGTTCTTTAGCATGGGGCACCAGAGAGGGTAGTGACAAGGTTTAGAGACAAGGGGGGCATCTAATGCCTTGCTCTTGGGGCTCACCTTCACTTACAGAACTTGGATAGAGGCAACCCCAGATTCTGTCTTACGTGCAAGGCTCCAGTCCAGGCCCTAAACTCCACACCAAGGTTGATGTGGTCCCCTGGGAGAGCAACTGTCAGGGCCTCTAACATGGACAGGAGTCATGGGGGTTGTGTGTAGACACCTGCCTGGGACAGGTGCCATTTTCAAATCCTCTGTATGAACAGAAGCCAACACAATCTAGATGACTACACGCTGGCACCTGAGGGGCAAGGAACCTGAAGGGGAGTGGCCTCTTTAGTTCTTTTACTGAAAATAGCAAATCCCCAGGCAAACCAAATATTTCTGTCCTATGTCACCTCTGTTCTGAGAGATCTTCTCTTTCACTGTGCCTCATCCAGCTAAGAGGGACCAGTGTGACACTCCCTGCCCCCTGGTCAGGCCTCACCCACTAAAAGTTATATGGAGAATGACTGGCTGGGCACTCAGCCTTGCCCTACAGTTTAGTATCCAGAAGGTTCCAGCAGAGACTACCGGGTATAGACTTATCTAAGCAACCTCCCTTAGACCCCTGAGCCTGAGGTGGGGCGGGAGGCCTGGGGAGCAAGGGAAGCCAGGGATACCACAAATCCAATTAGAAACTAGAGCTATGCCCCGTGACCTCTGTGTCTACTCCTGGAACCCAGAGCTTCAGAGTATCGTCTTGTTATTTAGAAGTAGTCAGAGCCTGTATTCCCCAATGCCAGCTAAGCCTCCAGCATCTCTCTGACCCCCAGCTCATCTGGTGAACTGAGAGCTCTCCTAGTAGTAGGTGGCAGGTGAGGCAGGCTCCAGAACCCTATGTAAACGCTCAATGGGTTACAACAACAATAGCCTGGCCTTATGGGACGACATCTCTGGCCCTTCTACAAAAGGCTGCTATTCTTTTAAACCGCCATATTTGGTTCAGGCTGACATACAAGGAGATACAGATATCTAATGCATTCAACCTGATGTGACTGGAGATAAACGTGTACCCTAGAAACCATCAAGATGTCACAGCTACCCTGGCCACAAAAGTGGTCATCACCTTCAGAAGCCCACTCTGTCTGCTCCCTTTTTGTGCCAAGCGCATGTAAATCAGGAGGGGCTAGTCAAAGACTACAAAGATCTCAGGTATAAGAAGTGATGATCCACTGGGTCCTATAAGTTGTGACAGACCACAGAACATACGCTATCTTCTGTGGGAGCTTGGAGGGGACTTATAAGAACACCCCTGACTGCACACAAGCTTCTTTCAAAGCCTCCTGACGGTGGAGGTAGCGGGTAGGATTCATCTTGAAACTTTGTTAAGTGAGGAAGAGAAGAAAGCTGACGGTTGGAGGCAGGGGTCTCAGTCTTCCTCCTTCAAAGGGTCTGTTAGTGAGCCAGGAGCCTTCCACCATCGGGGTGCTTCTTAGAAGCACAGGATCTCAGACCTCACCCCAGCAGGGCTGAGCAGAATTGCATTTTAACAGGTTGTAGGTAGAACACTCCAGTCTCCGAACCACTTGGGTTAGCTGGCCAGAATTCTGCCCTAGGGCCAGGCTTTCGGTACTCAGGATGGCCTCATGGCATGGTGGGAGAGCGGAGGTATTGTTGGGCAAACCCACATTCCATAATTACAGGGCTTAATATATGACATAAAATGACAAATGTTCAAATTGCTTTTCTGATGATAGGTTTGAGGTAAAATGCCACGGATTCCTTTCCTGGGCCCAATTTCTCATACCCACACACACAAAAAGGCAATCTCCCTGTCTGGGAGAGGCTCTACCAAGCGCCTGCTTCAGATGGACAATATTGAAAGAGCAGCCTCCTCATTCCCTCCCTTTCCCGGTGCACCTTTGGTTTGAGAGACTCTAGCCAGAGTGTGTTTGGATGTAGTCATGATTTTTTTTTTTTAAAGCATACATGATCCAGAGACTGTTCTCAAGGGACTAATTGACTAGGCATTTGTTCTATCACTTCTGGTGTAAATCATTATAATGGTGATAATGAAAAATAAAAAAGATATTGCAAATGACAGTTAGCAACATAATATCAGCATAGACTGAGAAAAGAGGGGCGGCGCGCATAAATTAGATGCTTGTAAACACCAGGATCGATGAGCGAGCTATGGCGGGTCTGGGAATAGGATTAGCTAGTGTTCTCATTATGAATAACCATCTTGGCTCCTTGGTTTGCGTTCCCGTGGCTCTGCAGAGGACGGAAACCCTGGAATTGGAGACCCGTTTCCCCCACAGCTTTGCAAAGCCCCGGTAGAGGTCTTTGAAGCAGAAATTCTACAGTTTCTTTCCTCCACTGAGGGGACCTCCCACTCGCTCCTGGCTGCCTCTCAGGCAGGCCTGATTATTCGGAATCTTGGAGAATTGACTAATTCAACATGCTCGCGCGCCACAGGAAGTGGTGTCCATAAGTGACCCAGGCTGATGAATGGATCCTACTCGGTGCCTGGAACCAGACCCGGCAGCCAGTTGCATAGAAGAAAGACTGATGCGTGTGCTCTATTTGGCTGCCAAAAATGCTCTTGCAATTTGCTTTCTTCTAGACAAGAGTCTATTCAAAAGTCTATTCGGAAACATTAGGGAACGGCTGTCACATGGCCGGCAGATCATACTGCCCATGACAGGATATTATCTTCCTTGGGAGAGACTCAACTGCTTTTTTACTTCACCAAGTAACTACTGTCTGGGCTGATGGCTGCAGAATTGCTCCGGGGGCTGGGGACATTAAAATCCCTGTCCAGAGTGAATGTGGAACCGACAGCTACTTCAGCATGCAGGATTTGTGGACCCTTCACTAGAGTTAAGTACAAGTGCCTGGTTTCCCAGGCTCCTTTGGTGGGACCCGGGGTGGAGGTCCTGCTTATACAAATCCTTCTTGGTGAATATGGCTTTTTTTCTTCCATGAGTTAGGATCTTATACCCTTTTCCTCCCACTCAAACCCCTGTGCAGGTGCTGGGTGAATCTATGCACTACCCAGGGAGACACTGCCCACGTCTTTTCCCATCACATCGCTGAAAGACACCAAGGGGCAGGTTCCTGCCCATAGGGATAATGAGGCTTAGCAGCATGGTGCAGATGGAAGGTAGAAAACCTTTATGGGCTTCAGGGAGCAGTCAGCCTTAGCCAGACCAAGGCAGTGTAGCTGGGCTCTGTTCACTCCAGAGAGGAGACTGTACCTTACTTAGGACATGAGTGGGTACAGATAGTGTGGCTGGGGAGAGAAGCTCTGGCTTTGCCTGTCAATCACCTCTCCCCTGGATAGAGAATGACCCCTACACTCAAAGGCCACCACTGTGCTTATACAGGAGAGATTTAAGTCTTTTGTCCTGGCCACGGACCACATGTTTCCTCCACCCGGGAGCTGACTGCAAGGATGCCAATGCCCAGCTCGTCTCAGACCACAGAGTCTTCTTTGTCTTTCCTTAGAAGCCACTACCCTGGTATATACCTGCCCATGATGTTTCCTTGTCTCAATTCTACGTCCATGTTTTTAATTAAATTAAAAAAAAAAAAGGCAGCGGCTCAGAGCAGAGGGCAGCCTGTAGCGAGGCTGAGCTTTATCGCCACCCAAGCATGCAAACGAGGCGGCCTCCGTTGACAAGTTCACATCTCCAGTGCAGAGCTGGCTGTTTGAACAGCTTGTGTGCAGTAATTGAAACATAGATTTTTTTTGTTGCCTTTCTGTTTATTTTTAGATTAACCAAGCAGGGATACTTGGCTTCTGGGCTGCCATTTGGACCCTATCGGGCAGCCCGGGATTGCTGGCCTCATGTACACGAGCATCATATTTTCCAGGGTCTCCCTTCTGGGTTTCCTGAGTCTGACTCTGGGGAGAAGTGGCCTTCACTGTGATCATTCTCCTGACTAAGGGCCCCAGACAGGGAAACTGAGGAATGGGGGATGTCCCCCACTTTCCATGTTTCTGAAGATTGCTTCTCTCTGACTTTCATAGATTTTCATAGCAGCCCTGGGAGTCAAACCAACCAGAGACCAGCAATCTACTCTTTCCACCATGGTGGTGACCTACAAATAGACCAGAAGCGTCCATGCCTGGGACAAAGGAATTACAATAAAGCAAGAGCCAAAGCTCAGAGAGAAGATTCAAACAGGGCCTACTTTGGCCATTTTTAAAGTTTTAATTTTTAAATTGATCACTTTTTTTAAAGAATATTATATAGCCAAGGCTGACCTTAGCATCTGCATCGTCTTGGTTTAGCTTCCTGCATGTGTTCCATCAAAACCACTACGGTTCTATCAACCATGACAAGACTATAATGAATATTCAGTAGGGAATATTTTAGCAGGTCAGCAGGGGTCCTGCTCAAGGACAGCCTCTGTCCAGGACACAGCAGGCAGAGTGCCACCCAGGTACTGCTGGCCACTGTGGCAAAGGGAAAGATGGGCTGCCCGTTCACTTACTGGCGCTTAAAATTTTCTTTGCTTTCCTGCCATTGGCCAGAGCAAATCACATAGACATGTCTGACTTGAAATGAAGTAGGGAAATACAATCCCATCAAGTTGTTTTCTGGGACCTTTGTCTTTAGCCCAACAGGGCTGGCATCTCCTTGAAGGCCAGAATGTCTCATCTCAAAGTCCCCAGGGCCCTGCCCTGGCATACTGCAGAGGGTCCACTGAGCTGATCTGTCCTGGGGGAGGGGATGCGAAGGAGAAGGACCACTGTATTCTTCCCTCGAGGTATGGCAACCTCTGCACTGCTCAGGCCCTACTCTGGTGCCTCGTTTCCAGGAAACCTTCCTCAGTGAGCAGCCTGCGAGGATTGTGGTGCCAGGACACCCTAGCTCCCTGCCTCAGCCCCGCTCAGTGCAGATCCTATGACACTACAGTTGTGGAACCCGTTTTTAGACAGCTAGACTCAGTGAGATGTCAGTGGCTCTCAGGTTTTTTTTTTTCCCCTTTTTCCAATTATCTCCAACTCAACTTACCCTGCCTGACCCAAACTACTCTTGGGGCGACTTCGGGGTACTCCAGTTATGACTGGTGCTGCTGTAACTCTATCTGCCCCAGAAAACTCACATCCACTGAACTGGAAGCAAGCTGCAGCAGGCACTGAACCGTGGGCCCAATGTGCATCAGCTCCTTTATCCTCGAAGCAAACCTTGGAGGGGTGCTCTTATTAAGCGGAGGCATGGGGAGGCTTATGTACTTAAAGGCTTAAGGGACCAAATGCTATGGTGAGGGGTGCCAGGCAGGAGCACCTTCCCTAGGGAAGGGTGTGGTCTTATACTATCTCCCAGCTCACTTTTCAACTTCCTTCTTCTTTGTAGTTTAACGATTTTCTTCTCTTTCTCCTTTTATTCCTCTTCCTACATATTTTTTACTTCTGCTATGTAGCCCAGGATGGCTTTAAAGTTTAGGTTGGCCTAGAGCTTACGATCCTTTTGTCTTTCTCTGGAATGTTGGGATTATAGGCATATCTCACCATGCATGATTAACCTTCAGGGGTTGCTCTGAGGGCCCCTACAGCTGACAATTCCTCTTTTTCGATGGGGGCTCTTACAGACATCATACTCAACCTGGTACCTCAGCTGAGACTTCTGCATAGAGGATGGCCTCAATTAGCTTTCTGCTACAACCAAGTCTCCCCACCTCTTCCATTTATTAACTCCTCTAAGAGGGCCTGGTGATTCCAGACTGCTCTGGGCCCCCTTTCTTTTGCCCCCTAGCCTTTCCAGCCCTCACTCTACAGGGTCATGTGCGCCTTATCACACACCATGCTCTAAAGTCACATAGCACTGCCAGCTCTATCAGTTTCCTCAGTAGAAGTCCTGGGAGCAGCTTTATGTGCATTTCTGCCCAGAGCTCCTTATGCACAGACCGACCCAGGGTCTCCTGGTGCGAGAGACCCAGGCACTATGGAGAACTGGGAATGTAGGTCGGGGCCCCTGAGTGGGTTCTAGGGAGTTTTGAACAAGACAGAGTGCAACTGGAGTAGGCCCCCGGAATGAGTGACCATCTGTTCTTGGCTTAGCCTGGCTCCATCTACACACACAACAGTCCATTGACAACCATGGTACACAGGACAGGACCAGTCCAGGTGTCTAATGAGTTCAACAAAGGTGTTGATGTTGGCCTTTGCGTGGGAGGGTGTCCACACGAAACTGCAGTCCCTGACTAGCCAGGCACCACCAGGATGGTCTAGGAGCTCAGCATCCTTTTCTCAGAGAACACGCTGGGACTGGTAGCCTGTTCTCAGACATAGGTAGTGACTGGCCCCTCACTGGGGCAGCATGCTGTGGTCTACTCACTCAGATGTCCCGTGGTCCTGACCTAGAAAGGGCACATTTCATGATGACATCAGAGAGGAGCCACCCCCCTTTTCTTACTGTCCTTCCTACCCCTGACCTTTTCTGGTGTCTGTCTCCCAACCTGGCATTGCTCTGTTGTGTGCTTCATAGCAGAGGAAGGTGGTAAGTGGGGGGGGGAGAGGAGGCGATGGAGGGGGGCAGACAAGCAGCATTTACAAGACAGTGCCTCATGCAACCAGTCTAGAAGCCATTTATGTTACCACGTGCATGACGGCACTGGTTCCATTTTATGGAGGGCAAACTAAAGCTCAGAGATTAGATGACCTGGCCATGAAGGAGGTCCCAGGAAGAAAGCTCAGTTCCACACTGGTGCTCTTTCTACATCCTCTTGGGGTCTCATGACTGAGTTGCAGCTTCCTGGTAGCCTGGCTCACAGCCCCGCAGCCCTCTGAAAAACATGTTCATTACAGATCGAGCCTATGGCCAACAGCTGTGGGTGACCTCGCGATGCCAATCACGTTTCTCACTTACCTCTATCTTGGTTGCCCTCTTCTGAACCTCCAAACCTCTCACCCGGATTTCTGCTTGTCTCCTAACCAGCCTCCCTCCATCCCGTCTGCGCATCCTCTACCACACAGGAAAGCCTAAGAAAACGCACGTCAGATCATCTCGCGCTGCAAGTCCTGCTTTGGTTTCCAAATCACTGGAGAAAAAGGTCAAACCCTTAATGCTTCAAAAGCCCGTGTTGCCTACTTTCTCATCTTGAACTATTGCTCCCTGGTCACCTCTGCCCTAACAGACTAGCCTACAGCAGGTCCCCCTCCCCCCTCCTCTCTCTCTTTCCTCTCTCTCTCTCTCTCTCTCTCTCTCTCTCTCTCTCTCTCTTCAGCTATCTCAGGCCCTATGTGAAAATATGAGCCCCATGTTGGAATGCCAAAATGTTCTTTTTGGTCACCAACCACTCCTAAATTATGACACGGACACTTACTATGAGTTTTGCATGCTCAGCCTTTCTTAGATTCATTTAGCTCTTTTTAACTTAAATTAACCTGCTTCTCTTTATCTACCTCTTGCCGTGGGGATTTATACTTTTTTTCCGGTGTAACTTATTTTCCCTGCTTTTCATGTCTGCTGACTGAATGCTACCTGGTTGGCCCGGGGCCTCTCCCTCTTTCTCTCTTCCTTCTCTTGTTCTTTTTTCTCTTTCCTCCTATTGATTCTCTCTGCCCACCAGCCCAGCCTATCCTTCCTTCTGTCTAGCTATTGGCTGTTCGCTTTTTTATTAGACCAATCAGATGCCTTAGGCAGGCAAGATGAAACAAATGCAGCACATTTCTACATAATGAAACACACCTCCTTACATGGTTAAACAGATGCAGCACACACAAATGTAACACACCTCCACATGGTTAGAGGACTATCCTGCAGCACAGACAAATGTACCAGGCATTTCCTTTTTGCCTAGTTAAATTAATATTCCACACCACTGGCTAGCTCCACGACTCCCAGCACAGGACCCCGCTTACCTTAAGATCTCATACAACATACAACATACCAGTGCTCTGCCAGCTAGCCATGTGGTTAGCGCCTTCATTTCCTTCAGGCCTCTTTCTCAGATCAGTGAGGCCTTTTATGGCCACCCTATTTATTTTGTTTTGTTTATAAGATGATTAGATCTCAATATCACAGTGTCCAGGCTGACCTTGAACTGTGTAGCAGAGGTCAACCTCAAACTCCTGGTTTTCCTGCCTCTGAGGTGACAGACATGCACCACGGTATCCAACTTGGCCATCCTATTTTTAGAAGGGCAACTTCTAGCCCTGCCTTATTTTTGGATGGTTCGTTGACATTCTTCCAGGCTACATAGTTTACTTAGAGGTCTGACTCCCCTACCCTGGGATGTCAGGCCTTGTAGGCAATGTTTTATAAACATTGTATCTGCATCAGAGCTCTGGGGGCCAGCTCTTAAGATGGCTACCCACATGTGGAAACTGAGGCACAAGAAGATCAAACAACTTGCCCAAAGTCACCCAGCTAGAAAGTGGCAGAGACTGGCCTTGTACCCAGGCAATGGAACTCTTGAGTTCCCGTCACCACAGTCCCTACATCCTATGTGTCAGGACTCAGTAAAAATGTGTGAAATGTGTGAATGAACACTCCAACTCCACACCTGCATGATCCCCTGCCCATCTTCTCACCAGAGATGGACTTTTTGCTGTCTCTCCTTTTCCATCTTCGTCCCCAGGTTGCCCACCTCTGATGGCAGCAGTCACAGTCAAGGAGTGTGACAAGAATGAACCCTGAGTCTCCCTTTGACCTTGACCATGAGGCCAAGCCCATCCAAGTTGGATAGAACACACCCTTTTGAGCTGAGGGACCAAGCTTCCAATAGGTGTATTCGTGTTCTCACCCCACGCTTCCTGTGCTGTGCCCCAATGAGCCCTAGAAAGTGTGGGCATCAGGACCTGGGTGCTAATGCCACTAGAGCCCCAAGCATCCCATGCCTGATGTACAGGTACCAAGGACACTTGGAGTAAGCATCCTGCTCTCCCCCAGGGGCACATATCCATGGTGCAATTCTTTCTAGGAAAATGACTCAGGCAGCCATTTATTAAAACGTAACTACATGTACCAAGTCACTCCAAAGCCCCAGCCATTCTCAAAGCCAATGAAGCAGCTTGTAGGTGCTATCTGATTTTAAATCAGCATGTCTCTCCCCATCTTGAAGGTCTAATGAAATGCTACACTGTGAGGAACACGGAAATAAGGAACTTCAGTGTTGAGGGACGTGGATTTAATTTCTTGCTTTGGTCTCTTATTTGCATATACCTCGAGGGAATAACCAGTAAGGGAGAGAAAAGAAAAAATAACAAAACCTGCCTGTCTACTGGGGGCCAGGCATCCCCCTTGAAGAACGACTGTGGTTGACATTTCACCCTTGCAAGCAGCAGATATATGTGTGCATGCACGTGTACGTGTACACACACACACACACACACACACACACACACACACACTTTATATTGCCCTGTCACCATCTCTGAGACAGAGGCCACTGGAGCTCTGTGTTCTTGCTTTCCTCTATCTCAGGGACTGTAGCTCAATTACATGTTCTAGCCCCGTTTTGGCTCTGTCTGGGGCTGTATTCATGTGTGCAGGTGAATTGGGTCCCTCTAGGCTTGGTTGGTTAGCAGCAAGGACACTGTCTTTACTCTCTTTCCCTGCTCATTGCAGAGGAGAATGATGTAGGATTGGCAGGGGCACAGCATAGCAGGCGCCTTGGTTTCTGTTGCACTCATGGGTTAACACTCCTAGTAGCCCGCCCCAAACTGTGACCTGGGAAAGAAAGAAGCTCCCATTGGAAGGAAACTGCTACAGCTCTGGGGTCAGTGCTCTAGCGGCTAATCTGTCCCAACTCGGACAAGCTTTACCTAGCAGGTAAAAAACCAAAGATCCAGAGTTGGAATCTTTTTTGTGGCTAAGGTCACAAAAACCTTGACTTCACTAAATAAATGCTATGCTAACTAGACCTGGTTCCACCTGAAGCGTCCCAGATACAAGGACCTGTAAAGCTGTTTTTAGTCGATTTTCCAAGTTCAATACCTCATGTCTGAGCAACTTGTAGGTGGGCCAAGTGGGAAGCCTGAAGAGGCAGTAAGGAATGTCCCTGAAAGACCTGTCCTTTCTTTGACTTCCCTCTGGGGAGAAAAGCAGGGAGGACAGAGGCTGGATGCTGGCTCCCTGGGGACAGGCTCCTTCCAAATGCTGACAAGCCCCAAGGACAGCACGTGCTCTGCAGCAAAGGTCAAGGACAGAAAGCAGGAGGTTCAGCAGTTCCCCAAATAGCCTGACCCTGAGAAGGCCACCCCTAGTAGCATGCACATACCCCACAGGAACTGACCAAGTGCTTAGCTGGATAACCAGAGTGTCTAAGGAGGGACAGCCACCCCCATCAGACCCAGTGACAGCCCACAGGCTAATACCCCCGAACAGACCGTGCCCTCCCATCAGCAGAAGCTGCCCTGGGCATCCAATCTTCCATTTGGACAGGTCTAATGAGACTGAAATAAGTCCGCTAAATGCTTAGCTCATTTTTGCTCCTTAATAAACACAGGCACAAGAAAGACACAATTAAAGCAAGGATGGAAAGAGGGGCTAAGTAGGGAAGAAACACGATGGCCAAATTCTGGGAGGTTATTTTAGACAGGAGATGACAGGGATGGAAATGAAAACAAAAGGAAACACCACCAACCCAGATGCCTGCCTGAGCCCTTCGGGCGCCTGGATGTGGTCTCCCAAGACCACCAGCGGGACAACAAAGACATAACAACAAGAGGCAGTGCACAGCCCGCCCCTCCCAGGAGTGCTAATTACCTCCCAGGATTAATTCTGCAGCTTGCTAGACAGTTCCAGCAGCATAACCACTGCCAGAAACAAGGGCTCCTGGAAGGAAGACACACCTACTGTTTCCCAGGATCTGGACCTGGGGCCAGAATCCACAAATCCTCTTGAGCAGAAGGTGCTAGCTTTGCTGCTTCCATCGGGAGCACCAATTATGTGGTTGCTTAGGCTACAACTCCTCTATCTTCCTTTTTTCTTTTTCTTTCTTCCTCCTTCCCTCCCTCCCTTCTTTCCTCCCTTTCCTTCCTCCCTCTCTTCCTTCCTTCTCACCCTCTCTCCCTTCCTCCCTCCTTTCTTCCTTTTATGTTTTTAATTGCTAGGGGCTCGAGTAAACATGACAAATGTGCATCAGAGAACAGGAGTCCTGGGAGGGTGGCTGCCTCAGACACCCAGAATCACCCTCTCCTGCTGGCCAGCTCCTAGTGTCCAGCTAAAACAAAGAGATACACAGAGCTTTGGCCAGACTTTCCAGTCCTCTAGCCAGGCTTGGCTGAGTCCTCGGCTTTGTACTGGGTGCAGTAAGGGGCAGTAGAGGTAAGCTGGCTAAAGGCTGCTCTATTTGGCAGGGTTGGAGCATTCTTTAGGGCAGCAGTTCTCAACCTGTGGATCAAGACCTCTGTGGGGTTCACATATAAGATATCCTGTGTAACAGATATTTACAATATTCATAACAGTAGCAAAATCACAGTTATGAAGTAGCAATGACAATAATTGAATGGTTGGAGGTTACCACAACGGGAGGAACTATGCTAACGGATGGCAGCATTGGAAGGTTAAGAACCACAGGTCTAGGGGAAACTCTGGGCCACAAGACCAGTGTCTTCTGCTAGGCACTGGTATGACTCCCTTGAAGTTCATCTCCTCTTGCCTTTCCTACAGGAAGGTAGGCAGATAACTACCCAGTCTTCTATGCAGCAATTCACTATTCAGTCCATCTATTCATCACCATCCATCCACCCACTCTGCTATCCATCCTATCCTTTCATCCACCCACCCACCCATCTATCCTATCATCCTTTC
>JAQHUG010000067.1:2616664-2782179 GCA_028555095.1 Dicrostonyx torquatus | reverse complement strand
CCATCGTATCATCCTTTCATCCACACATCTCCTGCATCCATTCATCCATCCACCCACCATCCCATCCATCGTATCATCCTTTCATCCACACATCTTCTGCATCCATTCATCCATCCACCCACCATCCCATCTATCCTATCATCCTTTCATCCACACATCTCCTGCATCCATTCATCCATTCATCCAACATCCCATCCATCGTATCATCCTTTCATCCACACATCTCCTGCATCCATTCATCCACCATCCCATCTATCCTATCATCCTTTCATCCACACACCTACTGCATCCATTCATCCATTCATCCACCCTCCCATCTGTCCTATCTATCCATTCATCCACACACCTACTGCATCCATTCATCCATCCACCCACCCTCCCATCCATCCTATCTATCCATTTATCCATCCACCCTCCCATCCATCCCATCTATCCATTCATCCACACATCTACTGCATCCATTCATCCACCCACCCATCCATCTACTTGCCCACGCACTCATCAGCTGCCCATCAATTCATTTCTCACCCATTAGCACACCAGACATGGGTAATCTGGTAAGATACTTTGTCAGACATGTAGATAACTTTCAGATGAAGAAGGCAGTGGTGGAATTTGTGTTATCTATGTGACACCTCTTCTCCCTTCATCTGACCTGTGGGATATGGTTTAGTTGTTCTAAGCCACCGTCAGGGAAAATCTGTGACCAGGCCAGGCTCCTCAATGTGTTTTATCTTCTGGCTATAATCAGTGATTTGAGATCCATTCTTCAAATGGATTCAAATCCCCAAATCTGATGTATGCACTTTAAAATATTTCAGAATCAAGGACGCTAAAGACTGGTCCACTCCCAGCTACCTCTCCTTGTCTATGGGGGAGGAAGCAACCTGCAGAGCAGAGAGTGAGGCCAGCCTGGAAGAGAAGCAGATGAGAGACTAGCAGTTTTGCAGTCATATGAACTACAGGCTCTAGCTGTGCAAAAGCTTCTACTGAAATTTTTAGAGACAAGAGCCAACACATCTCCTTTGTTTTGCTTCAGTTAGTGTGAGCTAGCTTTCCATCTATATAGTGTGCCCCAAAGCATTTAATGTTCTAATATACCCTCAGAGACATACCAAGTCCTGTGCTGCTGGAGATGAGGTCCGGGATGTAAGGACACATCTTTTGACTCCAGAAGAGAGGGAGGCTACAGAGTGAAGCGTAGGGGCAGAGAGATGCTGAAGATGAAAAAAAGTGGACCACCACTGCCTGGTATAACTTCCCGTGATAATAATAATAAGTGGGATCCAGTTGGTGGCCATGAGCCACATGTGGCTATTGAACACTTAAAAATTAACTCAAAGGCTAGGGAGTGGCTCAAAGGAGCCCTGCATTCCACCCCAGCACCCACAGAACAGAATGAAACAAAACCAAAGAAAAGGGAATTGACCTGTGTGATCGAGGAGGTGAATTTTGAAACTGATACTTTTAAAGTAAGTTAAAGAGAACACCTGGCTCATGGCTACTGGATTGGGTGGTCAATGTACAGAGAAGAGGAAGGAGAGAGTACCTCTCGGGAGCTGGGGCAGGTTTGCTGGAGCCTCTTGGGAGGATGGAGAGCTGGAAACTGGAGGGCTATGAACACTGATGAAAATGACCCAGGGGGGAATCAAAGAGGGTTCAGGTCGTGGTGGAGACAGGAGGAACTGGAAGGGAAGTTACGAAGAGGGAGGTCAGCTGAGTTAACTCATAGGTCCACGGCCCGTGGCCCATTCAAAAAAATCAAAGATGAGTCAAGGTTGCAGGTTTGAGAAGTGTGCGTTGGGGGAGGGTTCTGCTTTTGGACATGGGCTGAGTGGAAGGACATCAAGACAGGTAGTAGGACACACATTTTTGGAGCCACTGAGGGTTTAGTTTGGGCCACATTAAAATAAGGAAACACACAGCAAAGGCTAGAACGGTGGAGAATACTAACATGAAGGGGCTGGCAGGGGCGGAGCTTGTGTGAAGGACTCAGGAGACAGAACAAGAAAGGGATAACCACCCTAACCAACCTCATTAGGGATGGTGGTAGCTTCCTCATGAACTGACATGTTTTTGAGATCTCTGAAATTTCTTTCTTTCAATGTCTGATCTTAAAGACAAAGTCATTTAAAAGACAGATTCTTCTATGTGCTTCCTGACACATGGAAGAGAATTGAGTGTAATGGAGAAAGTGGGGGGGGGACTGCTGGAGTCAGTGTCCCCTCGGCTAATCAGCCTGGGATGGCTGTGTGTTCTTTCTTGGGAGCTTCGGCTTTGCAATAGCTTTACATCCAGTTAGCTTTGCCGTGGTGTGAATGTGGTCTGTCTGTGTCATGCTGGAGCTGAATTGCTGTGTCCTGGGAAGGGGGTTTTGAAAGGGCGATTACTTCCTTAAGAAGATCACCTTCCCTGTGGGACAGGGTTCGGTATCACGAGAGCTGTTGCAAAGCCAAACCTGACCCTTTATTTGTTCTCTCTTCTGCGTGGGCCCACATGCTCTTCTTCTGTGTTATGACATGACATGTGGCTCTCTCAGCAGAAGCCAAGAAGCGGCCACCATGCTCCTGAGCTTCCCAGACTCCAGAATCATGAGATCATGAGCTAAAGTAAACTTCTTTTCTTTAGAAATTATCCAACCTGTGGTATTGGTTGGTTACAGCAAGAAGAAGCGGAGCAGGGCAAGCTTCGACAACTTTCTTGTTTCTGTTACCTTTTCCAATCCTCTCCTCTTTACCTTTGCCATGTCAGGAATTTGCAAAATGTGTTTTGGGACCTATAACTCAGATCATCAATCTTACAGTTAGCTGGTATTTTACTTTTAAGAACAATTCTGAATTCAAGGCTGAGGGAGGATGAAGAAAGAACAGAGCTCTGGGGGCTCACATGCCGTGATTTCCTACTTGTAGAACAACCTCTCAGAGGCTCATCTGCTCTTTCTCAAGCCAGACTCCAAAGCTTTGGGAGAGGATTCCAGACCAGTCAGACCTGGTGGAAAAGATAGAGGGAGCCTCTGCCCTCTAACTACAGAGGAGCTCTTATTCTGAAAGAGATCAGTGCTACAAACTGTCACAGATGGGAAGGGCAGACTCAAGCCCAGACAACTGACACAGTAACATACTTCACAATGGGCTCTCTGCCACAGTAAACGATCATTCCTCACCTCCACCTCCATAAAACCACAAGCAAATTCCTCCAGGAACTGGACCACACAGTTTAGCCATAAATCTTGCTTCTTGCGCATCAGAGAGGGGATGAGGTCTGGGCAGCAAGGAGGTGAAAAACGGATACATGGTCTCCTCGTTGAGGGTCTGGGTTGAGTACTTTTGGATATATCAGCAGAGCAGAGTGGGACAACTGAGTCTCAAGGAGAATGGGGAAATTCCAGCCTTGCACTAAGGGTGCTGGCCTCCCTGTGTGACTTTTGATGTCATGCATCTTTGTTTCTCAAACTGTGGTTATTTGTAGGCTCCAACAAGCAGGGACCCTGTCTCACCTGTCCACTGGTGGTACCCACTTGGGAATGTTCTTTCTCACTTCTGGCTCCTGTCTTTCGCAATGTTAATTGGGGCCTACTGCGATCAGCTCAATGATCCACCCATATCCTCACCCTTGACACGATGTCCCCAGGCATCAGCATCTCCTAAGGAAGCTTCCTTTGCAGGCCGTAGCTTCTTTCCTTTACTAAGGGAAATTTGTGGTACACCAGAAAGGTTCAAGGATGAATTCTAACAGTGTCTATACATATTCCAAAGATTCAGGCACCTGGTAATAACAAACCAAGATGCACACTGCAAGTCACAAGAGGTCAATCCTGTTCTCCTTACCAGGTCTACAGAGCCAGCTTGTAAGCAGAGACTGCTCTTTTGATCGCGACTGCTCAGATCCAAATAATCATACAGAAACTATATTAATTACAACACTGGCCAAGAGCTCAAGCATATTCCTGGATAACTCTTACATTAACCCATTTCTGTTAATTAACCCATTTCTATTTATCTGTGTATTACCACGAGGCTGTGGCTTACCAGAAAAGGTTCTGGATCTTTCTCCTTCTGCAGCTACATGGCATCTCCTGATTCTGCCTTTCTTTCTATATCTCTGTTCAGATTTCCTGCCTGGCTTTAGTCTACTAAGTCATTGGCCAAAATAGCTCCTTTAACAACCAATGGTAATAAAACATATTCATAGCATAGAGAGGAGAATCCCACATCATCAGCATCTTTCTGTCCCTGTTCTCTTTAGTTGTCCTTTAACAGAAAGTTTCTTTGAGCCAACCAACCTGGGAATGCCCTGAAGCTCAGCAAGGAGCCCACAGACTCTTCCATACCAATTACTCAGCTGACGTCATCTGCCTTCTTCTATAACCTTGCCCTTCTGTCCTCGAAATTTGGCCAATGGCTGGCTCCTGGCACATCATATGGGCCCAACTCTGCCTCCTGAGCACTACACTCATCCAAAGGACACAATGTGGGGAGCAGGTGCTTACACAGGATGTCCTTCAGGTGTGCAGGGGACGCGTTCCTCACCCTTACCTCTCCTCCACAGAAATGGTCATGGAGATCATGCTTTCTGTCCACCATACAGCTTCAACCTGGTTCCTTTGTTTGTTTATTTATTTATTTTTTCACAGCATCTTCAAAACTACCATATAAAATAAAGGGTTTCATTATGACATTTTCATGGACGGTGCTCATATTCATCTCTAGCCCTGACCCTGAAGGCTTTGAAATGCCCTTTCTTTCACAGTGGTATAACGAAAAGGGAAAGGGGTAGGCAGAAGCCTCCTTTGAGGCCACAGGGTATTCAGGAAGCCAGAGGCAGGTTTGTTGTGGGTTTGCTCTGATTCTGTGACTGTGGTAGGAATCCCAACTGAACCTGAGTGCTCTCAGTGGACTCCAGAAGGAAGCAGAGATAGAGGCCACATTGTGGGAGAGTGGCCGTCAGAGATGGTCTGGTCAGGATAAGAACAATGGATATGTGTCAAGACTTTTCAGAGAAGATGGAAAAGGCAGACAGAAGGGGAATACCAGTTAGGCATAGCAAAGTCCAGACATGTATTCTGAAAGGGAGGTTGTGTGCATGGGTGTGTTTGTGTGTGTGTATTTATCGTTATATCACCGGGTGAGAGGAGAAACTAGAAGTCACCTTAGAATATACTGTTCTCTATTGCATGTGCAATGCACTTATGTATGTCAACTCTAGGGTAAGGAGTGTGCAGTCTCCTGGAGAATGGGCCTGGGGATTTTCCACAGATCTTCTTTGCTCTATAAAGGCCCAAATGCAACAAACCTTTTATGGAGAGGTATTGGGACTGAAAATTCCTATTTTGTTTTGCAAACACAAAGGTCAGCAACCCCCTCCGACTCACTATCCCTGAGGCTTTCTCTCTTCTGAGCATGCAAAGTGTAGCTGCAGTGCAGGGTGGGGAGGGGTGCAGGCTATGCATGCCAAGAACATGTCAAACACTAGCCCGTGCAAGGGTGGGAGAGCGGCCTTCTTTAAACCCTCTACCCTGTGCCCAAAGAGTGCCCAGCAGGACACCAACAGTACCAGCAGCAGACTCCCTGCTGTGACAAGTGCTTGTGTGTCACTCTGCATTACAGGGCGCCAGCCAACCCGCCCTGACAGCCAGGCTGCCTTCTGTAGAATGTGCTCTAATTTTTACAGTCGCTTAGAGCCCCTTGGGTCTCAACCATGGGGTCACCCCAATTATGATGTTGTGAGTTGCCAGAGCGATAAAGTTTAATCCGCCCCTCGGTTGTCAGGTTGAGGCCTCACACTGCCTGAGCTAGTCAATGTGAGGAAATCAAGTTAGCCAGGGGTGTAACGGTCTGCCTTTGTCTTGACAAAAGGGCCCTGGGTGTTCAGGAAGGACTCTTGTCAGGCCCAAAGGGGCATCTTTCTGATTTGAAGAAAGGCATTACAGTCAGATAGTCTCTGTTTTCTACTCCATGGTTTTTCAGAAAACTGAAAACTAGTCAAGCAGTGGCTCTGATCTATGGGACATCAGAATTTAAGGCAGCCAGAAGGTGGGCTCAGACCTTGGATTTTTTATTGTGGATATATACAATAATAAAAGTTACATTCCAGGGCATTTTAAATGTTCAGGGACATGAAATATATTCTCAGTACTGTATATACACTGCTATCCATTTCCACATTTTGTCTCACCATAGAAACTTGCTCATTAAACAGTATCAGAGAAATCTTATGCGTGTGGGCATACTATGTGACTGTGTGTGTGTGTGTGATTGTGTGTGTGACTATGTGTGTGTGTATATGGTGTGTGGCTCTTGATCTTTCTCCACTTTACTTACTGAGGCAGGGTCTCTGCCTGAATTTAAAGGTCATAGATTTGGAGAGTCCAGCTAGCCAGCTTGCCCCAGGGATCCCCTGTTTCCACTCCCCCGAAACTAGAGTTCTAGTTGAGCTGTCATACCCTGCTGTTTGATGTGGGTGCTGATGCTCTGAACCCCAGTTCCCATGCTCACACAGCTCACTTTATCGGCCAAACCTGCTGACTGTCCTGAGTGCTGTTTGTAGGAGCATGGCATTCCATCTCTGCTAGAGGTCCCTCAGGTTCTACATGAATTCAAGGCTGCCCTTCTCTGGGGCAGGTACCCTGTTGAAAGCTGTCTGAAGCTTGGCTCTGCTGACTTTAGGGGCAGGCAAGGACAGGTCCCTGAAGAGGAAAGAAAGGTGCCTATGCGTGGAGCCCCAGCGCATGACTTAAAGGATTACAGTTCCACTAACATAAGAGCTGTTCTGTCCTTTTCCTCCAGAGCAATCCTGTGACATGGTGGCTTTAGCCACACGTCTCAGTGCCACCTCTCCCACGGCAGAGGCAAGATCATGGGAGGGAGACCGGAGAGAGGCCCCTGTGTACCCGCCCTATCTAGTCTAGCTGCACGTTTTTTTAATTAGCTAATTTTACGGAGGTATAATTTCTGGAAAGTAACTTCACATCTGAAGTGTGTCATTTGTCCAACCGCCATCCCGGTTGGGCTACAGGCCATTTCCTATAGCCTAGAAGGCGTCTTTTGCCAGGCTGTGCTTCCTCTTCACAGCTTCTCCCAGAGCCAGAGATTTACCGCAGATGCAATGGGCACAGGGGTCAGAGCCAGAGGTTCACTGCAGATGCAATGGGCACAGGGGTCAGAGCCGGAGGTTTCACTGCAGCTGCAATGAGCACAGGGGTCAGAGCCAGAGGTTTACCACAGCTGCAATGAGCACAGGGTTCAGAGCCAGAGGTTCACTGCAGCTGCGATGGGCACAGGGGCCGGTGAAGCCTGGTGGGAGATCCAGCTCTAACGTGGACAACGCCTTCAGCACCGAGTTACCACAAATGACACTTTACAGTTTTAATTCTTCAATTGATTAGCCACCTGCGGTTGCCTGGCAAGGGACATTTTGAAGCCCTTAAGTCCCGGATAGGCGGAGTTCCCTACTTCACTAAATGCTTTCAAATACATCCACTCTCCAAGTCTGCCTCCGGCACACTCTGTCAGGGCAGGGGGCTGGGCATTGCTACCATGGGAAAGGGGTACCTGAGGTAAGGCGCTGAGTGCAGTTGAGGAGACTCAGAGCAACAGCGGAAGACCATCTGGACTGGAACACAAGCTGGAATCCTGCAATGCTTTAAAGGCTAAGGCAAATATTGAAGGCTTTGCAGAGATGGGGGTGTTCAAAACAGCCTTTTACAAAGAGAACGCCTAAGACAACCCAAGCAGGAGGGGCACATTGTGAGAGCAGTCTTTCAATGAGCACCTGTGAAGGAGTAGGCAGAGGATAAAGGGTTGAGCACGTGTAACTTTTTTTTTTTTTTAAACAAAAGTAAAACAGCAATGTTCTGTAGTATCCGACCAGGTAAATCATGTTAGTGCATTTTGGCCAGTGACTTCCCGGGTCAGGGTGGCTTTTGAAGCTCCACACAGTTCTGTTTTTCTGCATTGGGGGCTTAAGTACACTGAACCCTTTTGAAGCATCAGATGCTTGTTGTGGTCATGTGCGAAAGTAGCAAAGGGACTTTTGTCTTCCTCGAGTGGGTCCCAGAAACTGGGGAGTTACAGGACAGAGGCTACGGCTCGATTGGTAGAGCGCTTGTAGAGTATGCAGACAGTGCTGGATTTGAGCTTCAGGACTATGTAAACCAAGAACAGTGGAACACACCTGTAATCCCAGTACCCCAGAGATAGAGGCAGGAAGGTCAGAAGTTCAAGGTCATCCTCAACTACCTACGATGTTCAGTGTCAGCCTCTGATACATGAGATTCTGCCAAAAATAAAACAAAAAAAATCCACAAACACCAAACCAACCAACAAAATCAAATAAAGACTTACAACCCTGATTCCTCACTTGGCTCAAACTGCAATTAGAAAATGGTAGAAGTAATGTTACAGCCACAAGAGTTGCAGAAACCTTACATTGTATGCACATAGACTTCTTTTTTAAACTCCATGGGGAAACCTCATGCATTTAAGATAAAGTTAATTAGTAAAATTGTTTTTGTGCTAAGAGCAGTCTTATTTATACAAAACAGCCCCAAAAAGGTTCACAGAGGTTACAGGCTTAGCTAGCTTGTAATTAGCATCTTAAATGTCCGAGAGTATGGACAGTGGGTAACCACAAAGAGATCTCGCTCCTTTCATTCCTGGAAAACCTTGTAATTACTACTAAGATTGCTCATCTCCTGTGAGGGGGACTCCTCAGACTGTTACATCATTTCTACACCCATCCTGAATGTCCCATTCAACCAGAGCCCTTAGGTCTACCTGGCTGCTACCCGTTGCCAAGGTTGCAGAGAGTCTATGAGAGGTAGTACCCTTGACTCAGAGCTTCTTGGGTTGCATCAGCCGCCCAACTCCTGGGAGAGATGCATATAGGTATACTCTCTGATGCCACAAGCTACAGTCCTTCTGGGATGGGAGCCTTGAGTCTCCTGGGTACCCTGACCTAGAACATCCTAGCCTTAAAAAAGGAAGAATACCAGCCCTAAAGAGTCCCCTCAAACGAGTCATTTCTCTACTGCTGGGAAAGATACTTTCACAAAGTCAGTTTCCTTGAGCCAAGAGTCCATGCTAACTGACAGCTCCAGGAATAGCCAGAGAGGGGCCACAGTTCGCTAATCTATGCACAGATCTGTGCATCTTCCTGACTCATGCACACATGGCCTCCCGGCAGCCTTTGGATATCCAGCCTTACATACATGTATTTCCTCCCTCAAATAGCTTCACACCACACTACCTGCACTAGTGGGCAGCGAGTCTTCTGAATTTCCCAAAGGCCAGCCATGCAGACCCCCTTACTCTGCAGCTCAGGGGCTGCAGAGCTGCAGGCACATGGAGGTTCTCCTCTCATTCCCCGAGCCTTCTAGATGCCAGCTGACTCCCGTCTCTCAGCACATGTGCCCACACAGCTGCAGGGCTGTCTCCCCTCCCAACAAAAGTCCATTGCTCTGCAGTTGGTGGCCCAGAGCGGAGCCAATACTTCTCATTTCCTAAATGTTCTTCAGTTTGCGGAGGCCCTGCCCTGGCCCTTCTTCCCAAGTGTGGGTGGAGTGGGTGACCCAGCCTTGTTCAACCTGACACTCACATGCCAACCCACAAACCACAGGCGACTAGTGTCTCCAACCTCTCCAACCTCTCCAAATTAGAAAATCCTATAATCTTGTCACTCTTGTGGTTTCTTCTCCCCCTCTCAGCATTGGGGATTAAATCTCTTGACTCCTAAATGCTAGGCAGGCAACTCCACCACCAGGCAGGCACTTCCTTAGCCTGGTTTTACTTTTCATTTTTGAGATAGGGTTTGACACTAACACTACTACTACTTGAGACTAAGTGAGACTAACACGCCCAGGTTGACCTTGAACTCACTCTATAGCTCAGGCAAGCCTTGAATTTGCAACCCTCCTGACTCAACCTCCCAAAATCACTGGCCCACCTTCTTAGGTGGTTCATTTTAAAGGAAGTGCTTCAACCGCAAAGGGAAATGAAGCTAGATTTGAATGCCGAAGTGGGCCCAAGTTCACTAAGTCAGTTCTCAGTGACAAGCATCCGATCCAGGTCTATCAGTCCCGCCCCAGGGATGGGTGACTGGGAAAGGTGTAGAAGAGGTGTGGCTGGCCACCTGCTGCTGTCCCTGCTCCCTACGTCAAGAACCCTGCAAACTGGAATGAATTATTCCCACCAGTGAGTCACAGTACCTTGGTGCTCCAGGGGACCTTTATAGTAAGTTAATGGAGCTTTAAATTTTATAATGCAATTAATAAAATTCAGAGTCTAAACACAGCTCTCATGTTTAGGCCAGACAGCATATGCCACACTGGCCTTGGGAGCTTCCACCTCTCTTTATTTGAAAAGATTAACCTTTCTGGGGAATTTCTAGGCTTGACCATACATACACCTGGTTCTCATCTGAGGGATTCTACTGGGATAGACCTAATGGAAAGTCAGATGGCATATTTGAGATTCACCGTCCGTGGACAAGGGCAGTAGGGCCTTGGTGGCTTTGCTGAGGTGCCCTGGTTAGAAGTTACATGGGAGTCATGGTGACATGATTATTTTAGGCCACTTCTTCTATAAGGTATGGGAAAATACCCTGGACATAGATACAAAACTAGATGGTACAGTCTACGGATGAGGGACAAAGAAGGGCATGTTTCTGGGACTTTTTTTTTTAACTCCAAAGGATTTCCTTTGAAGATGTGTGCAGAAGAACCTTGGACCATTACTGTAGCATGGGATCAGCTGCAGCTGAACAAGGAGGGAGATTTATGGACCCGAAGCTATGTGAAGAACCTTTCATGCATCCAACCTGCAGTAGGTGTCTCCACTGCCAACCACAGCCAATCTTTTCCTTTTATTAAGGTTTAATGAATGACCTTGGTTTTGGAGAAAGTTCCAGTTTGGTTTTGGAGAAAGTTCCAGAATAGTTGTTGCTACTAAGTGAGATCTTATTGGTCCTAGAGCAGGCTGCATTAAAATGGCTCCTCCCAGGAAGTTCTGATAGCAGGACCTTCAACTCATGGAGGTCCTGAAATTCCAGCAGGGGTGGACTGCTGTGGAATAATCCTTCTGTACTCTGTGAACAGGTATTATTCTCAATGGTTAATAAAGAGCTTATCGGTAGTAGTCAGGCAGGAATTATAGGTGGGACAGTCAGATACAGAGGACTCTGGAAAGAAGGGCAGAGTCAGGGAGACACCAGCCAGCCACCGAGGAAAGAGGACATGTAAAAAATGAGGCCATGAGCCATGTGTTAAAACATAGGTTAAATGTAAGAGTTAGCTAGTAACAAGTCTGAGCTATCAGCCAAGCATTTACAATTAATATAAGCCTCAGTGTGTTTATTTGGGAGCTGCTGGTGGGAGAGAAACTCCCACCTACAGGTGTCGAGTACCCTTTCCCAGCTCTGTCTGACAGCGGGGGAGTGCGTCTGATAGAGCACCTTCGTCTGCTCCTTTATCTCATATGAAGCAGTGCCATGGAACAGCAGTACGAGACAGGCTGGTCTACTTTTGAAATAGCCAACATGACAAGACCTTACCATGTGCTTTCAGTCCACAGGGTGTCCACAGCCTGGATCCAGCTGTCTGGCTTCTATATGGCCATGGCTTTTGTTCACCATGGCTCTGAAGTTTGTCTGAGAGAAGGCTTCCCGCTAGTCTTCAGCTGGGCTAGTAGCAGTTTTGGTTTGCTCTAAGTCTCACTGAGCATCCTGATGGCAACCTGTGCTTTTTCACTGATGTGTGTGTGTGTGTGTGGGGGGTGTGGTATGTGGAGGGTGCACATACATGTCTGTGTTCACACATGACCATGAGTGTTTTCTTCAATCACTCTCTACTTTATTTATTGGACAGGGCTCACTGATTTTGTTCAGCCTAGAAAGTCAGCTTGCCTATAGGAGTCCCCCATCTCTTCCTCCCCAGTACTGGGATTAGAGGCAGTTACCATGCCTGCCTGATTTTTATGTCAGGCTAGGATTTGAATACCAGTCCTAACACTTGTATGCAAGTGCTTTATTCATTGAGCCACGTCTGCACCTGCTTGGCACTTCTGACAGTGAGCAGACCCCATATAGAAATGTACCCTCTCTCAAGCTACACAGCCAGTCAAACACCTTTTCCTAATTTTTTGGCTCTGGCAGAGAGACCCTTGACCAAGGCTTATGCTCTTCCAGACGGAGCATGGGGTTCCAACTCCACACAGCTGCAGACCTCCTGCTCCCGATTTCCTGAAAGTAGGGAAGCAGAGATGGGCAGGGCGAGAACCTTCTGTGGCCGCTCCCAGAACACATTCAGAAACAGGTGCTTAGAATCAAGTCCAGGTGGGGTGTAGAGCTGGGCGAGGCAGGCAGGGCTGGGTTTGAAGTAAGGGCATCTTAAGGTAATGAGAAATCTTTTTTTTTTTTTTTTGCATTCCAGGGCTTGCCAGCTTCCAACTTGCTGTTTACTGCATTGAAAAATATTCCACACGATGGAAGAACTATTTTCCAAAACAAAATGCTAGTATTCATCAGGAGGCGCGGGCTGTGCAGTGTGAACAATTCACTTTCGTTAAGTACCATATGGCCGCTGGTAGGAAAACGCTAACATGTTTCAACAGTACAGCTGGGGTAGGGCTCCTTTATTCACCGTGCAGATGGCTCTAATTGACATCTCTCCTAAAACAGGTCTCCAGCATTTCTACAGGATCATTAGAGTAATTAGTTATTAAATACCATCACCACTTTTAGAGAGGGGGTCTGATACTTGGCAATGCTCCACCGTGATGGAACTGACAGGCTGGCTGGGAGACCTAGCCAGGGAAGGGCTTGTGATAGGGGTGTGCTAGCCCCTCCTTCCGGGAGTCTGGGCCAGAAGAGGACAAAGGTCAAGCAGATTCGAGCCTTGAGAGAATCAGGGCAACCAAATAACTAACTCCCTGATCACCCAGGCGTAATTTACCCTATGACCTGGGGTGAGCAGTCACCCTTGGAGTCTACAGGGCTGAGGTTACGAAGTAAAGAGCAAATGAAAAGAACCAGAAGGACTAAGGTGCTGTGGTTGAACCAGAAGGACTAAGGTGCTGTGGTTGAACCAGAAGGACTAAGGTGCTGTGGTTGAACCAGAAGGACTAAGGTGCTGTGGTGCAGTCCCTCTCGGTGCTTGTTCGGGGCTCAGACAGATCCTTCCTCGCTACTTTAGGGGGAGTGACAAGCAGGGGGTTCTGAGGACACAGAAACACCTGAGATGCAGACCTTGACACTGTGATAGGTGTCACTGATGGGGTGCATGCGATGGCCACTCAGGTTGTCTATGTCCTGACCAGAAGGGAACTATCCCAGGGGTGGGACCTAGCCCAATCTCAATGAGCCCTAGAAACAGGCTGAGCGGGAGGCCGGCCCAAACTGGGTACAGACATAGGCTGTTTCCCCAGGTTTGGTCTCAGTGGTGAGCCATGATTATCAGGAAAAAATTACAGCATCCTCTCAAGAGATCATTCTCTCAGCCCAGGTAAACCCAGGGTGGACAGACAGGTGAGGCAGAAGGGGAGGAATGCGAGGAAGATTGAACACTGCCCTGTCCTGAAGTCGGACACAAAGGGTTTTTAGAAAACATCACCATGGCCCGGACCTCTGATCCGTGCAGAACCCTGTGTCCTGGGTCTGCACTCTAGTTAGCAAATGCTCTTGTTTGAAGGTGCTTCCCAAAGTTTGGGTGTTGGAAATTTATGCCCCAATGTGTAAGTGTTGGGAGGTGGGACCTACCGGGAAGTGTTTGGGCCATGAGGGCTTCCTGCTTAGGAGGGGACTAATGATGTCATTGCTGCAGTGGGTTAATCATTATGAGATAAAATGGTGAGTTTGTGCTCATTCCTCTCTTGTGCAGGCTCTGTTGCCCTTCTATCTTGTGCCATACATAGGATGACATGGCATGAAGGTCCTCACCTGACCCCTGGTACCTTGATACTGGCTGGATTTCCCAGGCTCTAGAACAGTAAGAAATCTCTATCTATCTATCTATCTATCTATCTATCTATCTATCTATCTATCTATCTATCTATCTATATCTATCTATCTATCTATCTATCTATCTATCTATCTATCTATCTATCTGCTATAGTGATACAGAACAAATGCAGACACTTGGTACTAACCTCAATGACAAGTCTCTAGTTCCAAGGGGCAGTCAAGGTTGGGCAGGGGTCTGTGGGGTTCACTCCCACAGCAGATGCTTTGAAAAGAGTAACACGTCTTTCCAAGACCCAAGCTGCACAGATGGAGCCAACCTTCAGACTTGTGTCTCCCTGACTTGACCCCCACACATGACACATGAAGACAACCTCACCAGGGTGGCCAGAGATAGCCCCATGAGCCACGTAGCTTTTGAAGAATAGCAAGGTGGAACACCTTGGAGTTTTTTCAAAAGAGCACATACATGTATCCAGAGGGTGATATGGATCCAGGAGACAACCTTCCCTTTGAACTCATTTCCCATGGATTGGAGGTTAATAGCGAGGCATTATTAGTTTAATTTCACAGTCTAATCAGTTTCCTGCCTTATCGATTGAAGGGCTTGGAGCAATTGTAATTGTGTGAGGCTGAAAGGTAAAACTCCAGGCTGAAGGGGTAAAGCCAGTGGTTCTCTAGGCTCAGACACACGCAGAGGAAGCTCATGTCTTTCCTTGTCCACAGCTCACCTGACATGGGCCATGCCACCCAGATGCCACCTCCCCATAGACACGATTCTCTTGCTGGGGAACCACAGAAATGTGAGTCACCTCCAAGACCCCACGGGAATGACTACAGCCCTGAAAGCAACCCCTTGCCCTAACACCATACCAAGCCTGAAGTCCCCTTGAATGCCATTCTGAGCCCTAAACTGGCCCAGGGCCTCATTGCTAAACACCCTCTGCCAGCAGGGCCCCATCTGCGTGATAGAATTTTTTGTCACTTTTTCAAATCAGAATAGAAACAATTTTTAGTCTATAATTATCATTTCTTTTCTCAACAGACAAATGTTTCCTTTTAAATTGTAGGGCGGAAAAAGCAAAGGACAACATTTTAAACCAAAAAGAAAGACTAAAATTAATTCCTTCTTTATAGAAAAATAAAATACAACAGCTCAAAGAAAGCCAGTTCTCTCTCTCTCTCTTTCTTTCTTTTCCAAAAGAGCAACAAAATGCAGCACTGGATTCATTGCTGCTGGTTAACATCCAGTTTTGAGAAGCAAGTCCCACGGGGACAATGCTGGCACAGTCTGCAGACCACTACTGGCTTCTGGTGTCTGGGTTTATCTGGACCAATCACATAAAGCCCTCAGTGTAGGACACCAATTTAGGAAGTGGGATCTCAGGAGTAAAGCCAACGTCTGGGGTCTACCTAATTTCCTCATGCAGCGTTGGGGTGTTGCTGCGAGTTTACCACTTGGGCCTCTGGTTTCCTTATCTTTACAATGGAGACCTACTCAGCTTGCAGGGTTATTGAGGGTTGTTTTGTAGTTGAAAAGCCCTTAGTAAATCCTGCTGCCTTTACCTGGAACTTAGCACTAACCAGACTCATGACAGGAACACCACTTCTAAATGCCTAAGTCCAGCAGCCTCCATGACCTGCTGGCCCTCTCTAAGCCAGCAGATTCCTCTGCTCCGCAGGCACACAACCAGGGAGCTACTGAAAGGCATGCAGGGGTCTGGACAACACCCCAGTTCTTGTCCCTGGATGCACAGGACTTGTGTTTAAAGGCTACCCTGTCACACAGCAGGTCACATTTAAGGAGCCCAAAGAGTCTGCATATGGCTGGGGCAGAGTCTGGTCAGACAAAGAAGTAGAAAGGCAAGGGGTGCAGTCAGTGTCTGACTTTCCATCTGTCCGTCTATCCATCCCCTCCCCCCTCGTGTCTTGGAGTCCATGTTAAGAAGCTTGGCTTCACAATGTTAAGAAATTCGACTTCAGAATAATGGACCAACAAATGACCAAAGCCCCGACCCTACTCCCCCCCCCCCCCCCCCCCCCCCCCCCCCCCCCCCCCCCCGCTCCAGACTCATCAATGGGAGGCCAGCTCTCACACAGCTCCATGGACACACCATCCCAGTGCCTATGGTTGCTGCTGATCCAACCAGGTGAAACCCCCGGGGGGCCCCCCATTCCCAGAGCTGTCCTGGTAAACATTGAACATCCAGCTGTGGTGGCGACAGGAACAAAAACAAACCAAACCCACTGTGTCCCTGATGTGAAGCGTAGCCTCTGCTGTATAAATACCCCTACCCCCGCCGTGGCCATACCGCATTGCCAGCGTGGTGGTCCTGAACATGAAGCTGGGCAGAGACATTAACAATGGGCTCACAAGAGCCAGTCAGGCCAGCTCCACCCCCAAATTCTAGCTCACTACACTTGAGAGGTTCACCTGTGAACTGGGTACAGGGCTGAAGATACTGTCTAAGCCTGCAGAGCACCCCAGGACATTATGGAGGGTAGAGAGCAGAATAGCCACCAGGCCACCATGCCCACTGTGTCTCTGCATTGAGCTACAGGCATTTCCTGCAGCTGAACAACCTTCCCTAAAATTCCTGGATTTTCACACTGGTTACTGCCCAGCTTACCGCTGTATCTCTGAAGACCTCGCTGCACCAGGGCCTTGCATCTTCTCCAAGCTCCTGGTCACATTGTTCCTAGTCATGAGCACAGCTTGCGCTTCCCCTTGGCTGCAGTGCTGGCCTCTTGCAGTCCCTGCTACAGCCAGTCTCCTCGGAAGGCACACACTGTCCCTCCTTCTCTCTAAAGTCCTGGACACCCACAATACCGTGTTTGTAGGTAATGAACTCCACGGTGCTTGTGGGCATGCCCCTGCTTCCCTGTATATTCCTTGCAGTTTCTTGATATAAAACAAAGACTCTGGAACCTTCTCCTTTGTGACTCAACGCTCCTTATGGTAGACTTCTAATTCAAGAATCTTCCGGAAATGTCTTTACCTCCTGGCCTTTCCCTGCCTGTCAGAGCAGAGGAAGCTAGCTAGCATTGGTGTCAATATCTGTGCTTAAGGACAAAATGTCTGTTTTCTCAAGGATCTTGGTGATGTCACTTGCAGGGCCAGAAGGGGCCAGAAAGATGGCGAGTTACACTGAGAGGGACCTCCTGCTGGCCTAGGCTGCAGTTGAACTCTCCTGTAAAACTGGCAGGGACCGGAACACAGACACTGGAGCACTGTAATGAGCCCAACAGGTGGAAAAGACAACTGGGTACGGGGTACCTGATCACTTTCTAAAAATAGCCCAGGACCCAGTTCCACAGGCTCCCTCCCAGCAGGGATGGGGCCCTGCGGTCGCTTACAAAGTTTTAGAAGAGGGGACAAGTCTTTGTCAGCCCCCCTTTTCCAGGCAAAGCAGATGCTGCCCTTCAGCCAGCATAAAAGATCTAGACTGGGGTTTGGGGCCTGGCCTTGAATCTCCTCCCCTGCAGATCTGGCCCACTGCTCAGCCTGCAGGAACTGTCCCCCTGGCTGCTGGGTCATGTGGGAGAGGGAAGAAGACAGCATGAACAGATGCCAAGGAGCTCTGGGCAGCACTTCTTGGCCGAGGGATCTGGGAACACAGACATTCTCCTCCGACCAAGGCACTGACAGCATCGAATAGAAATGCCATGCTCCGTGGTCATGCGGCACAGGAGGAAAGAAGGAAGGAGTCCTCAGGGCCAAACCCCCACCATCTCCACTGCCCTCCTGGCTGCAGGCTCAGGAAAACAGTGGGCAAAGGAATAAAGTGGGGAGTTCTCTCCTAGGCCCAGGCCTGGCTCTAGTCTGACGTCTCAGAACCCAGGTTCCTTCTGGCCCTTTCCTCCCTTCTACGTGTCTAGACAGGAATACTCAGCTCTCAGCACCTAGGAGTCAGTCATGGGTTTGACCTGAGTGCCAGCACTGTGCCTGTACCCGGACCATTTGACCAGCTCGGGAAGCTTTATACAAACAAAGCATGCTCGTGAAGTCATGGTAGGGATTCTTACAATATCACTAAGTCATCAAGCTGAGAACCATAATCTCAGTTTGGATGAACATCACGGTGGGGGGGCAAACTTACTTTTAAACTGCATCTGGGGCAAATCTACATGACCTCCCTTGTTCCCCTACCCCACGGAGCATGCCTCCTGGCTCTGCTGAGAAGCCAGGGAATGGAGAGGCTCTGTCTTCCCGTAATATTTACAAACCACATACGTGTTCCCAGTACTGTGAAGTCCCTCGGAGACTTTTAAAGTCCCTCTGCCTTTCTGAGACACTGGAAGGGAGACACAGCAATGCCTGTCTTTAAGAGCTATTGTGTGACCAGCTAGCAGCAATGAGGCCCCTCCTGCATCTTGGTCCCTCCACACGCTCTAGCCCCTCTCTGAGTTAAAGGCCCACAAACACCCGACCTCACGTTCCTTCTCTCTTGGACTATACTGAGATCATATTGCCGAAATGGGACACCCGCCCTCTCCTGCCAGCCCTGGGCCACCCTGGCGCCAGTGCGTGCACGGTCACCCACCCACGAGCCATGAACATCCATCACCATGGTTCACAGCTGCCTTTCCCCTCAGCACCTCTTGATCCAGGGCAGGTGGGCACATCACTTCAGGGGCTAACACCTCCGGTCTTCCCTGGCGCTCAGAGCTGGTGAGGCGGGCTCTCAGCCTGTGTCTCTTCCACCCTCCTGCCAGCTCTGGGTTTGGTGTAGTGGAAAGAGATGCAGATAAAACGTCGGGCACTCCAGTTTGGGCGGGCTCTGCTATACCCTCGCACAACACAGGCAACCACCTCCCTGGCCTGGCAAAGGGTTTCATTTACTTGCCTCAGAGAGGTGAGGAGGAGGGGGGACGATAAATAAATACCAAAATCCTGAGTGGGGAAGGGTTTCTTCAGAGTAAAGCTTTGACTGAAGAAATCCATTATCATTGCAGCGCAGCACCGATGGTGGCCAGGCCGGCTCCTCAACAAGGAGCCTGCCTCCACCAGCCTTCTCCTTGCGAGATAAGTACTTACTTCAAGGTTCCGTTTTTTTCTCTTTGGTCAAAGGAATTGCAGAAGCATGCCAAGCCCCAAGCAGCACAAACAGCGAATAATCACTTGGAAGAGAAGCTTGTTGAAATGAGTCTTTCCTAGGGACAAGGTCGGCTGGCAGGATTGGCCTATAAATCACTGTGCCCTCCTCAGCTTACTGGCTCACGCTGAGAGATGAACTTGGCTGGACTCTGACATTTCCTAGCTTCTAAGACGATGCCTTGCACACAGTAGGCTTCTATTCATTGTTTACGGAACTGAGTAACTGTAAAGGTAGCCAAAGGGGGCAAAGCCATGACCACTTGAACTAGATAGTCACTATTCGAAGCCTAGGCAAGGGACAGAATCCAAATCAGACTCGGTTCCTGTCTGCAGCAAGTCGGTGGCTCATTCTTGCCAGCCTTTGCTGCAAAGGATTCTGGGGAGTGCCCAGGGAGGGTAGAATTAACACACTTACTGTATTATGTTGCATTGGTGATAAGACCAAAATTTGGGTTTTTTTTTTTTTTAAAAATGAGACTCCTGTGTTCTGTTTTGTCTCATTAGCGCTGGCAAGGGCCCGGCTTAGCACTTATGTCCTTTGCTTTGGGATGAAGGAAGGCTCATAGGCCATTTGGAAATTTACTCTTCACACACTGTGCTCTCTTTCTGTCCTCCCCGTGGGACATGGGTCTCCTGCTCATGGATGGGCTGTGCTGCCTTGGGCTGGCAACCAGGAGACAAGCGTGCCGAGTTGGTTTTTTTTCTGAACAAAATGGAAGTGGATACTGGTAAAGGAGTCAGTGGGAGTCAAAGTGCCTGGCAGTTCAGAGTGCCCGTGCTATGCCCAAATCCCTGGTTCTGGCACCCCCTTCTCCTTCTAGTGCCTATAAACACCAGAGGACAGACACGAAGCTCTCACACTGTTCTCTAGGGACAGCTCCGATACTTCCACATGGAGTTGGCCATATTGGAGTGGCAATCCACACAATGACAAGTCAGGCTCGCACAGTCACATGCAGCTTGTGCCCTCTGTAGGACCCTGTGAGAACCCTGGGGGCTGCTCTCGGGAGTACGACCATTTGGCAGTGGCTGGGACCATGTGTGAGCTTTGAATCTGGGATAGCAGAGGGCTTTACTCTATGTGGAGAGACTCTGTCATCTGGAGTAAGAGCTACGTAATAACGCCAAAGTTTGAGCTGAAAGAGGTAAGGGTCCCTCTCCAGGGGCTGGCCACTGACCTTTAGGAGGGAAGGGAATCTAACCACCCTGTCTTCCCGCCCAACTTGAAGGACTCTCCAGCCTATGACCAGGCTCATATTATATTCTTAGTAAGTTTCTAAAAAGCAAGAAGTACCTAATATGTTCAAAATGAAAAATCGCCACCCTAGGGTTTTAGTGGTGTAGCTTAATGGTGGGATGCTTGCCTAGTACATGTGAGGTCCTGAGATGGATACCCAGAACTAGAAAAAAAGCCTCCTTTGTTTATTCTAAACATACCCCAAGGTCAAGAAGCCATCAGCCAGTACCCTAGAAGGAACTACCAAAGGACGTCATGACATCACAGCGTGGAAGCTCAATGTTCATTGGAAAGCATCAGCTTGATTGATTACATCCTAAGAGGTTTCTTTGCACAAAATTCTAGCAAACAGGTCTGGAGAAACTTCGAGAAGCTGCTGCTTCAGATGAGAACAATGACCACAGCAAGTTTAAAGGATAAGGAGAAACGGTGCAGGAAGTCCAGGAAGAGCAGGTACATGGTTCAGCAAGCATTGTCAGCTTTGGCCATTTGTTTCAGGGGTCAAGTGTCTAACTATCTCCCCTGGCTCCAGAGAATCTACACATCACAGTATAACAAACGCTTTTAGTAAGGCAATGGGCCAGTTAAGAGTGTGGGGCTCAGGCTTCCGAATAGCTTCTATGTCCAGCCTCTGATATTGATCTTCTGTGTATCCCGGAGCAATTTATTAAAACTATTTGAGCTTGTTTCCTCTTAAGAAATGGGGAAATAAGTGGTCCTTCTCCTAGTTTGGTAAGTAGGGAACTGTGAAGTGCTTAGTGTCCTGGTCCTACAGAAGATAAACCCCTGCACACAATACAATGCGGAAGAGGGGAGTAGGTAGCTGGTTTTCTCCCTAAAGATTTTCCCAATATGATTAAAATAAGAGTTTAGGTTTTTAATGTGAGTAAAAAATGACAAAGTAAGGAGAATTCAGAAGAGGAACCAAGGTAGGAACACCCCTATTTCTGGAACACACATCTCGGATTCTCAGTACTCAGTGAGGGCCTCGGCACATTTGATCTAACTCCTTACACCCTCCCAGTTTGGTTGCAGATGGTACAGGCTATTGACTGCTGATGGATCTGGCGCAGGAGTGAAGCGCTCCCAAGGTTAACATAGCTCATGACCAGGATTCAGGCACAGAATTGTCTAAAGCCAGACCCGCAGCAAGAAGAGCAGCCTGGCCTGAGCAGGCTCAGGAGTGGATGCCCGCTCAGCTGACTCGAGTGAGCCTAAAAGGCAAGCCACGTCTGGAGCTTCAGGGTACCAGGGAGCAAGCCCAGACTCTGAGACTTCCCAGCACTGGCCTTATTAGAGAATTCTGACGGGGTTGAAGGAGAAGAGCCTGAGAATTTCCGGTGTGTGAACCCTACCTCCAAGAGCACTGCATAGGGGCAACCCTCATCTCCTTTTCCTACATGGAGGCTAGCCAGGAGGGACCAGGCCCATGACCTTCTCTGAGGGTCCTTCAGGATCACCATAGGAGGACCACCTAAGGGAACCCCATGCATCCACCCACTGCCATTTAATCTGCACAGGACCCGTCAGGGGCTCTTGCTCATGTTCCAGGCAGAAGAGAACGGAAGAAACACACAGGTCACCACCATCTACGTTTCTTCTTCAAGCCATCCCTGCTGACCCTGAGTTAGAGGCAGTGGGGAAATGTCTATGCAGATGGGGACATGTGAGTGAGGGAGACAGGGATGTGGCAGGACTTGTGTGTGGAGACAAAAGACCATCGTTGAAGCCCTCTGTGACCCCTCAGTGTTGGTGATGATAATGTATCATTTTTTGCAGCCATAGTATTCAGAAAAGATGAAAATGAACTGAACTTTATCTGGGGGGAGGGCGTGGATCTTAATACTCTGGCTAAAGTTCCTTTAGCTAACACACAGGGGTATCTATGATGGGAATTTATCATATTAAAAAGCATATGGAAAAAGTGACCTTAAACAAGGGAAACCTTTCATGCAGCCACGACATGGCTGGAGTGTGCAGTATGTCATGTGTCTCCTGAAGAAAAAGATGCCTGGCATTAATAACTAGCCCTCGTTCTTCCCAGAAGGTTCTGTTGAGACCCAGGAAACAGAGGCGGGACAGTGGCCTGACCTTGGCCTTTTCACCAGTGGGGGGAATTCCAAGAATTCACAATTAGAGTCCAGCACACCATGCTTTGTTCTCAACGGCTTTTCCTCCACCCAGCAGAGGCTGTGCTTCTGTTGACAGTAGTCAATGAACACAGAAGGTCAGACAGAAAGGCTCCCTCAACTTCTTTCCCTGCCTCCGTCCCACTGCAGAGACCAGGTCCCTTGAAAAAGCGGACAAAAGAAACACAGCACACATTCTACATCACACATTTAGAGTATCAGTGGAGTTTAGCGAGTCTCAACCTGTGTGTTGTGACCCCTTGAAGTCACGTATCAGATAGCCTGCATAACAGCTATTTACATTATAATTCATAACAGTAGCAAAATTATAGTTATGAAGTAACAATGAAATTATTTTGTAGTTGAGCGGTGGTCACCACCACATGAGGAACTGTATTAAAGGGTCACAGCATTAGGAAGGTTGCAAACCCTTGGCTTTTTCCTTCCTTGGGTTGGTTTCCTTCAGTGAGACTGGGTTTTCAGCCCCATCCTGCTCGCTGTTACTTCTTTGCCTGGTTTTTCTCCTGGGCTCTCTGAAAACAGAGCCCAGATCGGGTGACATGCCAGGGATGGGTTCATGCCTAGCACTTTTGGGTAGGCCTCGACTGGTGGTTCTTCTAGTCTTGGAGGCTCTTCTGCCCCGGCCAGCAGGAGTTATCAAATAACACAGAAGATAGTTGTGTGGGACTGAGCCTGCAGGTTACAGAACCCTGAAAGAGAGACAAATGAGGGTCTGTGGCTAGGACCCTTGAGGGTCTCTGAGCTGACAAGAAGGAGCGGGACTTAGCTGTGAAAGAGCCCCGGGTGGGATGTTGGGGAAATATGGGTCCAGGTCTGAGAGGAACCCTGAGAATGATAGTGCACTATAGGCCAGAGCTGGTTCTCTGGAGGTGAAGGACAGGAGTTGTCTTAGGGTTACTATCACTGTGAGGAGACACCAAGACCATGGCAACTCTTATAAAGAAAACATTTCATGTGGTGGCTCACTTACAGTTCAGAGGTTCAGTCCATTATGGTGGGGAGCATGGTGGGATGCAGGTAGGCATTGTGCTGAAGAAATAGCCAAGTGTCCTACATCTTTCAGGCAACAGGAAGTAGACTGACTGTCATGTTGAGTGAAGCCTTGAGAAAAAGACCTCAAAGCCCACCCTCACAGTGACACGCTTTCTCTAACAAGGCCACACCTCCTAAAGCGCCACTCCCTTTGGGGGCCATTTTCTTCCAAACCACCATAGCTGCGGAGGCCCACAAAAGGCCCAGCCTTTGTTTCCTGGAAGAAAGACTGCCTGGAGGAAGTCGTTATCTCTCCAAGGACTCCACTGAGACACTACTTGCTTCTGATGCCTGGGACTAGGCACCCCCATCCACATTCTGAGATGGTCACCTGATTCATCAGAAGGAACAGAACTTGGAGTGACTGTAACCGAGGACCAGGGACAAGTTAGATGCACAGCAGTGGAGTGTGCCCAGTGAGGACCATCGCTGAGCACAGACAGGGCACCAAGGAGGCCAGAGAGATGTTTTAGGCCTCAATGCAGACTGGACAGTACTGAGGTGCTAGGCATAGCACAGCAGGACCCTGGAGACTGTGCTGCAGGGAGCCTACCCCAGGATGGAGGCAATGGGTAGCATCCTTGAAAAAGATGGCAGGGCCTGAGCCTTGGCAGGAGGTCCAGGCCGTCTTTCCAGGCCAGTGAAAGACCAGAAGCATCGGTCTGAGGAAGACAGTGCAGTGTGGCAGACAGAGGCAGCCATGTCTGAACATACCCCAGACCCCAGCTTTTGCAGAAGGCAGCTCCCCACTCCTTTACAGTCTCATTCATGTTCCCGAAGCCCTGTGGTCCAGACATTGACCCTCCCAGAGAATCACCGTATTCTGATACCAGTCTGCTCCAAGGCGTGGCAGGCACAGCTTGTCTTTACTTCTAAGTAAGGAAACTAAGAATGTTTCCACAGGCTCCCCTCCCACAAAGAATGTTAGGCAACTCCTCAAGGGTCAGTGTCACGCCAAACAGAGGACTCATGGGCCACCTCTAATGCCGTCTCCACCACTTGAGATCACATAATGGCTAGAGTTTCTAGTCTAAGGCGAGGGTCCACAAGTGTGTGCTCCTGAAGGTTGTAGATGTGAGGGGAGGCAGGCTTTCAGCTCACAAAACTGCTTTTCAGTACTGCCACAGCTACTAAAAGTATTAACAGCTACACAGCTACAGTTGGCACTTCTATGCTGACCCCTTTTGAACATGTATCACGTGAAATATGTTACCTCTTTTAATCCTGGGATTAAATACTCTGGGATAGGTATTCCCAGTACCCCATTTTGTAGATAAGAAAACTGAGTCGGAGGCACAAATGACTTCTTCATGAAGTAGCCAAGGGGGTCAAGTTTTGAACCTACATAGCATGAGGGAAAGAAATGTGTGTCAACCTCATTCTTCTATCCAGTTGGTGTATAAACTGATGACGTGGTCGCGCCATGGTATGGTTAAAGGGAAGGCTTTTATTGTAGGTATGACAGAGATTCCCTAGTGCCCAGATTAGGCCAGGACTAGAATGGCAGAGGATTTACTGGTTGCCCAGCTGGCCTAAGGGTCCACTTCCCAAGCCCTTGCTCATAAACAGCACACATTCTAAAGCGTCTGCCAGGCAGCCAGCTGTCTGTGACTCAGATTAAAGTTTCCTGTGGAAACAAAGCGACCGTGGTCATGAGGTGCCTGAATGGACTGAGGAGGCAGATATAGCCACAATCCAGCTTGCTGAGCCACGATGCGAAGTGTCTGTGGTAGAGAAGGAAGAGGAAGAGAAAGGAGGTCAGTGGCTAAGTGAATTTGATCTCTAGAACCAATATAAAGGCGGGACGAGAGACCTGACTCCACCAAGCTGTGTAATGTCTCCATGCGTGGTGTGGGATGTTTCCCTCCCCCATCATATATACATATAATAAAGACAGATGACAATGATGGAGGAAGAGAAAGGATTGATTGTCCACTCAGAGAGAGGGAAGGAGGGGCAGGAGGAGGGAGGGAAGATAAGAATAATCTGGTAAATAATGGCACGGGACACGAGGAGCGGAACTGTGGAGTTGGTGTGTAGGGTGCTGGCTGACAGACCCTGCCCAGCAAGCCTCAGTGGCTCCAGAAATGAGGGTCTCCTGTGTCAGGTTCACAAGAAACTCAGGACAAACGTCTATCTGGGACAAATGGTGTCTATTAGACTACCAAAGCGCAAGCTGGCCTCCAGGCTTCTCAGCATCGAAAATACATGGTTCAGAAGCTGTGCTGGCATGCTGGCTCTTTTTAGCTTGTCTCTCCCCTACCTTCTGCCACCCTGCACCCTAAATTCAGCTCATGGGCTTCCCTCCCCCCCAGCTTTATTCCTCTAGAACCTTGCTATTTCAGCCACAAGCTCTCTCACTCCTCTCTTTTGCCTTCCTCCCCTCTCTTCTTCCTCCTCTCTTGTTCCACATCGCCCTCCTCTCATGGACCTGACCAATCTGCTGGTCATCATGTTTAAGCTACTACTTTCTCTCTCTGCTCTGGAGTCTTCCAGATGCCTCTGGCTGTGCTCTCCCTCCTATCTACAATAAAAACCGATCCCTCATCCATACCTTGGAGTGGGCATTTTCCCACTTTTTATGCCCTGGGAGTGGAATCCTGCCTTGGTTTTCCTCCACACGTCCATTACATGGACTCAGCTGGGTGGTGGTGTGGGGTGGTGGCAGTGGTCCATTTCATATGTCATCCAGAAGATCAAATTTAGGAGCCTCAGAGAATCCTTCTCAGCACTAAGGTGGGATAAGAGACCCTGCTATCTAGCTTCTGAGTCACAGACTTATTTATTTAATAAAGCATGCCTGTCTGGTTGCAGGCTTTGCTGGGATGCCTGTTAATCAGTATGTCAGGCCCACTTACTCATGGAGCCACCAAAGAAAATGGGCTCTGGCTTAGACACTGCTCCGGGCTGTAATTTCTCAGGCAATACTTCCTCCTTGTTCTAAAGGAGGGCTGAGGTCCTTGGGGAAGAAAGGCTGCACTGGGGCCACGGATGGGCTAGATGAGACATGATTCCCTTTATGGAGAGGGCCTGTTCTGCTGTGTAGCTGCCTATGAACTTGTTCTAAGCCAACCCACCACCGCAAACAATGCCATGCGGAGATGAACCCTGCCCTTTCACGCTGTTTGAGCACTGTTGTCAGTTCTATTTACGACTTCATTCATGGGAGACCTTCTTCCACCCAGGCATTGTGCTGGGTCCTGGGGCTGTCAAGATGGGGCAGACAGCTCCCGTATTCAAACCTCTCACAGGGGCTATTAGGGGATGGTTGCCATTGTGATGAGAATAATCACAGAGAAACATGGGTGTTGTAGAGGGCAGGGACAAGGTCCCCTGAAGGCCTGCAGCCACAGCCTGGAACAAGAGGAGGTGGAACCCAAGTTCAGCATTGGAAGAGGGGGAGGGAGAAGGGTGCCCAGTGCAGAAAAGATGTCCTTAGTGACAAGAAAGAGGGAGGAGTGGTATGCTTAGGATCTGTGAAGGGTTTAAGTAAATGAACAAAAACGAAAGGGTGAGGGCAAGTGGAGGAGGAGGGTAGGGAGAGACCGTGACACATCCAAACTACACATCCTAGTTTAGAAAGAGCTTGGGAAGGTGGGAAGGCACTGATAAGCATCTCGGGATATTGAGAACCAGTAAGAGCCCTCACTAGGGCCAGGATGGTCAGAATGGGAAGATCAATGTTTTGGAGAAATATCCAGAAGTGATTTTGGTGAGCCCTGGCAGCTGACTGACTCTCAATTTCATTAATTAATTCATCCAAGAGTTCTTGAGGGCTGATGCCTGGTAGGCTAGTGCATGGACAAGGGAGAGTGGCCCATCAAAGACAAACCCTAGCTTCTAGGCTTGAAAGACCAGAGAGCTGGTGTTGAAGTGCTGGAGAGATTGAGGATATTAGAGGAGGTACACAGTCTTCAATGGCTGTGCGGGAGCTTGAAGGGTGGGCAGATTTTATACAGGGGGCAGTAGACAGGAATGAACATTTTATGTGGGAGAACCAATGAAGGAAAAGCAACAAGGATAGAGGCATGTGATCTATGGCAAGGAGAAAGACTACATCTTATTTTTAGGGCCCAAAGGTTTTGAGTTATAAGAAGTACAGAACACGATCCCAAGCACTGGCCCCCTCCCTGCTCATAGTAAGAACCTATTCACTAACCAACAACGGCCGACCTCTTGTATGGTCAAGTTGCTTCTCCGAGTTTACAGAGAGAGGGGCCAAATTTCTGCCATCAGTTGTTCTTGGATCCTGCTGGCAGTCCTCACATAGAAGCCCAATGGGTACCTGTCAGGATAGGCCAGAATGAGGGAAGACAGTGCAGGGTGTTGGAGTCAGTCTCCAAGACAACCGTAATCCCGGCTTCTTGCCTGCCTACATCATGCTCAGCTTCCTGACTCTACCCAAGGCTTTCTTGGATCAGGACTTCCTGGCTCTAGGACTCCCTCTTGCTTGTTGTCCCTTGCACAGGTCTCTTGGGGGTTCCTGGAGGGTTTTAAGAATGGGGAAAGTGGAGAGAACCTAATGCGAAGTTCCTCGCATGGAAAATAGGCAATTGCATTTCATGGTCCTTGGAGGCTTCCCAGCCCCACTCCCTGGAAGCATAATTACAGATGTCTCCCTGCGTACAAACCCTTCCTACGCACGGCATAAAGGAATACAATTCCTGGCTGTCCAAATTACAACAGACCATAATGCACAAAAGCAATAAACACAGGTTCTAACAGCAATCAGATACACTTATCGTAAACAATGGAGGAGGGTTCTTTTTTTGTGTGTGATTTATTGCGCTTGAAGCAGGTTCAGCATTACTCCTTAAAAAATTTGGTTATTCTTATTTTCCAAGCCAGAGTTGCTGGCAGCCAGCTGACGTCAGACAAAATTGCTCAAACGCAGCAGATTTTAAAAATAGGGCCAGGGTGGTGTTAAGACAATAACACTAGGAAATTTGGGGTAGCTGTAGGCTGATGTGAAACTCCAAAAATAGGACCTTTTGGGGTGGGGTTGTAAGTTCCCCCAACCATGCCTCATGCATCCTAAGTGAGTCCCCACTGGCTAATGCCCAGCACTTCTGATTTCTCTCACAGTCTGCCTTAGTGTTGTGGGATGGAGGAGACTGGTAATCGGAGTGGGCTGAGGGACAGTCTGGCCTAGCACATCAAGCTATACAATGTACCCATTCTGGCCTCATTTGGCTCTTGGAACCAGATACTGGCAGAGTCAAAAAGTCAACTTGACACAGCACATTTGAGCTGTGAGGTCTGCAAGGACCATTCGAAACAAAGCTTGCTTTCTCTAGCATAGGTGTCCCCTTGACTGCTACACGCTATCTACTGTTTGAGGAACAGAGGCCCAGTAGCAGGCCATGGGATTAGGAAGCAAGGACAATTCCCAGCTTATCAAAATATCAAAACAGATATTTTCAACCTGGATTCAGAGAACTCTAGGGATCATAAATAGGTATTCCAGGGACTCTTGAAAGGGCCACACCTGCTTCGTGTAGGGAATTGTTTTTATTTATTGTCACTAGTAAGTTTCTATAAGATGGGGAAATATGGGAACAGATAATTAATCTTTCAGTAAGAGTTAGTAAATTCCGTTTGTGACCTACCCCGTCCTCCACTGATTTAACATCTCCCCTTGATTTTAGTAGTTGAGGGGACAAGGACCAGCACATTCCAGGACAGCACTCCAGAGAGACCCCAAAGAACACGCTCTGATACTGTCATTCCCACTCCCTTGGAAATCATCGTATTCCAGGTCCAATAAGGGTGACAGTGGCTAGCCTGCTCCCAGCTACCCTGGTCATAACTCTGGGACTTGATTTGAAGGGAAACTGGCAACAAAGAGCCCATCTAGAGGCTGGTCCCTGTGAAGCAGAGCTCCCGCTGCGCGGTTAGAAAAGCACAGTACATGGGCATTGAAGCTGCTCATCTTGGATTCTCTGGGGACTGTAAAGAGACCCCTTTAGCCAATACCCGTGGGGATTGGAGAGGAAAGCACATAGCTCTGTACCAGCCGACATGTCATTGCAGGCTGGGAGGCGAAGCTCTCTGTTCTTAGCTTGGAGCAGAGAGCAGAAAGATCACTGAGCTATACAGATCCTGATAAGAAAAATGGATTTGTTAGTGACTACCCAGTCCTCCGAAAACAGCCATGATATCTTGCTCGGAGTAAATTCTCTGAAAGCTACTTGTCTGGGTGGAAAAAGAAAATGCATGGATCGTTAACGTTTACCAAGGAAGTATAGCCTAGGTACCATCTTAAACTCCTTTCGTAATTGACCTGTTTAGCCAATGCCAGGGAATGGCTGCTCTCACGTTAGGTGAGTATCTATATTAAAGATGGGGAAACTGAGTCACAGGGAAGTTAGTGTGCTGAAGTCTATGGAACTCAATCTGATTTCTACCTGCCCACACACATTCCTCTCCATTGCGAGTCCTGCCGGTCTTCTATGAGTTCTCCTCTCACATCCGTGGTGGCTGGATCAATACATGTATGTGAAGACAGGATGAATGCCACTTAAAACTGCAACACTGACATTCATCCTCTAGAGTCACAAAGTCATTGTCACCGTTCAAACCCTGCGTGGATACCCACTCACTGGTCTTCCTCCTGCTATCGCTCTTGTAAGATCAAGTCTGGCCAGCTTCTGAGTCACGCCAGACATCTAAAACCTTCAAGGTGGCAGACCCCTGTCAAACGACGACGTGTCTGGCTCCGATAGCGTGTCCCCAGACAGCAAACAACAATTTCAGAAAACACAAAATTTGCTTTTTTTTGATAAAGACAACAGTGAATCATGCCTCAAAGAGTGTCCCAGCTTTATGAAATTTTGATAGAGACTCTCACAGCTCAGCAGCCCTGCCCACAAATATGTCTAGTCCTCAGACTTGAATCCTTTCTATGTGGACACTCGAGGGGCATGGCTTCCCTAATCCTCGCAGACTGGTGACCCTTTCTCTGTCTTCAAGGCTCTGTGTCTCTGTCATGCATCGGCTGGTCACTCCAGCAAGGGAAATCTTTTATGTTTTCTTTACTGGTCTCACAAGGGCTTGCTTTTTCATCCAGGCAGCAGAACCTCTGTGGGCACCAGTTTCCCAGGGAGCTCAGTGTTTATTTAAACGTTAAGTACTGGTCTACATTCTCATGAGATTTTTTTCTTTCTTCTCCATCCATGGGTGTGCTGTATTGTGCGTGTGGTGTGTGAATATGCTTGTGTCCACGCACACTTGTGTGAAAGCTAGAGGAAGATGCTGGGTGTCTTGCTATCGTTCTCCCTCAATTCCCTTGAGACGGAGTATCTCCATGAACCTTAAACCAGGCCAGCAGTCAGCAATCCCTGGTGATTCTCTTGTCTGTCTCTTATCGTGTTGGGGTTACAAGTATGAGCATGACAATGCTCAGCTTTTTACAAGTCCCAGGGATTTAAACTCAGGTTGTCATGCTTGTGCAGTGCACAAGTGCCCTTGCCCTTGAGACATTTCTATCACTCTTAGAGATTTTTTTTAAATATATATTTTTGATTGTGAGACTTAATGGCCAAACTATCTCTCTAGTCCGAGATTTTTACATCTACAAATACTGTGTGCTTCTGATATTGGCATTGTGATAAACTTCAGAAGGAACTAAATATGGTGCCATCTTGATCTTGGCTATTTACCCTCCAGGATCATGAGACAACACCTTTCCGTTGAGTAGGACATCTAGATGATGTCACTTCTTTGTGGTGACATCGCCAGCGAATGGACAGCCAACCACAGAAGATACATCCATTTTTTTCTTTTTTGTTTCTGACTTAGCCTTGCTAAGCTATTTAACTGCCCTGTATCCTTCACTGGTGTTTTCCTACTGCCTTGCTATGCTCAGCTGCCTCCCTATATGGCAGCCTGGGCATTGGTGCAGAAGATGGCTTGATGGGCATCTCTCATCAACTCTACACCTGCCTACCTTGGAATTCAGCCACCGACTTTCCCCCGAGGGTGAAAGTCATTCTCCCACTAGAGCTCCAACATTTTGACACTCACCAGACACTTACTACACTTGCTGTTCACACCACCTCCTTGGACAGGGTGTGGCTCCCCTTTTTGCTTGCTGGATAAGCCCAGCATTATCACCTATAAGACTAGGCTGGTGGCAAATAGGGCCCTAAGGGGAGACTTTCAGGAAGGTGACACCTTTGCTTATCTCTGCTTAGATCTGGGAGGTGGCCAGACCCACAGCAAAGCTGGCCAGAGTGACAGCCAAACCCACAGAGGCCTACACATCGTTCCCTTAAACAGCAGGCTTTCTACAGCATAGGTGCTCAGAGTCAGGCTCAGTCAAGCAACAGGTCTCTGGAACCATACTGGAAACTTTGCCAAGCAAGGTGACTCAACATGAAACTACAGCAACCACAGAAGCCTGCTGGTTTCTGGGTCAAGACTTCTCCATCTTCTGGATAATTCTGGGCACTCTTCAATTCATCCTCAGGGACAGAACTAGACGTAAGCTTTCTGGAAGGCAAGACTTAACCGAGCCCCCCCCCCCATCACTGTCATGTGGCCTCATGTGACACAAAAGGGTCTTTAGGATGCTCTCTGAGTTCTTCCTGTTCTCATTTCCTCCTCCCCTTGATCCTGTTTTTCCCCTGGGGTATGGGTGGTTGTGTAGCCAGTATGATTAACTTCACTGGGACTATAATCTCAGGGAGGAATGGAATGGAAATCATTTTTGGAATATAAATCAAGTAAGAGTTCCAGCTGAAGTTATTTAAAAGAAATTAATTGACTTGTACTCGCCACAATACACTGATAAGAGTTCATTTCCAAGTCCGTTAGGAATAATGAAAAAAAACAGTTAAGAAAATCCAACTGTCAAAAGCAGCTTGCAGTGACTATGGAGATGTCCCACAGTCCCTGGGTCACAGGGGTTGGGGTGCTCAGGTCTGCAGGAGCCAAGCTCAGACTCGACTGTATTTTTCTCTTGTGTGGGATTACTTGAGTTTTAATACTATAAGATTCTTAGGGCTGAGACTCTTTCCAAGCTGCTTTGTATTTCTGTATAGCTCTATGGACATATTAAATCACCGCCGAAGGAAGGATGCTGGCTAGATAAGGATGTTTTTGCATGCAGTGGTTCATTTTCCTTTTCATTTGAAAGGCCTTCTAAAGAGATATTTCTCCTCCCCCTTATCGACTGTAATGACCTTAAGGAGGAGGGAGTGGCAATATTTAATTAAAGACATCATTGGCTTTTCTCCTCCACTATTTCAAATCCATGGCTGAGGATAAGTTGTGAATACACACACACACACACACAGAGTAGGGTGAAGAAAAAGTCTCCACCTTGTAATCCAATGCAAGACCTTGAACTTGGCAGCCAGTCTCAACACACACATTCCCTGGACCATATACACAGACACTATTGCACATCATGTCCTTGTGGGAGTGATTTGCTATTTTCATTAAGGATGAATCCTTGCAGCAGAGAGTCAGAAATGACCTATGTCCCCAGTGCTGCACCAGCCCACGGACACAGTAGCAGAGCCTTCTGTCCCTGGATCCTGAACAAATACCCCGAGCACTCACGAGTACACACTCTAGGCCTGGAGGAGAGGCAGGCCCCCTGCTTGTGTAATAGGGATCACATGCGACATACTATTTTAGACACATCCCAAAGCTCATTAGATTCTCTTGGTTGAGGTATTAGTCTCATCATTTATATTCTTCAGACAAGGGATCAGAGGCAAAGGGAGTTTTAGTAACTTGTTCAAGGTGAAGCAGTAGGAAGCAGAGGCAAGACTGGAACCAGCAATTTGGTTTGAGATATAGGAAAACAAAAGATAGTGACTGAGGAATATTTGCTGGATGGTTTGAACTGAATCCATGGACTATAGGAACCCGTCTGGGAATCCCAAAGTGGTCACATTCAAGGAATCTGCACATGACTCCCAAGGCTTCTTTTCAAGGCCTTGGGCTTCACTGGCAAGGTGGACCTGTGGCAGAGGTGCTGTGGTAAGCTGTAAACTAAGGCCATTCTACAACCTCGCCATAGGCCCATGGCCAGCAAGGGGCAGGTTCTATCTCCTTTTTTTGAATATAGGTGAGTGTTGCTGGAGGCTGCTCATTCGTTCCCAGCCGCTCAGTCCCGAAATAATCACACAGAAACCTGTATTAACTGCAATACTATTTGGCCAATAGTTTAAGCACATTTCTAGCTGGCTCTTATGATATGGGAGGTGATGTATGCTGTGAATATGTTTTATTGCCATTGGTTAAATAAAGAAGCTGCTTTGGCCTGTGGCATGGCAGGATGGAGCTAGGCAGGGAAAACTAACCTAAATGCTGGGAGAACGAAGGCGGAGTCAGTGAGATGCCATGTAGCCACCACCAGAGGCACCAGAGATACCGCCACTGGAGCCCATTGAAACTTTGCTGGTAGGTCATGACCTAATGGTGATGCACAGATTAATGGAGATGAGTAAGTTTAGGATATAAGAGCTAGCTAGAAATGCGCTTAAGCTATTGGCCAAACAGTATTGCAAATAATATAGTTTCTGTGTGATTATTTTGGGTTGCAGCAGCCATGAATGAACAAACAGCCTTCAACTACACTCTTGCATCTTAAATTAACCCATTTCTATTAATCTGTGTATCACCATGTGGCTGTGGCTTACTTGCTAAAGTTCTGTCTGTCGTCTTTCTCCCGAGGGGCTACATGGCTTCTCACTGACTCCACCTACTCTCTCTCTATATCTTTTCCAGCCTGGCTATATTCTGTTAAGCCATTGGCCGAAAGTGGCTTCATTATTAACCAATGAAAGCAACAGATATACCAGGTGGGCTGTTGCTTTGTGTATAAGCTGAACAGTACAGCATAAGTGACAAGGCTTGACTCTGAGCAGCACAGCTCTGACCTGTTACCTAGGATCTTCCACCTGGGCTCTGAGCTTCTCTTAAGTGGACAGCGGACAGAGCTGATGAAGACTCAGTTCAGCCACAGTCATGAAGATGCCCTGTGTGTCAATTACTTTAGTGTCACAGTAACAAAAACACATGGCAGAAACAGCATGGCTCATGGTTTCAGCCCATGGTTGCTTGTCCCATCTGCTTAGGGACAATACCATGAACAGTGGGATCCCATGGTGGGGAAGAGCTGTTCCTCTCCTGCCAGATAGAATGCAGAGATGGTGATAGGAAGCGGGCCAGGGATGATGCCTCCTAGAAATCACCCTCAATGACTTTCTCTAGCTAGATCCCTTTAAAGTGTACCCTGCCTCCCCAAAATAGCACTTCCATCTGGGCATCAAGCCCCCAATATGGGATCATTTGGTGGAGATGCTTCATATTCAAGCTTGAATCTTCTGAATGGTCTCTGGATCCTTCAAATGAAGTATATATTCTCCAAGCATTCCCAGCTGAGGTTCTACATGGTTGAGGACAAACTTTTCCAGCTCTGTGCTGCTCAAGTCCTGACCCACAAAGTCTGTGATGAACAGAATGGCTTCTCATACCCCTAGGTTTAAGGCAGTTTGTTTTATAGCAATAGGAACTAGAATGGATGCTGAGTTATACACAGTCTCCATGCCTGGCATTGGCACTTCTTCCTGGTCTAAATAGGAACTGGTGGCACTTGGACCAGACCTTTACTGGGAAACGAAGTGAGGAGAGGAGCCTGACAGACAGAAATATGGTAGGACAGACGGAGGATGTGATAAGAACAAGGAGCCTTCTCTGGGTGGTTTCCAAAGGCCAGGGTTAATTGAGGCTCAACTCTGTCCAAAGATGCATATCCCGGGACCTCAGTTATGGGTGAGGTTCCACTCGAAGCAGACAGAGGAGGGCAGTCAGGGAAGCTGAGTCCCTAGTGCTCTAGAACCCTGCAAAGTGAGTCGCTCTTGAGAATAGCATAGGATGAAGAGCCACGAAGAGCCAGGAAGACATCTGTCCCACTGTCCTGAGCCTGGGGCTGGAGATGGACAATCCAAAGATGGATACTACTTCTCCTGGGGTTTATTTTGTTCCTCACCTCTAGGTCTATCATTTGCTGTGCCGGGGGTAGAAGGTGGGATTCTTGCCACTTTCTTGGTCCTTATAATACAGGACCCTGATGCCCATGGGAGTTCTCAGGAATCATCCCTACAGCAAGAAAACTGTGGCTATATGTATGACAGCAAAAACACAGTGGCCTCATCATTTTGCTTGAAACCCCGAGTTGCCCCTGCCTTTGCTGGCTTTAGTTACAGCTTTTCCTCATTCAATGAAAATAATAGCTAAGGACTTGAGGGCATAGGCTCTCTAGCCTAAGCATGGAATTATCTTGACCCAGACTCTGCTCAGATCTGTAATATTAGGAGAAAGAGCTGCCCAGCCTGCAGGACCTGGGGGTGAAGAGCCTGGTCTGGCTCTTAGGCTTCCTGCCCCTCTTCTATTCGTATGGGTATTTTGAAAAACTAGGTGGTTCAGGTGTGTGTTTAAGGCGGGATGATGGTATCTGATACATGCTAGGGCCCCAGAAAGCAGCTGGCTGTCCTTTGCGGAAACACGAGTGTGAGAGGAGCCAGGAATTCAGGTGTGAGATTCTGTGTTTAGTTTCCCGCTGCCCTCTGTGGCCACTGAGGCAGCCCCTTCGAACATCATATCAGCAACTACGGAGAAGGATCCAGCATCCAGTACCCACATTTAGGCCAGGCTACTAAAAGGGGATAGCCTAGAGTCCTTGGCAAAAGGATGGAGGGACACAGAACACTAAGTGATGACTACAAGGGTAGTGGCTTTCGGAGATGAGGATCAGGGTGAGTGCTCCTGCGGCCATCCTCCATGCAGGGGTCCTCTTCGTTACAAACACTAAGGAACACAGCATGTGTGAGACAAAGATATCATGGCAACAGGCCTGCATGGCCAAAGGGGTCAGGATGAGAGCCTCCCCATCCCTTCAGCATCACTAAGAAGCACTGGTCCATCATGTCCAGCAATGGAAGAGCGGTAATCAAATTCTGACCATCAGGACTACAGTCGGACCTGCCCACCACTCCTTGAAGAGTTGGCCTGTTTTCTCATTGATTTTTGTGAGAGATGAAAGGATTCCACGGAGTCCGGGTCCAAAGCACCGTGTTGCTGGGAGAACTGGTGTGGAGTGGCATAATGAAGCCGAAGCCATTTCTTTTCTCCGGTGGTCCTGTGGTCAGCCACAGGCTGCATGAGGAGAGAGAAGCTGACCTAATTAGCTATGCCTTACAGCTGCCTGGTGACTGTGGTGGCGGAAGGAATATCCTTTCAGAGACCTCCAGGCCTGGGGCATGGTTTCTGAGCTGGACCAGGCATCTTACGAAGATGTGAACCTGGAGTGTTGCTAGCTCTAAAGTCCCCACCCCTCTCTGGTCTGAGCCACAGAGAGTACCTGTCTGTTACAGGGATGCAGGGCACCACTCTGACCCAAGGGACCAATGCTTCAGTGCAGCCTGAGGAGTGTTCCAGAGAGAAATGAGTTGCTCTCTGCAAGTGTTTAGGGCAATCTGGATAACAGGGTTTTAGAGTTCTTTAAGGATGCAGTGATGGGGCTGCCAGTGTGCTTGCTGTCCTGAATGTCGTTTCCCTCGAGGGCAGAGGGATGGGACCAGGAATGGGCAGAGAAGGGGAATGGTGGGTGGCAGCACAGTCCTGGTTTGATGAAAGGGAGCTGCCGAAGACACCGAAGTGGCAGAGTGGGTCTTGGGATCGGGTGCTACTGGGCACCAGTGTCCTATCCAAGCGCAGGGCATATCTAAGCACAATTCTAGGGACACCTCCTGGATGTAGGAGAAGCAGACCCTGGGGCTGAGGAACACTCTGGGGACAGTGTTTAGGAACCCCATGAATATTAGGGTCTCAACTAATATTCTGCTCAGTATCCTGGAAGGCCTTAGATTCCACACATGGGAAGGTGTATGCCAGTCACAGAATGAAAGGAGCAACGGTAAACACTTAATCTTGAAAGGTAAAATGTTCAACCTCAGGGCCTAGAAGTTCATAACAAAGAAGAGAAGGGCCCCTAGGAGAGGTGGGGAGAAAGGAGAGTAGGGGTGTCTCTTTTCAGGCAAGAATGAATGACAAATCTCTGTCCCGGGATGGTGAGGGTAGCACATCAAAGATGCACAGTGCATCTTGGGAGAACACAGGAGAGGGACCATCAGGAGAGGTCCCCAGTCTGACTCATAGATGGCCATCCTCCAGAATTTCACAACTTTGAGTTTAATCTGGTTCTGGACAGGTGGTATCCTTACCCAGTCCCACCAGGACCCATCTCTCTAGCTCCAGCTGCAAGCAGGAGCTGCGATCCATTTTGAGAGAAGACAGGGCCTACATCCAGCCCACCATCTTCTGACCCCCCAGCCTCCCTGAACATAAACATTCTGATCGTAACCATGGAAACTAGAGGGTGGCTATAGATGGAGCAGTTAGAAGGCTGGTAAAGGCACCTATATATTCACTTCCCCAGCAACCAGACTTGTGCTGTGGGCTCTGCTCTCGAAGACTGGCTGATGACCCATCAGAACATCTACCTTAGCTTCAGCCTTGTCCAAATGAGCAGACTTGACATTTGTCTCTTTAAGAACTAAATAGTAGGGCAAGGCACTGGTGGCGCACGCCTTTAATCTCAGCACTTGGGTGGTGGAGGCAGAGGCAAATGGATCTCTGTGATTTTGAGGCCAGTCTGATTTACAGAGTAAGTTCCAGGATAGCCAGGGATACACAGAGAAACCCTGCCTTGAAAATCCAAAACAAATAAAACAAAACTCCAACCATCAACAAAAATCCCCACCACTGAACACTAATTTTTTTTTTAAAAAAACATTTTGATAATTTTTGAATGAAAAACATTCTAAAATGTGTTAGACTCTGCCTGGTGCCTGGGCAGACCTTGAATTGGCCTGCATGACCTTAGATTGTTCTAATGAACATTTGTGCCACATATACTGTGAACTTGAGCTGCTCTAGACCAGGCTCGCAGAAATCACCACGAAGGGGACTGAATGGCTCCCACTTCAGGGATTTTGGGTAGCTCCAAGAGTGGCTTTCTGTGGCCTTCGCAGGGAGTGGGCTAGCACAAGAAGGTCCTGAGAAGAGGAGGAGTTGGTGGGCAGAGCCTGGCAGTCTCTAATCCACACAGTTCAGCCCCTTCCAAAATAAACGAGAGAGCAATGTGGGCAGGATCTGGAGCTTTTGGGGACTTAGGTCTGTGAGATACGCTCAAAGATCTTCTGTCTTTTTCTTTCAACCTAACTGGTAGCACCTGTGGCCTTTCTTAGGAGCTTGATGGGGTCCCGGGCATAAGTGAGGTTGGGCCCTAGCAAAGTGAAGGGGCCATGAGTCCACAGTGCTACATTCTGCACAGCAGGGATTTGGCAGTCTTGTTTTGGCTCCCATTGACAGTGCCAATGACATTATGATGAATGGACATGAATCACACACCACCAACAGAAGGGAACACCTTCGGCCAGTCCAAGCATCTAAAACCTAAGCATTTCTAGTCTAATTGGCAGTGATCATAGCCAACAGCTAAAGAAACAAGTATCCTTAGTGACCTTTAGTCCAACATCCACATTCAGATAGGGTGACTGAGGTCTAGGCAATGCAATGATTTGCCAAAGGTCAGAGCCACCCCAGGGCCCTAGCAAGAGAGCAAGGTGTGGGCCTGGGCCTCCTGTATCCCCAAACCCGGGGTCCAAGCCCCTTGGGTCCCCCAGGCAGGCAGTAGCTTCTGAGTTGCTTTCTCCTGCTGCTGTCCTGTGCATTTTAATTGCTTACACTTTCTCTTTTCATACCCTGGGGTAATTTTACAAAGGGCACAACTCTGACATTCAAACAAAGCACATACATTCTCAGGTCATTTAAATCCCTTTGATTAGAGAGGAAAATAACAATTGCAAGAGAGGCACGGACACCACACGTAAAATTCATCTTGGCCATTCCGAGTCCCAATGGGATTTTATCCATTTGAACCAGACCAAAAGAATCATCTGCAGAGGGTTGCACGAGGGCCTCAGATCACACAACAGTCTGGCTGTTCTTTCTTGCTGTCTCGCAAGTCAGTAGTCTGTCTGCTTCCATCTGGAAGTGTGCACAGCACCCAGCATAGTGTAGCTGAGGACTTCCTCAGAGAGAGAGAGAGAGAGAGTGCAAAGGATTATGTGTGCAGTCAGGGACACTCCTTTGCAAGCATTTGGAGTGGCCATCAGCACACCGTAGTGAGAATAAAAGGCAAGCAAAAGGGTCATCCAGTGGTCAGAACACTGACCGCCTAGTGACCTACGCAGAAAAGGCTAACAGAGAGTTGTCAGACAGGTGGGTTTATGGGACTTCGTTTTCATTTTCTTGGGTAGAAAGTGGGGAGAGTCAGGAGATAAAGGGGCAAGAAAACCAGAGCCACCTCTGCCCTCTTCCAGGCTTCATGGGAATGACCACCTCTCAGGAGCCAGAAAGTCTGGAGCCAACAAAAAGGGATGTGGTAGATATGAGGGATGCTGAAAAAACCTGATTCCCTCACAGGAGAACCGCCCACCAGCAAGCCTCGGCGTGCACAGCAGAGTCTCAGGAACACACTGTTCTCTTTGTTGGAGCAGAAATCTGTTCTATGCTGATTATACAGGCCGATGAGTGGGCCTCTCTCGCTTTCGCTCTAATCTGGAGTCCTACTCAGCAAGCACAATCGCAGGCAAGCGATCCTGGAAACAGAATAAGCTTCCTTGCCATCCGTTGTTCTAGAGGCACTGCAAGTACCTGCAATTCCAGGTACAGAGGTATGCCACTGACTAGACTTCAGGACCTCTGAGTCCCAGCCAGGAGGCCTCACAACATGGGAAGAAGAACGTCCCTATGACCTGTCTATCACAGTGGAGCCTGGATGCCCAGGAGCCAGCAGCAACGGAAGACATTCGGTTTCAAAAATGCAGGTGATGTTTTAAAAGCTCTCACCATGCTAAAGGCATGTTTAAAACAAAGCAGCCACTACTTCTGGTTTGGGGTGTTGGCCTCGAAGTATTCTTCTTCCTGATAGGGAGGTAGGTATGCAGCAGAGGTCGGCATAGGTTTGTGCAAGACTGATTGGATCATATGCTTCATGTTTGTACCTTGTTTTTTATTTTGCATAAAAGTTACAAAAAGAACACTGTTTAGAGGAGTTTCAGGCCATCTGCCATGGTAAGGCAAGAGATGCAGGTCAGAGAACTTTCCAGATAAGAAGAGTATCATTTTAAAGATTTAACAAATAGTTTTACTAGTTGAAAATGGTAACTCTAAAAGTTTATTAAATAAAAAAGATCTAATTATTTAAATTCTATTGTTGATCCATGGTTTCAATCTGAACATCAGTAAGAGCACAGAGCAATTAATGAACAAAATGTGTTTGATCTGGATTGGCACCCTGGGTGCTCGTACTACAGGACCACTTCCAGGTAGTCAGTCCTTACCTTACTAGTCTGCCTGTGCTGGCACAGCCTCATCCCCAGAACTGGAATTCCCCACAGCGCCTCCCATCGAGGTTCCCTTCAATCTGAAGGAGTCTCAACTACAGCCCAGAAAAGCACACAGCCCTATCGAGAAACAGAACCCAAGGTCTCGAGCTAGCCTACTAATGAAAGCTGGTTCTTAGGACCATATGGGGAGGTTCCAGGTATCGGTGGTGTGAGTCTTTACCAACAGCCTCTCTGAGACTCACAGTGACCCCTGCAGTGTTCCAGATCCCCAAGATGACCCAGTTCATCCTAACACTGCTGCCCCTCCCAAACTTGTGCAGGAAGCAATTTGAGCTCATCAAGATGCTCATCAGCTCCAGGCTGGGCCACCTCTGCTTCAGACAGCACGCCCAGACCCGGAGATGCTGTGGAGCAGACAGATGCTATTTCCACTTCTGTTCTCAGGGAAAAAAAAGTGGCATAATCAAGATTTATCAAAATGTTCAAATCTCGAAAAGCATGTCAGAGTGCAGCTTTGTGCACTGAACTCGGCAAGGCTTTCACTCCATGTGTGGGATTTCAGATCTGGACTTTTTTTCCCCTTCCAAATTGATTCAAGGACATAAGGCATTGGAGAAATTAAGTTCAAAAAATTATACTTCCAAACTTAAAATTGTCCAGTTTTTAAAAGCAAAACCAAACCAAACAAAAAACAAACAAAAACCTAGACAACAACTTTCAAAATACTAAATAGTTTTTTAAATCAGAAAAAAAGTCTGTTAAGGTGATTCCTGAGTCTTAAACATGAATACTATGTCATCACTGTTGGCCATCCCTTCATCTTTCAAAGAGGTGGGAGGTCTGGGAGGCAAGAAGCAAGAAGGACCAGGGGCAATAATTAGTGGTGTCTCTAAGAAAGGGAGGACTTAGTTTTCCTGATGCTGGTCCAAGTTGTCAGAAATACAAAGCCAGGTTGTAATAAAATGTAAATTCATAAAGCAGAACACACAGGATGTTTAAGTAGAAACCACGGTAGCAAAATGTGCCTCATACCTCTCATAACTTAACCTGCGTCTCTGCTCTCTCCACTTCTTTTCTGACTAGTTAAGTGTTCTTTAGAGTCTTTCTAGACTTCAAAAGTCTCCTGTTTACCCCAAGGTTCTCTCTCTTCCCTGAAGACCTCCTGGGCACCTGTCCCTGAGCATCCTTGTTTACACGAACGTACCTCAGTGTGTACATTCTGGTGCACTGTAAGTACCACCTCCTTCCTTCCTCCTTCCCTGGCCATGCCAGGAAATGCTAGAGAGAGATTCTCAATCACTGTTAACTCTTTGGTGGAAAGCGCATGGTCTACTATTCAAGTGGGCAGCAACAAGAACATCATATATAAACAAGGATGCTCAGTAGAGGAAACTTCATGCAGCAGGAGAGAAGGGTTTTCAGGAAAACCTGGCATGACCTCTTCAACTCCCTGCCACTGTATGCTGTGCCACTTTGAGCGACCAAGAGTGACAAACCAAAAGATCTTCTTTAGCCTCGCTTGGGCCCTGACTTGGGTCTTCTCGGGTGACTGCTCCTAGTACAGCACTCATGAGTCAATGTGACTGTTTCTTTTAAAATTAACTTAAGTGGAATTAGCAGTTCAGCTCCCTAGTCACACAAACCACATGCAGAGTTTTCCAGTAGCTTTTAGCAGCATGGTGTAGAGCAGTTCCATTACTGCTGAGGGTTCTAGGCTGTGGAGACATAGGTTCCAGAATGTTCCTGATTTGTCTAGATTTGCCCAAAGCATGAAGAACTCTATATGCTGGCTACAGCAGCATCAAGTTCTCTTTCCAATTCGCTCCACAACCACATAGCGTTTCTGTACTCCAGTGGACAGGCTTCCCTCTGCCCTAAAGGCTTGAGGCAAACATGGAGGTGGCGAAGGGAGTCTGGGGAATCTCTGAGAAAGATCTGCTTCTGTCCAAACTTCAGATTCTCTGATGTTGATTAAAGTTTTTGCTAGATGCGCTGTCCTCTTGCTGTGAAGAAACACCATGGCCAGGGCAACTCTTATGAAAGAAAACATTTAACTGGGGTCTTGCTCGCAGTTTCAGAGGGTTAGTTCATTATCACACGGCAGAGAGAATGACGAGCATGTACGCAGGCACTGGAGCAGTAGCTGAGAGCCAACATCTGGATCCAGAGTCAGAGAGTGCAAGTGAGAGAGGTAGAGCCAGGGAGGGAGGGAGAGTGAGAACACACCTGGGCCTGGCATGGGCTTCTGAAGCCTCAAAGCTCAGTGACACACTCCTCCAACAAAGCCACATCTACCTGAACAAGACCATACCTCCTAATCCTAAACCTTTCAAATATCCCTGGTGATCAAGCATGCAAATCTATGAGCCTATGGGGCCCGTTCTTATTCAAATCACGCCACTCTAGATTCCTTAGTGATGACTTTTACATCCAAAATGTCAAGGGAACCCCTTCCACTTAATATCTGAGATTGAGAATTCGTCGACTCTCACTCAACGCTGGCATATAACTACTACAGTGTATACTGCATGTCTGCTAAAGATGCAGATTTTCAGCTCAAATCGGATACACAAAAGGATACCTATGTATATCATAGCTGCCATACATTAATTTGCTAGACCACAATAACCATCTCATTATGCACAATATATCAAAACATATTGTATACTTTACATTGGGAAAAATCCTAAGATTCTGGCCTGAAACCTTAGGTTAACCTTCTCTAGACCAAGCTGCCCCTGATACCAAGTAGTCAGTATTCTATAATTGGGCATCCTTACGGTGGCATAGGCTCCAACCCTTGACCACTTTGCACTCCTAGCTCAGATGTGCCTCATGTTCTGCACACAATAACAGGTTTGGCCCAGCTACTCTTTTGGGATAGCTGGAATTTTCCCTCCTTCCCATGAGGCTCAAGGTTGTACATCTTCAGGACCCAGTGGAAGAGACTCCAGGGTGCAGGGACTTCCCCAGACACCACAGTCCTCTGTGCCAGTCCCTCTTCTAAGTATCTGCAGCATCTATAGCTCCTGGCAGAGAAAGGGGGGTAAGTTCCCCATTCCTTTTGTGAACTGCACCTAGAGAAGGCTAATCTTGTCTGGGGAGCCTCCTGTAAGTCTGTACACCCAAATGTTTTCAGGTACACTCAAGCCCATGTGTACTGCCCAAGGGGGGCAGGTAACTATCCTGTCCTAGGAAACCCTGGATCCTGGACCTGGCCCCGAAGTGGAGATTCTTTACCAAATAAGGAGGGGGGAATGCAGGGAGGGTGGACCAAATGGACAGTGTGCAGAGAGGCAAAACATGGACAGACTGCCAGGGAGGAAAAAGAGTGAGTCTCTTTCATGCCGTGTTCAAGTGATCACAGCTGCCAAGAAAGAAATCAGCTCAGCCAAGATACCCAGGCCTGAAGGGAGCCAGGATTTCCTACCAAGAGAAACAGTGCCGGGCAGGAGTGACTATGATTGGACATTAAGTCATTTGAAAGGACTCGCAGTTTAATTTTTTTCTTCTACCCTATGAGAAACTCGTGATTCTTATATGGTTACAGAATAAATAGAAATGTGACTTCCATTTCCCCAATTTACAGGGCTGATCTCATGTGCTTTTTGACAGGAAATGTGATATTTTTGACAATCAACAATTCTCCTCGAGGTGGAGGGTCAAAGTCTCATTGGCCACACACTCTGATTTGTTTGTAGAGACACTCTTACAGAAACATAACAATGCATGGACTGGGCACATACAGGAGCGACAGCTCACGTGTATGTGTCAATACTGCCAGAGAGGCCATGAATGAGGGAAAACTCATGAAAGGCACAACCCAGAGAGGCCCCTGGTCTTGTCAAGGCCTGACTCCCTACAGCCTCATAGCTCCCTTCAATTTTAGAGACCCAAATCTTAAAAGTAAGCGGAGAGATTGTTGCGATACTCTGGGAAGGGAGCTGGTGCATGGTCTCCTTATGGGAAGAGGGCTGGGCAGTTTCTGCACGCCTCTTTCCAAATTCAAGAGAACTTGTGGAGAACGGAGGAGGAAAACAGGTCATTTTGACAATCCGGCGCTGTCCTGGGTCTTAAATTCAGAGGTAGGATGGAATCATGTCTGCGCATATCATTGTTACTTTAGAAAATGTATCTAAATGTTACACATATTATTTCAACTATATCTTGTCTTGTAAAAAATTGTCTGTGGTATGCAGGGAAGCAAAAAAATCACAATTTTAAGATGATTCTCACTTAGCTATGCAGCTCAGCATATAGGGGAAGCCAACATCCTCTTCGCAATCAGCATGCCCCTCTCAAACCCCAAGACCTGGCAGGCACAGTGAAGGCATCCAGGTGGAAAGATCACTCACCCAAGTCCCTGCCATAGGTGACTGGCTGCAGTTGGGCATGGGGACCAGGCAGCGGCTCCAGGATTTGGTTTCTAAGTAAAAACAAGCAGTGGGGGAAAGAACAGCTGGTGTTGAGTCTGGTGCTAGGATTAGTCTGCAACGCTAATCACAAGAAGTGGAAAAAATTAGGAGGTCCTGCCTGCCAAGGAGGTTTTCAAACACATGCAAGTGCGGCAGGCATGGTGGGATTAGATTCTCTCAGCACCAGCGAAGTATGTGTCCGCGAGTTGGAGCCGGCGTTTGAGTGTCACATCCCAGAGCTCGGGTTCTGACGCGGTGGACAAAGAGCTACCACCCAGCTGGAGGTGTGGGGACAGGAGAAAGGGTGTGCCTTGTGGGCTAGACCTCCAGTGCCTCTCTCTGATGCCCTGTGAGAAGCTGAAGCCAATGGAGAATGGGGAAAAGGTCCCTTGGTCTTGGGAGACACAGCAGAGCGCTATTACACTGGCCGCAGATGGTTACCCAGGGCAAAGGACAACGGCTTCCGTTTTAGTTAGGGTTTCTACTGAAATCCAAAATGCAAGTTGTGGAGGAAAGGGTTTATTTGGCTTATACTGTCATATCACCAAAGGAAGTCAGGACAGGAACTCAGACAGGACAAGAGCCTGGAGGCAGAAGCTGCAGAGGCCATGGAGGGGTGGTGCTGTTTACTGGCTTGCTTCACTTTGATATAGAACTCAGGACCACCAGCCAATGTGTGGCATCATCCACAATGGGCTAGTCCCACCCCCATCAATCACTAATTAAGAAAATGACTAACAGCTGGATCTTATGGGGGCATTTTCTCCGTTGAGGGTCCCTCCTTTCAGATGTATCAAGTTGACACAAGACTAGCCAGGACAAGTGTTGTGCAGCTTATATAAAAATGCCGTTCAGGATGTCACAACAGCAAATGGGAAAGTCCAGCAGACAATAGAAGACAACCCCAAACCTCAGCGGCAGCACTGTCACCTGCCATGAGACCAGTGACAACAATGGCTCGTACTCCCCTCAGTAACAGCAAAGCAAGGTGTGACTGGGGATTCCTCTGACTGCCTGTCGTCACCCTTAAGGGATAACTTCCAGTTTCCTTTAAGAATGAGTTTTCTTCCAACAGTGGACCAGAGGCAGCATTAGAGTTCTGTGGGGAAGGAGGCTGGAGCCCCAGGGGATGAAACCGGCACTCCCACTTCCCCAGAGCCAGGATGGAGATGGGCCAGGAGATAGACCCCAAGGACTCCATGACTGTGGCTGGGTATGGGGAGAAGGCCAAGCGATGGAAAATAAAAGTGGCAACAGGTTTTCAGATACTGATGTCTGGAGGGAGTGGAGGGAAACTAGAATGACAGCCCCTCCTCCAGCTCCATAGTTACTACAAGTTGAAACTCACTGCTTCAGTGCAGCACCAGGGTACCACTCAAAGTCATTCGCTCTATCACTAGGCCATGATGAGGGGTCATCCACATTACCATCAAGCCTCAAGGAAGAATGAACCACTGTTCTCTAGAGAGAGCTCAGCAGTCTCCAGGAAGGTCGCTTCAGCCCAGTCGGAAAAACACCCTAGGGGTACTCATGACAAAGAGCTACCACCCAGCTGGAGGTGTGGGGACAGGAGAAGTTACACACTTCACAGCAGCCTGGGTTAGTCTTGGTTCAGTTTGGTCTGCATAGAGTTGAAAAAGATGCTTGGTCATGATGGGCCTGTTTCCACTCAGCATCTCCTTAGGGTCACAAGATGTTTCCTCAGAGGAACAGCTGGGACAGATGTTCCTAGCATTCTTTCCTGCCTATCCCAGCTTCCCCAAACCCTCATTTTGGTGTTGCTATTTGCTTCTACAAAATGTGGAGCTTTTCAAAAAGACATTCAATTTCCTTTGTTGCTATTCAGTTGCCATAGTCAATTAAAATCTATCAATGCCCCTGAATAAATTTGTGCTAGGTGAAGAAAGAGTCTCGGCACAATCTCTCGACATGATCTCTATTACCTTATGTTACTTTAATAGCTAGAGTAATAGTTTGTTATTAATGGAATTAAGCAATTTAGCTCAAGCTTCCCAGAGGTCTTTTAAGACAACTATTATAATTTGTATTCTCAGATTTTCCATTGAGTAGACGCCATGTGTTTTACATTACTTGCTAATGTTTCAAGAGATAGCAGTAGTATATTTAATATCTGGCTTTGTTTAATGAGTCTCACCCTCTTTCAATGTAGGTAAGTGCTCCTGGAATTCTGAGCAGTTGAAAAGTCTACATTGTACAAATAATTATCTTTAATATTATTATCCAGTCCAATTTCAATTTGTACCTCCACTTTGCCATCTATCTGTCCTTAAGATTTGATCCCAAATGTGTGTGTGGTTTGTGTTTTTAAGTTTTCTCAATAGAAAACGATCTCCTGTCCCCGGCAAGAAGGCCAGGAGACAAAGCACTTGCTTCTAGTGCCCATACAGACACATACATGTGTGTGCGTACACCTGCACACATCCACTGCTCACACTAATTTAGCATATTTGAATAGAGTCATATTTAAACAAGGATTTCAAAAATGTTTTTTGATGGTAGCAAAACCTGTTTTTAGAAGAAATAAATGTATTCACTGCATTATGAAACAGCTTGAGAAAACAAGATCTTACAATGTACACCATCTCTGTATTTAAAGAGTTTCATTTCTATTCATGAGCTCCTTGATTAGATACATGGAAAATATCATCAGTAAAATATGAATAATTCTGACAAATTAATAGCCGATTTTTTTAAAATGAAAATATGTGTAAGCATCTCATTCTCATTAGCTAAAGCTGCCATCGGGGGTATATGAAAACTGTGGTCTGCCTAGCTGTGGTACAGCAAGTGGCAGAGACAGCAAAGCCCCTGGCCTGGGACCTCCTGGGAGCTTCGCTGGCTGTAAAGGGATAGTGCTACCGGCAAGAACAGGTTGGGGGCAAACTTAGCTCCACGTTTGTGCAGCACTTCCTGTCATTACAGGAGGGAGGAAGGGCAAGACGGCTGAGCTAGGAGATGCGGGAGCAGAAAAGAACCTTGAAGATCATGTCCAATGGCCCATTACATCTTGGACTGTTTCCATCATGGCAGAGGACAGGGAAGTAGAAGTAACTCCCTTTTCTAGGTTACACAACACAACCGAGAGAGGCTGGATTTGAATTTTGGTTTGTGGGCTCAGAATTCAATGTTATTTCTGTGCAATGCACAAGTCCCATCAGGCATATGAGTGCCTGCATTTTGCCAATGACCGTGATGACCAAAGGGGACAGGTGCATTGACTAAAGGTCAATACCTTTGAGAAGAGGGAACAGATTGGGAGCTGGTAAATGCTGAAGAAGGAGCACTTGCTTCAGATCAAAGACTGGTGTGCACTTGGCCTTAGCACTCTGTCATCTAATATTGTTGAACTTCTACCGACTCATCTGTGAAAATGGGAACAATTCCTACTTGACGAGGCTACTGCAAGGCACTCAAAAGGTTATATGAGGACTCAAAAGGTTATTCCCAACATGCAAGAAGCAGAGGCAGGTAGATCTCTATGAGTTTGAGGCCAACCTGGTCTATATAGTGAGTTCCATCCGGTTATAGCTACACAGTAAGACCCTGCCACAAACAAACAAACAAATAAAAAACCCACAACACAACACCAGTAAAGATTATACTAGGGTTCTGTGGGTTTCACCACAGAGAAAATATTCACACCAGCTCCTGTTAACTGAGCACATGGTAAGGTCATGGAGAGACCACAGAAAAGTTGGTAGAGGTGTTTGTTCCTCTTGCTCAACACACCTCTTTGTGACTTCAGCCTTCCAGCTGCAAACACGTTATTCACAGAACTCCAGAATATTCCTTAGAGCCTTTCCATGCATTTCCATGGAGAGTCCCCATGAACTTTGGCTTTCTTCATTCTCTGGCCCCCATTCCAGAGGAGAGAGAACCAACTGCTACAAGCTCATTTCTCAAAACCAGGACTCACTTGTTTGCTAGGTGGCCAATGGCATCCTTTAACTCAGGTACCAGGCCCGGTCTGCTGAGACCATGTGGCATGCTATCAAACCGCTCATACTGATTTTAACGGGTGGGGTGGGCAAGGCTGGTGGCCCTAGCAATGTGCAATGGAGAAGGTTATCAAAGGGTTCTTTTCTCTCCTGTACCTAGCCGTGTGGCCAGCAGAGCAAAGGAGCAAAGGGAGGGAACGGTTGGTTCTGTCTTGGGCCTGTTCAGAGAGGATGATGGGAGCAAAGTTCTGAGTGGAGAAAACAGCATCCGAGGGGCATGGTGGTGGGAAGTACCAGGGTATGATCCTCTGGTGTGTTTCCAGCATGAGAGAGGCAAGTGTCTCGATTTGCCTTGGCCTACAGGGAGTAACAGTGCGATGGGGCTCAGTGGGCAGGATGAACTGGTAGAAGGAAGAGAACTCAGTGGCTGGGTTAAAACTGTTGAGGGCCCAGGTCAAGAGCAGTGGGGAGTGGAGAGGAAGGATACACAGGGGACAGGTAGGAGAGAGCCAGGAGTCTGGCATGTGACATAGAGGTATGCAGTGAAAGCTGGCTGCCTTAAGTCTGGGTAGGCGATGCTGTCATTCTTCAGAGTTGGGGGTACAACTAAGAACAGGGCTTCAGGACGGAGGTGAGTCCAGGCAGGTCTAGGGTGACTGAGGGGCACTTTGGTTGGGGGAGGGTAGACAGATGTGTGGGACAGGAGCTTAGGGACAGATTTGGGAGTTGCCAGTTCATAGGTGAGGAACAGGAGATCAATAGTACTTGGAAGGCTGGAAGCCAGTGATAAGGGATTCAGACCACTCTGCAGGGATGAAAGAGGCCATGGAGAGTAAGAGGATTAGGAACTGATGGCTGGTACTGGAGAGTCTTACACCTCTGCATGCTACCAGCACTGAGACTTACACTCCGGAGCTCAAAACTCAATGTACTGAAACCCCCAGCCCCATCACTCACCAAGGCTCCTCCAGGCTAGCCTCTTATTCCTTTCTTGGAGGCTTTTCCTAAACAGGAGGCAGAATGGCTAGAGAAACATGCTCAGGGTCCCCAAGCAGCACTTAAGCTGTCAGGTTCTAGAAAGAACACAGCTCAGGAGATGCTATTACCCATGCACCCACCTGTCACAGGGCTTGAGGCATCTGTGCAATGAGGGGTCTTGCAAAAGGAGTGGGTAGAATGTTCTGTGCCACTAGGGGCCCTTTGCCCTATTGGGGACAGCTGGCTTCTACACACCAGGGATGGATGCTGTTCTCCCTGGCAACAGCCAGAGAGTTTCGGTTTCAGAGCTGGTGTAAGGAAGGAGGGAGGAGAAGAGCTCAGCCTGTCTCCTGGATTAGCCTAGGCAGCCTTCCAAAGCCCGCAGGGACCCTCATGACCCAGCTGCCGGCATAGGGGAGGTTAGGCTGGGAGCCCATCCTTTTAACCAGCCCTGAGGGGGAGCTGGTGCATAAACCAGCCTTCATATTGAACAACTGCCACTCTGTTTACTTTCATAAGCCCCAACTTCCCATAAATCCAAGTCAGAATCAATCATCTTTTATGGGAGATATTAATGGCAATTCCATTATTTAAATCCAATCAATGCAAACTGCATCCCCCTCTTCTATTGTACTGAAGCCAAGTAGTGGGGGGGGCACTTTTGACCAGGCAATGGAAAAAAAAAGGTTCAATGACCTTGCTCACATCTCAGTACTGCAGAGAGATAACTGTGTAGGAAAAAGGATTCAGTTTCTCTTCTTTTCTCCCATAGAGGAGGGAGGTTTTTAATTCCATTGGCCTAGGAAAATGTAAAATTCTTCTCTTGCATTTGTTATGAGCTGTCTGAGTGCTGCCAGGGCTACTCAGCATCATAACTTTGTAGACAGAGCTGCTGTGGGTGTGACCTAGTGCTTACCAATGGAGGAAACAGACATACTCTTCCAGCTCTTCTAGGAACTGGCTTCAGTGGCCTACAAAATAGTTAATCTTTAGTCCACACAAGTGGAGGTTATTTACTCCCAGAAGAGAGAAAAAAACAGACAAGAAAAAAAAAAGACAGACAGAAAGACACAAAAACTAAGACAGAAACTGAGAAGTCCAGACAGTCAGCAGAAGCCTCTAAATAAAACACACACCTGCATGGTCTTTTGCCAGAGGCACACTGTTTCCACAGACGTCAAGTGAACGTGTGTGTGATCTGTGATACACAGAGCTGGGGCTTGCGTCAGCTGTGGAGAGCTGGGAGAGTCCATCTAAGCACTAGAAATAGGGAACTACAACCAAGAGGGCTGTCTTCTCAAACCCAAGGCTGTGACCCGGAGTTGGCAAGATTCTCGTGGCATTACTTCAAAAGCACCCCACTCCTCTGTGACTCACTGTCTCCTCTAGAACTTGGCATCCCCTCCGAGGACACCCCTCCTGTGGAATACCTGGCTGTTGGGTTGGGTCAGAGTCACTTTTCCACTAAGCTGCTCTGGTCACATGTCCATTTTCCTATCTCCGTGGGAGTCACACCCTTGCTTGTGGGTATCTCATCAGTTGCTACACTCACCCCTATATCCCAGGCATCCTGCCAAAATGAGACCTTATCATTAATGCAAATGTGCTTCTCTCTGGAGGCTGGACAGGATCCCGAACACACTTCAGTGTGGCAGGAGATACAGGGCTTCTGATTCACCCTGCCTTCAGAGGCATCTGGAGACTAGCTGTTCTCTATTTCCACGCAAAACAAAACAAGGTAAAATGGGTTTAAATTGCAGCAAGGGAGATTTAGGTCAGATAGAAGAAAACCCTGCAGGAGTCACCGGAACAGGACTTTGGGAGCTGATGGAATTTCTTTCCCTGGAGATCTTTGGGCCGAGGCTTCAGTGTCAGAGACAACCCATCCCCAGGGTTTGCTGGAGATGGAGGAAAAAGATGGTTGGCTAACAAGTCCGCCTCTGAGCAGGCTTCTCCTCCAAGAGCACCACTTAGCAGCTCAGAGAACCCCTCACTGAGAACCAAAGACATGTTGGATGTGAACTGTCACTGAGCATCCATCCCCGGGGTTTCTTGGGTTGCCCTCTCTGCTGTATTCTAGAGGAATGCCATGCCCTTTGCCTGGTGACAAAAGTCAGTTTCTCTCATTCTTAGTACTGGGGCTGAACAGTGTCCTTGGCCCTATCTGCAATATAGTTTCCTTCCTTGTCCATATAGACAAAGCTGAAACACACCAAGTTCTGTCCCAGTGGGCTGGAGGGACATCCCTAGCCTCCACAGAACCCACCGAGCTGGAGAAAGAGAGGAAGTGCTGGCCTGGAGCAAGCCTCTGTGCACACAGTTTTGGAGATCCACCCTCTCTTCTGTATGGCAAGAAACAGGCAGATGGTTTCACATTTACTCCCAGGCTGTTCCAAAGGAGGTTGCGAGGCAGGTTTGTAGCAGCCCGTAGCCCACATGCGGGAATTTGTATGTGGTTTCACGTAGGTAACCCTCCCTGCTCCATTTCCTCTCTACGGTTGTTCTCACTCCTATTTTGATTTATGATGTCTTAATGGGTCCCTCTGTGTCCCCTGAATTCTTTTCTAGAACCAAGGAAGGATGGGGGAAGGAGAGTTGTCGGTGTTGAATGCTCTTTCCTGGCTGGGAGCTGGGTCCAGCCTTTCCAGGCCCCCGGAATAAATGTGGCAACTTCCTTTCTAGGACACTCATGGTGGAAAATTACAGGCAATTGGAATAGGTCATTGAGAGGCAGAATATGTCCAGCATAGAACTTACACCCCCACCCTGAAAGCAAGGGGCTCAGCAGCAAACAGGGGATATGCCACTGTGGTAGTCTGAGAGGCAACACAGTCCAAAGGTGGGGGTAAAGGGGTGGGAGTAGAAGTTGGGGGGGCTCCAGCTGCTTTAGGCTCTTCTAGAAAGAAGCAAGTGATCTATTCGCCTGCCTTCATGCTGCTCAGTCCTAACCACCCACCCTGCCGGCTTCTGGAGGAGAGGTTCAAAGTCAGGAGGGACCTCACATGGGGCTGGTTAGTGCAGCTATTGAGAAAGAAGTGGGTCTAAAAACCACCGTGTCCACTTTTACCACACAGCCTGGCCACAGAGGTCTGTGCAGGATTCCAGACGGGTAGCAATTATATATCCATCACCCCATCCTGTTCCTTGGAGCAAAGAGCTCAAGATTCCTGTTGCTCGGGAAGCCTGGTGAGAATACTTCATAAGTCCAGGCCTTGGGAAGGATCCTATTCACTGCACCATCATTCAGGAGGAGGAAGAAGTAGGTCTATGAGCAGTGAGGGTAGAACCCTGAGGGTCTTTGGCAGATCTCTGAAGTGGCCCTGAAGATACAGGGTGGAGCCAGCTCTGAGGATAGGATGATGGATCAGGCAGGGGAGGGGCACTTTTCATAGAGCTAACCTGGTCCTAATCAGCAATCACAGCTAGAACTAAGGTATATGGTACACTATAGATCACATATATATGTGGGTATATATATATATATATATATATGTGTGTGTGTGTGTGTGTGCATATACATATATGTGTATATAAGCATATATATACATATATATGTGTGTACACATATGTACTCTTCACCCTGAGCACAGCCAGAGGCTGTCTGTGCCCAGTGTGTAGAAATCAACATGCCTGTTAGAATGACATTCCAGTCTTGTGTCCTGAAGAAATCCCCTCCCACATCCTCCATGGTGTTTCTTGTTTGGCCTCCAAATACCACTAATGTGCCTGACTACGTAATTACCCAACCAGGCTGGTGAGTCTATACAGGTACCTCTTGGAATCCAATCCAATCAGGAGGTGGGAGGAGACAAGGGTTAGACAAGACACTCTGTCCAATCCTGACAGCTCTCATGTCATGTGAGCCTGGATCCTAGAACAAGGTTTTGATAAAATGGCTGACAAGTTCCTCAACACCTCACCCCGACCTCAGTTTATCCCTCCATAGAGAGCCTAGCAGTACTGACATGGACGGAGCTGGTGGTGGGATGGGGTGGGGCCCAGGGGCAAATATAGCTCTTTGCATGTAGCACCCTTTGGCCACAGAGACTGTCTCCTGCCTAAGCTCAGAGGCAGGGAACACCTTTGGGTGGGTAGCAAAAGGTGATTTCCAAAAGGGGGCAAAGTCTGAGCAGGATCCTTGGGGACAGGGAAAGACGTGGAGGTGAGCATGGAACTGCCCTTAGGGAGAGAACCTCCTCGCGGCCACACCCCCACCCTGCCAAGCCTCATTTAAAAGGATTATTGTTTATTGGCAGCGTATTCCATCTCTCAGGTTATGAATTATTTACCAGATAATGACTTCATAATTGTTAATGAGAGATGCCCCCCAAGGACATGCTGACATATCTTCTAAAGCCACAGTGCTAATTGTGGCAGAGTCCCAGAAGCTCTCATGAGGGCATAACCAGTGTCATCACTCCTAGGGACAGAACCTGACAAGCCCTTGGGGAGCCAGTGACTCCAACCTCTCATGATACAGGTAGAGAAAATGGGCTCCACGCGGTGGGGAGGGATGCGCTTCCATGGGGGATGGCAACTGGATGCACTTCGGTGGCTGTTTGGTATCCCTGTGTGTGGAGGAGGGACACACACCTCCTAGACACAGAGCTCACCAAATGACATGTTCAAAAAGCCATGGCAGCAGAATGACTAACTAGAGGAAGCCTGTGGATGGCCACATCCAGGACACCTTCTTTGAAGGGCTTTTGGTCCTGAAGAGAGCAGGAGTTAGGCCCCCACGCTCTGCCCTTGCCCCTTAGACTAATGGCAAGTCCCTATACAGTGCCATACTTTAGGCACTAGTTCAGACAATACTTTATAATGTCATATCCTCTAATCCTTACATATACCCATGAAGTGGACACTTTCAGAGCCCCCTACTTACAGCTGAAGTAACTGAGGCTCGGAGGTTACACACTATGCTAGGAGAGGGGGCAATGCCGGCCTTTGAATCCAGGCAGTCTGCAGCTCACTACAAATGTATCTTCAGTGACAGAATGGATGAATGCGTGACTGTAGAACACACATTTCTAAATGTGGCGTGAATGTATCCTGAGGGCCTGGGTTACAGCAAACTTTGGGGAGATCTTCTCAACTACTAAACCATGAACCATCTTTCCAAGTCTTCTTTGTGTCACACCCCTGGCAGTGTCCTGGAGATGGCATGGCTGGAACTCATGAGGGTTCTCTAATGTGATGGGCCCAGGACCTGGTACCGGCGAGCATGTCTACAGTCAGTAGTCCCCGATGCATGGGCTCTGGCTCAGCTCTGCAGGGTTGCCCTCAAATGTCTAGAGCAGGCCAGCAACTAGATGAGGAGCAAACAGCACAAGGCCCACAGCAACATGAGAAGAGCTGAGGGTTGAATGGGTGCCGGGAGTGCCCCTGCATCACAAGAGGAAGGAGTTCTCATGAGAAGCACTCTGCTAGGAAAGATGAGATACAAAGAGGACACAGTGCTTCAAGGAGTACATTAGCCCAGGAGTCAGGACTGGAGCAAAGTCCATCACTGGCTGGCAGGCACGAGGCAGAGTTTTCTCATTGGATCTAAATGTGTCAGGATCTGCATCTATGCGTGTGCCTACGGAAGATGGCAGGGCACTCCAAATGCATGTTAGAAAGCCTCAGAACTGGTGCTAAATAAATAATCACACTATTTATTCCAGGATGGAGAGGCAGGGTACTGCTCTATGTGCTAATGGGGGGGTGGGGCTCCGGAACTGGCTGGGCTGCCTCATGCACACACATCCCTGAGTGCTGAGCTCCAGGAGAGCCCTTCTGAAGAATTTCTCTGTGTTCTGATTTTATTTCCCACGGTCAGCATCTGCCTGGGTGCCTGGCGGGGAAGGGGCAGGGGTGGGTTAATTGTTACCTCTGTGCTGTCATTAGTTTACTTTGTAAAAGCAGAAATAGGCTTTTAATGATTTCTCTCTCTCTTTCTTTTTTGTTGTTGTTGCTGTTGCTACCTTAGGAACCAGATGCTTTTATCTAAATGAGTTGCTACAAATCAAAGGAAGGGCCCATGAGAGTTGCTAGGCTGCTTCTGTCTTACATGGGTGGGGAGGCAAGCTTATGCTCTGTGAATGAGGCTTAAACATCTCCATCCTCTCCGCATCCAGCTTGCTTATAAGCAAGAGTAAAAATACCAACTGGCAGCTGTAACGGATGAGCTTCCAAGTGGCCTAGATCAGAGGATACAGAAAGCAAGCATCATGGTCTCCGGGCTGTGATGGCATGTCTGCTTCCAATGGAAGCTTTGGGTCAGGGATTCTCGCGTGGTTCCTGCAGTACTCAGCACTATAGAACCTGCTTTAGACACATTTTTTAAGCATGTTCTCCCATAGCACTTGGGGTGAGTTCTTGTTGCATCCTGCACATGTTATAACAGCATGCTTTGTTGCTGGTCTCCCTGCAGGAAAGCTCATTAAGGATGAAACATTGGTTGAAGCGATCTGGATAGCAGATAGGGAGTCATACACAGTGTGGCTGCCAATGAGGGCTTCAGGGATCTCGGGAAAGAGAACCGTGGCAAATTTTGCTTCCCAATGTTCTGAGTGTGTATCCTGCAGCCTCTACTGCCTCTGGCACTGTCTGTTCCAGGCAGAGGTTACGGTGGAGAGAGTGGAGAGAAATTCAGGGTGATAAAAGTTGAAAAGACTATTTTATTTGTTTTAATGAGACAGTATCCAGATATGCAGCCCAGACTGACTTCCAACTCAAGATCCTCTGCCTCCTTGGTACTGGGGGCTTATAGGCATACATTACCAAAACGGATTAAAATCCGCTTTTAAGTAGTTTTTAATTACAGGGGAAATCACCTATAGTGGCTGAAGATCCACAAATTTAAGAGCAAGGCCACTCAAAAATACACACCTGGTCCTTTACTAGAACAATGCTGGCAAGGCTACTAAGAGCCTAGTCTTTTTTTTTTTTCCCCAAATTTTGAAAAAACAAAAGAGTGTTCCATCCTAGGCATCTCACAGAGTCCAGGTTGGGGTTAACCTCCACGCTTTGCCCTGAGTCGTCCTCACAAAGTGGACAAACTCCCAACTGTTCCCAGCTGTTTTGGCCACTGGCGAGGGTGCCTATAAGTTGAGGAAGGACACTGAGAAAGTCAAACGTGGACACAAAAACAAACCCTGAGGTTCTCAGAGAAGCTATTTTTAAGCCTAAGTGACAAACAAGGTTTTGAAGGCAGAAGGAACTGGGATGTGCCCCTTCACCCCACCTGTCACCAGCTAAGTGGAATTCCTATGCACATCTAGACTCCGAGCACTCTCGTTCCCCGCAGGGTCTCTCCTGCCTTCTGATGGCCCAGGTACTAGATGGCAGTTTAAATTGGGAACAGCAGCTCAAGCTAGAGACCCATTTAGTGAGAACAATTCAATTAGAACCCCTGGTGGACAGACCCAGGCCTTGAGATTGGTAAAGCTGTCTGGGCCATGACACTGTGCCCTTAGGCTCGCCAATGCTGGCGACTGACCCTTTCCTTCAGTGTTCCCTCATAGCCTGCCCTCAGTTTCTTCTCATTGTCCCTCATGGTTTCTCCCTCAGTATCTACATAGTCTCCCCTCATCTTTTCCCAGTCTCCTGATGGGATAGTTCAGGGTTAGCCTCATTCTGCAGAAGCTCTAACAGTTACTGGTAGATCGGTCTGGAAGCTGATGGGCTGTCTCCAGTTCCAGGGTCTTCTCCATCACACTGCCTGAGGAGATGGTATGTGGTTCTGCAGTGTCTGGCATGATCTTCTATACTCGCATACCGGCCGGGCCCTGTGCCGGGCCTGTGGAGAGAAGGACAGACCCTATACTCTAGAATGGCAAGAGGAGGAAGGCAGGACCCTAATGCAGAGGATACAGACGCAGCCAGGGGATGTGGAGTGCCGAGGAGTCCCCAGTAAGACCCACAGGAGACAGCAACAAAGGGACGTTATTTTAGACAGGCTTAATTTAAGGACTCTGACAAATAACTGGTAAGCAGAGATGGAGAGCCCAGCTAAGTGTCAAGACCAGGACACAGATGAGGTAGAAAGAACAGAAGGCACTAGAGAGAGAGAAAACCAGGAGGAAAAAAACCCTTAGGACAGTGGTTCTCAACCCGTGGGTAGTGACCCCTTGGCGTCACATATCAGATAACCTGCAGATCAGATATTTACATTACAATTTGTAATGGTAGAAAAATTAGAGTTAAAAAAGTAGTAACAAAATAATTTTATGGTGGGAGGGGGAGTCACCAAAACATGAGGAACTGTATTAAAGGGTGGTAGCCTTAGGAAGGTTGAGAAGCACTCACTGCCTTAGGGAATGGGAGGAAGAGGAGCCAGAGATCTGCTGCTCCCTGAGCCAGGGAGGGCACGGCTGTATGACTCTGTAAAGATAGCTGGGGCCTCACTGAGGTCCTGGGGAAACTTTTGATGGAAAGGTATAGAAGCCCTAGAAAGAGAGCATGCAAAAAATGCCATCCAGAGTCAGAGCCCAGCTAAGGCCATGATGTGGAATTGTGTCCAGATGGTGGTCATGAGCACACTGCCTTCTCAAGGGCTCAGATGTCTAGTGGGGGAGGTGGCTATGGATGTTCCCAGAATGGGCCAGGAAAGGCAGCAAGAACACGAGGGAATGGCTGAACAAATGTGGTGGACAGAGCACCGTGGAGATGTCTTCATGGCCCATCCTTGGGGTAGGGGCCAGGAGACCTAACAGAGATGGACACAGGAAGAGGAACTGGATGCCTCAGGGAAATGAGGCTCAACTAAGAGGAGAGAGGAGAGTGTGGCGGAAGGGTGTCTACACAGCTGATTTAGGGACAGTGAAGCCATAGCGAGTGCAGATGTCCAGGGCCCACACATGAACAGCCCATTCGCTCTGGAGGTGTGTGTTATGATCTTGAGGATATAGAACATGTAGGGCATTTTCCTTGTCGGTGGTAGGGAGACGGGGAGAGGGCAGACTTGGAAAGACTGTAAGAGATTGTTCCACAGTCCCAGTGACAAAGGCAAGGGATGCAGTGTAGACCTGTCCTCAGTGCCAAGGAAGACTGGCACTGGCACCTGTTCCAGAGCTCAGAGGTCTGTCCCTGCCATCCTTAACCAAATCACCAGTTCTGCACAGACTTGGGTCTCCAGCTCACCACCCCAGCGGCACAAATGCCAGCTTTCTCTCCCACCACTTCTTAGACCCTTCTTATTACTGGGTGGTTCCCGTCCAGTTTCCAAGCACTGTTCCTGAATCAGTCTGTTTTGTGCCAGGAATCAGTGGCCTGGTCCAGGAGTGTTTCTACTGGCCAATAGGGGCCATAGTGGGCTTCAGCATTTCTCTTATCCTCTGGGGATATTAGCGGGTGTCCTGATATAAAGAGCATATCTGGTGTTGGGCCCATATATGAAGGGAACTCCAGAGACAGTTCTGGATGGGTTCAGAGTTTGTGCTGGTGGTATGTACACAGGCATAATTCAGAGTTGCATTAGATACAGTTCCTCCCATTCCAGTGGTAGGCCAGACAAAGATCCACTACAGAGAGACCCATCTGGGGCATGCAGATACTGAATCCCTCAAAAGGGGCACTTTGTCTGATATGCCTAGTGAGAACTGTCAAATCAACCTCCTCCCCCATCCTGAATCTAGTATGACTACCCCAAGTTGGGACAATTCCGAGTTTCTTTATCCCAGACTTGCGATAGCATCAGGGAATAAGAAGAACCAAACTCAGAGTAATAATTTAAGGAACCAAAAATCACTCCTTCAGGCCTTCCTCAGTCCCTTCCTTCCTGGTACACAGCAGGGCAGAGTCACCCAAATGAAAGCTGTCTTACAGTGAAGCACACCTCCAAATTTCTTCTTTATACCCTCTGTTTGCTGGGAAGGAGACAGCTCCCAAACATCAGCCACAGAAGTCAAGCATCTCTGGACAAGACCATCTCTGCAACCCAGTCCCCAGCCAGAGGGGCTAGGTTCATGCCATCAGCCCACCAGATCTCTGTGCAGGAGCCCATCAGTCCTCCTCTGTGCCCTGCCTTCTTTATTGCTGGGGAGTAGCTGCCAAGGCATAGTTGGGTAGTGGGTGCCTTCACAGTGGCATCTGATCCAGGCCCAGCCTGTAGTCCTTTCTAACCTCCTAATTACAGTCTCTGCTATCTATAACCTGGGATCCTAGAAGCACAGGTTTTTTTTTCTCTGTGTCTGTGAAGAATCCTGGAATAATATGTTATCTTTAATGACACTGTCACTGAGTCTAAAGATAAGGCTCTCTGACCTACAGAGAATGCCGACATGGATGGAACCCAGGTCAGCCTGATGTTCTAAGCTAAGTTTAGAGCATCTGCTGGTCCCAGGCATAAGCCTCCTGACTATCAGCGATTAAGAACATAGGACTAGACCAGCTGAGCCCTACCTATCTTGAAACCCTGCTCCACTGGGGGCTAAGGTCTTCTCCTTTAGTGGTAGCAAATGTGTGAGTGTTGGCGAGTCCAGCTGTAGCCTCATCACTGTAGCCGGCATGCAGTGCCTGGCTTGCTGGCAGGTGACAGAACAATGCTGCGGTTGCTTTTTCTAAGATCTATGATCTCACCAGGTAGGCCACAATTCGCCCCTCACCACTACCCCCACTTGCTCCTGGATTGACAGGCCTGAATCTAAATGTTAGGCCAGATCTCTCTAAATTTAACATCAGGAAATAAATAGCTACACAAAGTACATTCTCAGAAATGTATTTTGTGGCACTGCTACAGTGGATGATTCAAAATATCCTAAAAGTCCACCTCTAGGGCACTAAGTAGGTTATGTATATGTATATAATAGCTAAAATAGGAAGCTCTGATAGACGATGATACAGATTTCTAATCACTGAGATAAAATGCTGCCTTAACATACTGTTGAGTGAAAACAGCATTTACCAAGTAGTAGTAGGTACAGTGTGATCCCACGTATGTGTGCACGCAGACCTATGTGCCCATTTTATATATGCACATGGGAAAAGATACCAGAATTTTTATCTCTATAGAATTACATCATTTAAGCAGGGCAGTGGTGGTGCATGCCTTTAATCCCAGCACTCAGGAGGCAGAGGCAGGCGGATCTCTGTGAGTTTGAGGCCAGCCTGGTCTACAAGAGCTAGTTCTAAGACAGGATCTAAAGCTACAGAGAAACCCTGTCTCAACCACCCCCCCCAAAAAAAGAATTACAACATTTATATGATTTTAGGTTTCTTTCTATATGTATCTGCACATATGTACAGATATGGGTTGTTTTGGTGTTGGAGGTTGAATTGGGGTCTGTGTATGGTAAGACCTCCTTCTACCACTGAGCGATCCCCTCAGCTCTGACAGGTATTCTCCTAAAACACATAATATTTTTCTGATCATAAATTGTAGTAACAAAAATGCTGAAGTGTAATATTTGAAATTTTTTAAACTCCAAAACGAACAGTAACAGTTTTAGGTACTTCAAGGTCATGTAGCTGGTCATCGCCAGATCTAACCCCCTACAGACACTCAAGATTGAGGGCAAGATGGCGTAGGGGAGCCCTGGGCACCTATGATTCAGACACCTGTGGTCAAACTCTCACTGGACATTGAGTAGGGGACCAGCAGTTCCATTTCCCTCTTGCCCAGCCTCTCAGAATGAGAAGACAGTTAGCTTTGTCTAGGCAGGCTGCCCCCCTTATTGCAGGTTTGTGACGTAGAGACCTACCTTGCGCCGTCCGTCTCTGGTGAGCTCAGGATTCGTCCCCAGGATGCAAAAGCTTCGATGGCCACCAGCACTTAGCAAAGCATGGGCATAATGAGGGATCCAGATAGTCTGGAGAGAGAGAGGAGGGAAAAGAGTGGGGTTGGGGTGAGGAACGATCATCACTTTCTGTGAACTATCTATTTTGAGTTCCAGTACCTTAAGGGACCCCCATCCTTAATGAATGTTTGTCTCTGCCTCAAGTTTTTTCTTGATGTTGACCCTCCTCCTGTGGACCCCCTCAAACAAGGGTACCAAAATCTGCCACAGCACACCCAGATGATGGGGTACAGTGAGCAGAAGCCTCACATCCTCCACACAGGCTATTCTTAATCCCCATCACTGAACCATTACCACGGAATAAGAGTAAGAACGATGCCACTGTTTCCCACCTAATCCACCCAGAGCAGTTTCAGAAGGAAAAGTCCCCAAGAAATTCTGGTCTTTAATGCCAAAAAGGCCATAAACTTCAGAATTACAATAACAAATCATTACTTCTTTTAGACAATGGGGAAGAGAACCTTGAGGAGGTGAAGAATGGAATCCTTGGAGAGAAATGTTTTAAATATAGATTTAATACCTACTAGGAAGAGGCTATCTATTATGGGAAGGCAGCGTGATTCCTTGTGCACTCTTTCAAAGGTAATATATGAGAAAGCCATCGCCATGACGGGCAATGGCATCCTCCCTGCAAAAGTGCAAGACTGTCATTACCTGGGAATCAATACATTTTTTTAATGGAATATATCATTATCAATTGATTTTCCTTTTTCCTCTTAGCACTCCAGGGTCCCGGCTAGCCGGAGAAAGCTTTAATGTGGTATGAAGGATTTGGACAGGTAAATAAGTTATTGTAAACGAATCCCACCTCATGGCCAGCTCCTGACGACACGACAGGCCATTTGCTGATCCTCTCTACCTAAGCTTTTTCAGCTGCTTCTGACAGGGACACCCGTGAGCCATATCAAATAGCCATTTGAAAGCTGAAGGTGGCAGAAATATTACTTTTTCCAAGGACAGAGTGTTCTCTTTATGATTAAGAAATAACCTATGTGGGGAGGCAAAGTGAGCCAAGGTCACCATTTAATTCTGACACTGAGCCAAAGTCGTGAATACATTTCCTCCACCAAGCCAGTGTGACGCATGCGGAGATATCGATCACTCCAGCCACAAGGTATCGGCAGCAATGGTGATTGGAAGATCAATGAATTTCCGGTAAAGATCCTGAGCAGATAGGTGTTGGTGAAGAGAGTGGTCTTCACCACTCTCTAGATAGGTGTCTAGAAGACAGTGGTCACACTGATTTTAGGTTCTCAAGAACCTCATTCATTCATTCATTCACTATTTTTTCCAATTCATTCAATGACTATTGAGTGCCTGAAGACTAACAAGGTCATTTTCTAGGCAATGGAAAGGCATGAATGAACAAAACAAAAGTATCACTCTCTTCCTGAGGTCCATGGTCTAATGGGTAGAAACAAACAAGAAACAATGAACCTAATAGGTGAAAACTGTTTTAGAAAAAGGTGAGTACTATTTGTAAAGATGGAGTAGAACCTGTTGGGAGGATGCTATATGGGAACTGCTGTACAATTTCAATGGAATGTGTGAGGTCAGCATCATAAGGGGGTGATATTTGTGGACATACTGGAAGGGAACGGGACATGGAGTCTAGGGCAGAGGGGCGAGGTAGTGTGAAGTCTTGGGGATTGGGACATCATTTGAAGAGCAATGAGAAAGTTTCTGTGGCTGGAGCTGGGACATTCCAGCAGCAGAAGAAGCTCAAGGTGGGCACTTAGAGTGCAGAGGGATTTGTAGGCCACTGTCAAAGGCTGTAAATCAAAAGCATGAGTATCCTTGCTACCAGACATCTGTGAAAAATCTCTCAGAAATCCATGTGAGGTTATCTGTTCTTCTCTTCCTCCACTCAGGTAGTTCAAGTCTCTCCAGCCAGATGACACCCATGTCCCAAGTTGTATCCGAATGAATAGGGCAGAGAGGAGGCTAAAGGGACAGTAGGGGAGGGAGTATAGACCTGTCTATGACTTACTCTTACAATGATAGCCTTGCGTTCCTACTCTTTTGTGTCGGGCACCACTTCTAGAGGCCATCGCTGTGAGAGTTCTGAATGGTAAAACCCACATGCAAAAGCCAGGTTCTTCTCCATTCTGTCCATCCGGGTCAGCTTCCTACCCTAATGCCTGCTCTGTGTCCTTAGATGCAGACCTGATCTATATGGGGTATCACTATGGTTCTGACATCTGGTTAGGGTCAACCTACGTGGGCATTAGTAGAACTTTAGGTAGGGGTTGGACCCTGTTGCATCTTCAAGTGCTGGCTGTGTTCCTCAGGTGAAAATGACAGCACCAGCTGAGGGAGAGGGCATCCCCCCCTTTAGGTTCCAGTAATAGCTGCCTCCTCTTGCCCCCTGCAACTTATAGGCAGTAATTACCTCTATGCTCATTATGAGCGCTGGGATATTGTACTATTGTGGGATCTTTCTACTGCACTTATGCTTTTGTGATTTGTTCTTTTATTTGACTCTCTTCAAATGATACATTTGAACCTATTTGTTCCTTTTGGAGAGGATTAAACACATGACATTTTTTTCCATTTCAATGGTATTTTTGCATATTTTTTATTGATTTTTATTGAGCTCTACATTTTTCTCTGCTTCCCTCCCTACCTCTCCCCTATTCTTCAACCCTCTCCCAAGGTCCCCATGTTCCAAATTGACTCAGGAGAGCTTGTCTTTTTCTACTTTTCATGTAGATTAGATCCATGTATATCTCTCTCTCAGAATTCTCACTGTTGTCTAGGTTCTCTGGGATTGTAAACACATGCCTTTACAACAGGAATTTTTCTATAACCACATCACATGGTTTTGTGATATCGGGCCACTTACTTAATTCATAAGATCCCACTTCTTATTTCTCAAACTAGAGAACACAGTTTATGGACATTGTCCCCTCTTCAGTATCACAAACTCAATAGTGCCACAAGTCATTCCACGTCCCCAGCAAGGAGCTTTGACTCATTCTCACCAGGTGCTCTCCCTAAGGGGTTTTTAGCTGTTCTTAGCTCAATCTAGTCTTAGTCTATGTCTTAGTGGTTTATCTATCTAGTCATATCGATCCTTCCTTGCTGTTTTTTGTCCCACTCAACCTGTATCCTTTACACTCAGATCTGGGGCTGAGAACAGATAGATGCTATTACCTTAATACTTGAATCTTAGGTCCTTGGTACCCATGCATAGCAGTGCACAATAGATCATGACTCGTCATCTTCTCTTCTTAGCTGACACCCGCTCACCCATCCACATTCTGCCTTAATGAGCTACTTGGCATAGAGAATGATTTTTAAATGATCAGAAACCTAGTTTCAATGATCGGAATGAACCACAGTGCCTGTGAACCACAATTAGAGCCAGCATGGCACAATTGCCCTGAGGGTGTGATAGTGGTGTTCATATCTTGGCACTAACCAACAGTGCTTAACAAGGGGAAAATTGCGCCTGATTTGAGAAATCTAGCCAACCAACCTGGGCTAGTAAAGTCAGGGAGCTCAGAGGAGAACCTACTGCAGCTACCTTACTAAACGAGCATCGTTCCTAGCTGCATTCTAAATATTTATCCTTAGGCCCGCAGATAGGTATAGCTCTCACCCCTCATCAAAGAAACTTTACATTGCAACAGATGCAGACCATTACAGAAAACTGCATTGGTTAAAATGCAGAGAACCAGTAAGTGTGGGGTACCAGCCCCAGCCGACACATCTACAACACAATGCCGAGCCTAAGATTTGGGGGCCTTTACAGAAGAGGAGGCAGGACCATTATGAGGAGGAGGAAGTCTACTGGGAGATGTTGTCTCCTAGAAACGACAGGGAAGCTTCATTCATGACACCTCAACAATATGGCCGCTTACTGACAGCCATTTGGTTGAACAATGGCAATACTGACAGACACGCTAGCTAACTCAAAAGTGAAAATCTCACAGAACACCACCCACGGACAAAGAACTACAGGCAACTAAGGAATGCTAAGAGCAGGAGAAATAGTCTTTTCCAGGTATAAGCCCCATTACTGGTTATCTAGCATCAAGCAGTCAGTCCTGAAATCACATACCTGTAAGTAATGCTAAGTGGACGAAGTATGTTACATTTATACGTTTAGTTTAGGCATTTTGTGCACATGTCTGTGCTTACGTGTGTGTGTGTGTGAGAGAGAGAGAGAGAGAGAGCGTGAGTGTGTGTGTGTGTGTGAGAGAGAGAGAGAGAGAAAGAGAGAGAGCGTGAGTGTGTGTGTGTGTGTGTGAAAGAGAGAGAGAAAGAGAGAGAGAGCGTGTGTGTGTGAGAGAGAGAGAGTGTGTGTGTGTGAGAGAGAGTGAGTATGTGTATGTACGTGTGTGTGTGTGTGTCTGTGAGAGAGAGTATTTAAAGAAAGGGTCTTGATTTTGAGCTGGAGTAGGGCAGATGATACATGAGAAGAAGTGGAGGGAAGAAAAGGAAGGAGGAAAATGAGGTGATCATATTTTAATTTTAAAAAGTCAATAAAAATGAATAACCTTTTTTCTAGAAATACTTTTGTTGTTGTTGTGAGACAGGGTCTCTCTCTCTATAACTTTCCTAGAGCTCGCTATGTAGACCCGATTGACCTCGAACTCACGGAGACCCTCCTATTTCCTGAGTGCTGGGTTTAAGGCCATGCATCAACACCCCTGGCTCTAGTCATAATTTTGATCCGATGGTAACTTTGTAAAACTTTCAGTTTCTGAAGATCATGGCTGGGAAAACATCTCAGGATGCAATCTAAGCAGTGACAGGGAACTGGGAATGACTTTGGGACATCAGGTGAAATAACAACAATACCTGACCTGGGGACCTGACCTTGGTTATCTCAAGTCAAACTGATCCCTTCTTTTCCATTGACTTACTAAAGCGCAACTTACAATCTTAAGCAAAATAACATTAAAAAGCAAAAGGACAGACATATGATTCTTTATTTTTTAAAATAACACCAGGTAACGTCACGGCTTGTAAATGGAATTTATAACCTTTGCCTTCCCAGGGTACTTACCAGATGAGACTGACTTTGACATGATAAAGACCATCATGAAAACAAGAACCGAGAATGGGCTGTTTGGGTTAAATGCTGAGAGACTTCAAAATCAAATTCAGAGAACCATTTCAGTTAGGTCCAGATGATTCCTAACATGAACCAAACTGATAGCCAAGAGAATTATAAACAAGGGCCCTAGGAGTCCTTACGTCTCTATAAAAGACACCGATTTTTCAAAAAGAAACTGCTTGCAGAGAAGAGAAACCAATTAGGGACTCTCCTGTTTGATACAGGATCAGAAAGCAGCTATGCCTGACTCTTGACCGTATACCCCAATTATGGTTCTAGCACTCAGCAGTCCAGCACCCCTCAGCTGGCTAGGAAACAGAGTTACAGTCTTTCTTGGAAAGCAAAAGAAAGGAGCTGGAGGCCATAGGCTGAAAGGAGAAACCTAACCGCAATCCCACGTCCTATCAGCCTGGATGCAGGTTTCCCCAGCAGCCTTGGTATCAGGCTCAGACATCCACTCAAAACACATTCCATAGAGGGAACACTCATTCATACTTGCTTTCTTTCAAGAAGACAAAAGAACAGGCCATCCATTAATAATATCAACCATAGGCTCACCAAAGCCTGCAGGCATCTCGCCAATACAAAAATAGGCATCCGGTTTATCCATTAGGTTCACAACAGTTCACTGGGCCGAGGGGTCCGGAAGGCTCTGCTTTTAAAACAGAGAGTGAAGACACAAAGACAGAACACATCCTGAGAGTTCACCCAGCACCACACAGAGATTTTCCATTTCCATTAAGGTTCAGGGTTGGCCACAGATGAGCTCTGTCACCTGTTTTCAACAGCGAGTGAGGCCCTGTGTGGCAAGGCTTATTGTAGACTTATATTTGTCAAAGCAAGCTTGTGTCTGCTGAGGCCATGCTGCCTGCTTAGAGAATAACACAATTTCCACGATGCTCGAGGTTTGCAAAATCTAACTCATGCACATTTTCTCCTTTGCTCTTTCTAACAAGTCGACGAACCCGTGACTTTTATTATCTCCCATTTTACAAATGAGGAAACAGAGGCTCATGGCAAAGAAGAGTCCTCTCAAGTCACACAAGAAGTCAACGAGGAAGCCAGGAACTGAGATCTAGACGTTCATACACCTTTGTTCCGGATGACCAGGAACCTGCCAATAAGGATATGAGAGTTGTGCTAGGCTCGCCGTACAACTACCACCCCGAACTGAATAAAAGGAGGTTAAAGGTGTTAGTGAATCACACTCATTTCAGTCTCTGGTGAATCTCCATCCCACTCCACAGGCCCCCCCCACCCCCAAGCCTGGTAGGGCCAGGTGACCTCGCCCTGCTTTAGAGTTCCCCTCCTCCGCCTGCCACACACTTGTCAACAGCAAGCAACTCTCTCTAGTTCTCCGCAATCAGTAAGATGATTAACCCAGCATTCCCTACTCGCTCTCTTCATTATCGTCCTCCGCCCCACAAGACAAAAGTTGAGTTAAATGACATTTAAATTCTTCCTAATAAGAGGAATTAAGTTCTGAAGAGTACGATTTTTGTCAGATTGCTTTGGAGCCACAAGCCATTGATGTGTAAGTTTTTTTTCACTCTCCCCCAACTCCAAGGACTAATTTTTTACCCCTCCATGGATCAATTTCTCTGCCCTTCTCTCCCTCCATCAAGATGAGGATGATGACAAGCAGGAACTGACAGTTTTGCCAAAGGACATTATTCCTAGATCCTTATTTCAGGGCATGACTTTTGCCACCTACCTGTCATGAAAACCCTGATTCCTGTCTCCTTCTCTCCTCTGTGACACACAGAACACTCACTGTTCAGAATCCTAAGCAGAAACATTAGCCATCATTGGCTTAACTGACTGGTGCTTGAGTTTGGCTACTTCCTCTCTCATCTCACTATTCAGACTGATTTGTGTGCTCCCAAGCCTGTCTGTGTTGAACCCTTAATACCCCATATGACTGTATTTGAAGGTAGGAACTTAACTACAGTACTTATAACTGTGGCTATAAGGGGGAGAGTCCCAAGCTGACAGAATGTTTGAACTGGTACCCTCGTAGAAGATGAAGCATCATTAACAGGTCTCCCCTTCTTCCCCATGAGGATACAGGGGGAGGGTTTCAGCTTGAGGCCAGGAGAGCACCATACTCGAAGAGCAATGAGGACTTCTCTGGTACTCTTGTAGAACCATGAAATCATTTTCAATGGGAAAGCCACCTAGACTCTGGCATTCTATGATGTCAGCCCGAGCTAAGTCTCACCAGTCCCACAGCAACAGGCTCCCCAGGGGCTTTATTGCTGCCACAGGGGTTGTACTAAATCCTGGGGTTTAATACAGAGCTTCCCAGCCAAAAAGCATCATCCTGGTCCCGGGACCCTGAGGAGTCCAGACAAAGAGGCTCTTCCCAGTGTCCTGATCTCAGACTCCCCAGATCTTCTCTGCCATCACTAGCCTCTCCCCTGTTCCTTCTCCCGTCTGCTTCTCCCTCACAATGTCATCATGAAGCCTTCCCTTAGTCTCCTCATTGTCCTGGGGTAAAAGAGAATGTCAAGATAAGGAAAACAGGGTGCTCTTGACATGAATGGACCCTATAATGCTACCCCAAGATTACCAGAAATCTTGACTGAAGCATTTCAGGAAATAAGTTTATAGATCATACTCACCCAAACCATTTTTCCCCCTGTTAAACTGCAAACCCTTCAGCAATTAATGATGTTACATCCAACCCAACCATATCACTCAATGACGGCACACATTCTTGGTCCCCACCACATGTTTATACAGATGTTTCTGTCACTGGGGCAAATTTGGGAGAACTTTGCACTTCCTAAAGGCTCTACAGTGAGGGGACACTGAAAGTACCCACCGACGGGACTTATTACATCCTGACTTGCCCATGGTGGCATCAAAGATGTCAGCGGAGGGGTACACCTGGCATATACTAGATGCTCAGTGAAGCCTATTGAAAGACAGAAAATGCCTCCAAGATGTAACTCATCTTCCACAATTTTCTTTTGAACATCTGGAAGATAGTCACACCATAGTTTTCTGACTGGAATACGAATTAGTTTGTAAAAAAACAAAAAAAAAAAAAAAAAAAAAAACCAGACATCGCTTCCAGATTCTGCACTTACAAACAAGCCCACATCCTCCCTCCAAATTGCCATAATTCCTTCCCAGATGTTGCTTCTCCTTCAGACCCATAAATTTAAGCTTTTCATGATGACGCCTCACATTTGCCTGGCACTGTGGGCCGTTTGGAGCATTTCTGCATCTCCTCTGCCTCATTAGACTGCCTCAAGTGCCCTGAGAGGCGGGACAACGCCAACATCCCTAATTCATGGACAGGCAGGCCAGCTGCTGCTCTACCAAGCAGACCAGGGTGGGTGGAGGCTCCCTTCCTTTTTTGTGCAGAGAGAGACACATGATACCATCTAGTCCAGTCCCATCTAGGTATACAGGTGGGATGATCATGCCCATTCCTGCTCCCTGCAGCTCTTGGGGACGCTGTCTCTTTAAAGTTGGGACTCAAGTGTGGACAACTTTCTCCCCTGGATTCCTCCTGACAGCTCCTGGGGCCAGGCTATAACATTTAATCAAGACTTGCTGAGAGTCTTGGGGAATAAAAATCAAACAATAGGCCAGGAGGCGGTGGGGTGGGGAAAGCCATGGAAGAAAAGCAACCCACAGATAGGCAAGCTGGCCCCCAGCCTATTCTCCAGGGGCTCTGGGCTCTGGCTAAGATCAGCTTAGCTTTGAGGGACAGCCGTGCTCCAAAATTAGATAGACATTACCACCAGCCGGGACTCAGCATTAGCCCCAGAGGATCTCATACCTAGCAAAAGCATGCTTTAGGTCTGGGCCTAATGAAAGCACTGGTACCCTCTCATCTAAGGCCTGTCTCTTCTTGGGAAGAACACTTGCCTGGTTATTTCGGGATGCCTGCAGACTGTACTCCAATCACTCATGTAGCCAGTACACCAGAAAGGAGCAGAAACACATTTGCATATGTCAGAGGGCTGGAGACAGTATCAGAAACAGTAGGGCTAGGTGATCTTCTAGCCCACTCCCAGGGTCTGGAGTGGTTTGGCTGCATCTGGTACTACTGCTGAGCATCCCTCAGCGTCTCCTGCCTCTCTGGGCCTTGACTTCTTAACAGCTTTAAAGAGCAGTGTTAGCAGAAAGTAGCCTCGTCGGGTACTGCCACATGGGCTCCAGGCTCTGTACGTATTTCTCCTCCTTGAAGACATACAGAGAGGCCTGAGTCCTTCTCTACACTTAGGGTCTGGAGTTGGCAGCATGGTATAACTGGAGTTCCATGTCTCAGACGCACTGATGCAGGGAGTTGGCTTAGTCTATGCCACAGACAAGAATGTGGAAGAATCTAAAATAGTGGTTTTCAACCTGTGGGTCATGATCATCAGAAAACACAGATATTTACATTACAATCCATATGAATAGCAATATTACAGTTATGGAGTAGTAATGAAAATAATCCTATGGTTGGGGGGGGTCACCACAACATGAGGGACTATACTAAAGGGTCGCTGCGTTAGGAAGGTTGAGAACCATTGACCCAAGACACCTGGGTCTACGCCTCAGCTCTGCGAATGAGCAGCAAGGTAACGCCATATGCCCCACCTCCTTTTCCATGCAGCTCCATCTCATCCATCTAAGAAGGATGATAGCACTACATATCAAGGTGGTACTGAGAGTTAATATCAGTTTGGGCCTCTGGCCCCACCCCATCCCCAGCAGCTGGTAAACCAAAATCCGGGCCCAGAGTCTAAACCTTGAAGACTAGCAGCTGAGAACTCCCCCTTTAAGCCTCCAATGGGTCTGGAAGGCATTGCTTTCTTAGCCATTAAAGAGCTATTTTACTTGAATGGATCTGAGGCTGTTCCTATACTCTCAAAGGAAACAAAATTGTGAAAGAAAGTCTACGGAGATTATGAGATTTTTTTTTCCTCCAGATATGATGAATTATCCATTCAAAAAATAAACCACAGACAGGCATGTTTCTCCATACCCAATCAGAAAGCAGTTATTACCAGGAATTTCTGTAAGTAGGCTGTTTTTCTTGGCCAATGTAGAAACTGGCGAGGAAATGAAAATAGAACGAAAAGCTCACTAGGTTTCTCTGATGTCTACCAACATATGCAGGTAAGCGGCTTGGATGCAGCAGGGTTGCATGGTTCCTCAGAAAACTGTGGGGCTAGGGGTGCAGCTCAGTGGTTGAGTGCTGGCTTAGCATGCACAACGAATGCCCATGGGTTTGATCTCCGGTCCCACATCTGTGCACATGCATACAGACACCCACCCCACCCCACGATGGCTCGTCAACCACACAGCTCTTGTATAAACTAAGAGCAGTACCTATGCAACCAGGCCGAGCCCAGGGCAGTCTGCAGGAAGGTATCCGGTCTCAAGACCACAGACTGCCGGGGATGGTGTCCTGAGGCCAGCAGCAGAAACAGCTGCCGGAAAGTGCATGACAGACTCAAGCTTGTGCAGCTAGCCAGATTAAAAAAAAAAAAAAAAAAAAAAAAGAGGTGGGACGAGAACTCAGGTTTTCCAACTCCTTGGCTTCTGTGTTTTCTTCCACCTGAGGATCTTTCCACACTTGCACTGCCACTGAAGAGTTAGCAGGAAAAGTCCCCAGCCAAGGCTAGATAACATCAGAACCTTCCTGCAGAAAGCCCCTTCTCCCCTCTCCAGTGAGCATTAAATCAAATATTCCTTGCTGCATTACTTTTCAAGCTTGATGTTTCTAAATTCAAAGACATCTATAAATAATACATACTCATTTATATGTACATTTAAAGGATAAAAAATAACAAAGACACCTGTAGATTCTTATGAATACTAATAGTCTACTCCCAATACAGTGCAAGCAAACGGCTAATGAGCGAGTTTCCCTCTACTCCACCTCGGCCCCTCCCCAGCAAGGAGGGGCTCTCTATTCTCTGCTTCTTCCCACGGTCACATTTAGCCATCTGCTTCTTTTATATGTGGGACTGTGTATTTTTTTCCTCCTCAGTTTTATAGGAAACATTTAGCAATGAAGTAGCAAATAAAAATACCACATACCATCTAGAATTCATATAAAACCATACTTGGCTTTAGCGCATCTAAAGGTTGATAAAATGAAACACATAGTTACTTCTGAAAGGCCTATTTATATTTTATTACACATTACACACATCGTACTCCATTGAGAAAATTTAGAAGTTGATGTGGCACATTCTGTCACAAGGAGGCCTGTCGAAGATTACCGCATCCAGAGAGCATCTTCCCGTTGGAACACTGGGCACTCCTGGCAGTCACCACAAGGGACAGAAATGGCTCAAGTAATTGTCAGCTCTCCTACTAGTCTTTGGAAGAAGAGGAACATCTCTCTCCCTAAATAGTGTACTCGTGGCATTACCTAGCAACCACCTTCCATTTCTGGTCTCCATTCCAAACTAATGCCTGGGACAGAGATGCCTGACCTGAGTCAAACAGGCATGTCAGCTGGAAGCAGGCCCAGCTGGCTTCTCTCCCATTTTATGACCCACCTCCATCCAATTTGCTGGTCAGACTGATGCTGCAAGAGCACTGGGCTAGGAGGACCAGGAAGACATTATGCTGGTCCAATCTGGGCATCGGGGGATCAGAGAGCTTGGAAGACCACCTCAGAGGGACACATGCCCCAAAACAAGGGTTTAGATTGCAGTTGCCTCTTCAGGAATTAATTCAGAATGGGGACCTAAGGAAGAAATGGTGATTATATTATTAAGCAAATGACCACTGTGGGCAAGCTGGACTTAGTCTGGCAACGGACCATCTAAAAGGTTATGGGGGGCATCTCAAACCTGTCCACCAAGACATGAGGAAACCAGGATACTTCTCAGTGTGTTCTATCTATTACCAGTGCACAGTGCTCTGACCCCCTCCCCTAGTCTGCTTTGAGGATGAGTTAAACACCCTCATGCAGAGACAGACAGGAAGTGGGAACTGCTAGCAAGCGACCTCTCCTTATGTTCTAGTGACAGACATCAGCTCTTTTCAGCATGGGTGGGTGCATGGGTAGTGAATAGGGCCTGGGTGTCTATTCTCAGGCCATTATGTGGGGGAGGGCACACAGCTTGCCACAGGAGCAGGCCTTGAGTATGCCCATCCCCTCGGCAGAGGCCATGTCAAATGTGTTTATAATGGGATCATCTGGGATCTGTCGGCCGAGCAGCAACCATGTATGAAAAATAACATTGAGGAGCAAATTAAGTGGTCTGTCTGCAAGCAGCCTGTTTAGATGAGGAAGGGCTGCTGTTGACAAATCTATTAAAATTATACATAAATTATCTAAAAGTACATGATACACGTTCAGAATGAGGGCATTGATCTTGGGCATTTTACATATGGCTTAGATTAATTCATCTCGCCTCACTTGAATGGAGTTGTGATGCTTAAGAAAAGAGGTGGGGAAAATAAATTATGCCTGCCACCTTCCAGACTCAAAGAAACATTGTGAATTTTCATTTCTCAAGATGATGACTTCAAACACCAAGACTTCGGGGTATGGCCAAGGTCCTGCACAAATAGGTGTGTATCGTCGGCATGCCTCCAGAAAGAGAGGGGAGAGTGGGGAGGCCAGGTGGACTCTCTCGTCAGGCAGAACTGGGAAATGTGAGGTAAGTGCCTCATTTGGAGAGATGCTCCAGAAGGGCCTTAGGGACGTAAGGTAAAAAGAGAAGGGAGGCGATGGACTTGCCTAGCTGAGCACGTTATAGTGTGGGCAAGCGAGCCAATCCCACAGGGAGCCTCTGAGAGCAAAGGGAGAGTACGTCTTCCTGTTGTCTCATCCCAGAGGCCAGGAAGTTGGAACAGTTCGCTCATCTTCCATTTGTCCTTGGCTGAGGGTTACAGGCAGGGAATGAACTCCTTGGCCCTCCATGTCTGCCTCCACACGTTCAGCAGAGGGTTCAAGACTCTGGGGACAGAGCCTCTGACAAGTACAGACGCCATGTGCTGGGGATTCACAACCTCTGGTGGCTTGGATGGGATTCGCTTGGCTACTTTTAAAAGTCTAACAGAAACAGACTACCCCCTCACCCCCATGTGATCATTGAATAATACTATAATCATTTCGTATGAAAATTACATTATTTCCCTGATGGAGGCACCGGCTTTGAACCTCCCAGGGCTTCACCCACTACGGTGCTTTTCAAAGTCTGAGGTAGCAGCTTCCAATTATCTGAAAAACATTTAAAACAGTAAATGACACAATCCATAGTGCAATCCAGATGGAGAGAATGCACATTTTCCAGGACAGGCACCCTGATTAGTGACTGTGATTGTTAAACACATTTCAGGTAATATAGTGATAATGGACATTAATAGTAGCAATAGCGCTGAAGTGCTGAAATATAATCATTTCTGATTATATTACTATTTCCTTTTGTGGAGCCCAGTGCATATTTCCAAATGACTCTGAGCTCATTAAAGGACACAAAAGCCCAGTGGTGTGTCCACAGAAAGGGGATCACAAGGGGCTTATAGTTCCTGGTACTTGGAATGGAGGAAAGAGAGACCCAAGTTCTTAGGGGGCCTAGCTGAACCAGCCTGGTCTCTGTCCTCTGGCTTCCTTGGCGACCTATTTCACAGGCATTGGTGACCAAGGGCCCAATAAAAAAAAATGCATCAATGTGCCATATAACAAGCTCATGTGCTTTAAGTGGGAATTCTGCATATTAACTTTTTTTGTCTATGTCCAAATACATAGTCACCTTTCTCCCATCCCTTATTATTCCTCAAAAAGGTATGATGCCTTTTACTTAATAAGGCCAATTACATCAATTAACGAAATGTATAAAAGTAAAAAGGACCCATTAATTAATTTATTTGACATAGCCATAGTAATTAGTCTTGGGATTATAACTCACCATTTAGTATAGCTAGAAACATTTTACTTATTTATTTATTACATTGTACTGGGTTATACAAGGCCATTTTCATGCAAGTATGTAATTTACCTTATATTAATTTTTTTGAGATTTATTCTTATTTATGTGTGTATGTCTCTATGGTGTATGCACATATGTGTGCCAACAGAGAAATACAGGACAGATGCTGGATCTGATGGTGTCACAGGCGGCTGGGTGTCATAGTCACCCGTCCTGGGTGCAGGAAACTCCAATCCTGTGCAAGAGCAGCAGGCATGCTGAGTCATCTCTCCACTCCCATATACAAACCTTTAAAGATCATTTGAAAAGCAACCCAACCAGGGGTGAATTGCTGCAAGAAACCACAAATATTCATCTATAAGAACCTCCCTCCCGCATTGTGCCCCCCTCCCCGCAAAAATTGAAACATACACTTCTGGGAATTAGGACCTGTAGTTTGGAGTAAAAATTTCAAGGAAGGTCTAGTTCTCAGATTCAGAAACTGTTGTCCCTTTGCCAGTGGCGAAGTGGTAGGAGATTGTCAGAGGAATCCAGAAGCTGCTCAATGAAAACAGAGCCACACACACGCAGGAGGTGAAGCTGCCAGGTCAAGAGGACTTGTGAAATTGACGTGCCAAAGGCAGTATTTATAAGTTGGCAGTTAACATGGTGCGTAACTTTAAACATATGTAATGCGAGGAATTAATTAAATAGTATAAATAAACATAAATTTAAAATTTCATCTACATTCCAAAAAATTCATATATTAGGGTTACTGAACATTTTTTGAGACCTTTCCTTTGGGTGAGTGGGGGAGCTGGGCATAAAGTGAATTTTCTTAGTGCTACAGGGTAAAAACCCTAGCCAAACTGGAATGCAGTACACAGGTCAAAACCACCAGAAACACCACCAGTTTCTTAGTTTGACAATCCTGCATTTTGCATATGGGGAAACTGTAACCCAGAGAAGTCTGTGCCTTATTATGAGATCTTTATGGGAAAAAGACAGAAAAAGATCTGGCAGTCAGAGCTAGCTTCTCCCATGGACTCCCCTGTGACCAAGCTCCTAGCCTATGGCTTTTCTTCATTTCCAGGTAGGGATAATTCTGGGCTGTGGACTCATGGGTGATCAGGCAGTTTCAAAGACTCCACCTGCAGGAAACTCTGCTACCCCTGGGGTCCAGTATTCTCTCTAGAAAGTCATTCCTTCCCTCATCACAGAGCATGGAGCGTTTACTAGGTCCTATCCAAATCCCACTCTTGCATATGCAGAGAATTAAGATGCATTTATTAAACGAGAAAATTTGTCTTGGCGCTTTTTTTTTTCCAAATGAGAGGTTTACCAATGAAATTTGCCAGATGGGACTACCCTCGCTCTTGACTTCCCTAAGCAATGGAGACTTAGGTAAAACTTTTATCCCATTTGGTCCCACCAGTCCCTTCCACTTGCAAGCCTTGATCTCTTCCATTTGGTCCTGGGCAGGGAGAGACGGTCAAATACAGTCAGGCCCTCCTAACTGGAAGGGCAGCTTAAAAGTGAGACCTGTGCTGGGTATAGATTTGGAAGTCAGAGCCTCTTTTAAATTTCATTTACTATGGGAAGCCATCTTTCTCCCTGAGATGAAGGGATACACTGGATGGTGGGGTAAGATGTCCTCCTCCTGGAGAAGGCAGGACATGAAGGCAGCACCCAGGGCAGGGTCACGGGAGGGCACCAGGTTCACACACAGATCAAGGCAGCTGGCACTGAATGTGATTTCCCGTGAGCACATTTCCAGAAGGGCTTCTCTGTGCAGGGGCCACTGCAGCTGGAGTGCCTAAAAATTAATCACTTCATGAGAACTCCCAAGCACGAGACGTTAAAGTGGCGGCCTGAAGGCCATTCCTTGGAAATCTGGAGGAGTACAATCTTTGGCGCATCCACAGGAAGTTCTGGTACATAAGAATTATAAACTGAGGTCTTGTAGATGCTGGAGCCAAGAGCCAAAGAGGAGGCAGAAAAAAAAAAAGGCTAGATCAGGTTGCTTTATAAACATCTTAAGCCAAGACTTGGCTCCTCCAGTTACCAGCAAGCAAACTATGCACATGCATAATATAAAATAAATAATTATTTCTAAAATGCCATTCTTAAGATGTACATCTGGTTCCTCTCATGTGCGATGCTGCAGTGGTTCCCCACTTGACAGGCAAAATCCAAAACATCTCATACAGTTTCTGAGGTTACACACTGACTCTGCCCTCACTATTGGTCATGCCTCTGTTCTGAATTCCCGGAGGCTCCTGGGCTTGTGCCCTACATTAAGTCACATGACATCTGTCCATACCTGTGTCCTCATCGTCCCTATCGGCTCCTCATCTTCAGTTATCTACCCATGTTCAAGCGCCTACCCTCTGAGTCCTTGTAGATACTATACACACAGTTTGTATTCTTGGTTGGGGGGCTCCCCACCCCAAGTCTTTGAAGATGTATATCAGCATTTCTGGCCTTTACCCACTAGGTGCCAGTAGTACCACCTCTTCCCCTCCAAGTAAGAGAAATCAGAAACAACTGACTTTGCTCAATGCCCCTAAGGGTGAAGGGGGGGGGGAGTCATCTTTGGCAGAGAGCTTGTGAAGTAAACTGAACAAGTGCAGATCTCACAAACCTAAGGCTACACCCAATTCATGTGTCTATCTCTGGGACCTTGTCTTCCTGGTTGGTGTAAAGTAAATGCTCAGGAAATGCCTGTTCATAAGGAGAGGAAGGAAATAAAACTGAGTTTAGTGCCCATAGTAGACACACTACCCAAAAGTAAGAGGGGTCGGTTGACTCAAAAATAAATTAATGAGATACAGAGTTTGCAAAAATGAATAAATGTACCAGTGTTTTAGATAAACAGATACCTGCCAGCATTCCATAATCTTAAAATGAAATTCTAATCCCACAGCCTTCTCCAATTCTCCCTCTACCCACCCCATGTAGCTCTTCCACATCACAGTGAATGGGACTTCTGGCCATACTGTCTGGGCTTCCTGACTACCTCCTTGCCTCCCACTCTCTTCCTTAGGCCTGTGGTGATCGCCCATCCTTAAGTCAGTGGACTGGTTCTGCTCTTCAGCTTGTCTGCTATCCCAAGAAGCCTCCGGTACTGGTGGTCATTCTTGAAAGCAGGGAGGTAAGAGATATCTAATGCAATGGCCAGAGCACCAACCCTGGGGAAACCCTAGCCAGGGAGAATGGTTCCCGGGAATTCCTAACTTCCTCCACTATGTCTGCTGTCTCCATTACTGTTGTTACTTCCTGGTCTGTTACGACGCATCTTCCTTCCTTGTTATTAAGTAACAGGGCTCTTCAGGATGCTTTCTGGTTCCCTCTCCTCTTTCAAAATCCTGTTCTCTTTCTCAGGATCTAATTTCTGCTCAGAGTTCAATGATTGTCCTCCATTTTCTCCAGCCCCACCTCCAAGTGCCACAGCGCATACCAGACACATCTGCTTAGTGATACCTCCAATCATGTGTCTCAAAGGTGATTGAAGCCCATCAAGGCCTTCTCTAGACAACTCAAAACAAAGAAGCTGAGCTGGGCTCAGTCTGTAAAGGTGCTTTCTGCACAAGCAAGAAGATTCAGTTCTAATCCCAGCACCCATGTAAAAGAAGAAGTTCTGTGTGATGGTCTGTACCTATAATTTTAGTGCTATGGAGATTGAGACAGGAGGATCTCGGACTTACTGGCCAGCTACTCCAGCTTTATCAGTGAGCTCCTTGTTCAGTGAGAGACTGTCTCAAAAAAAAAAAAAAGGAGCTGGAGAGTGATAAGACACACAGGTGTAGCACACAGGTGTGCACTCCTGCACACACACATACTTATGAACACACACATGCATATATCATACCATATGCATGCACATCACATACATCTACATGCATACTCATGCATGTACATACATATGTATACAGACACGCAGCAGGTTGGAGAGATGGCTAAGTAGATAAAGCACTTGTCTCCATGTATAAACCAAGCAGATATGGTAGTCATCTGTAACCCCCAGGATCAGGGAGGCAGAAACAAAGGATCCCTCTGGCAAGTTGACTAGCTAGATTAGGTAGGATTGGTGAGCTCCAGGCTCAGTGAAACACCCTATATCAAGTAATAAAGTGGAGAATGATCTAGAAAGACACCTGATATCAACGTTGGGTCTCCACATACATATACACATGTGTACATGTACCTGGATGCACTTGTGAGCCACCTTCATGAATATGCATATATGTATATACATATCACACACACACACACACACGTAAAAAAAAAATGAACAGAAACTAAAGCAGCATGGGCCTCCCTAGCACCTCTAGTCAGAGTAGTCAATACCACTAACCATCTAATTTGCTAACCCAATACCTAAGGGCCAACTGCAGGCTCCTGTCTTCCACACCCAGTCACTGTCACCCTTTGTGAGTTATCTTCCTTTCTTCACCTCCTATGTCAGCTCCTTCTTTGCCACAGACCCTTTCCCTCACCCCTCTGACACTGCCCTACTCTTTCCTCAACCTGTTGTTTCCTCAACCGAGATTTTATTTTTCAAACTGCAATCCAATCCCTTTATTCTCTGCTTCTAGCTTTTCCCACAGGCTCAGATGAAGATGGGAGGTGTGGCGTGACCCAAGGCTATGAATGAACTGGCCCTCACCTTCTCTCTCCCAAATGCCTCATGCCTCTCTGAATTCTACACTAATCCCTTTGGCCTTCTCACGGTTTCCAGATGTTCTGAAGTCATGCCACAAAACTGTCCCACACAGTGTCTCCTCTTTCTTTTCACCTGGTTAGTGCTGATCTAGATCCCAACTCCAGTATCAAACCCTTTCTTGACGTGAGACTCCAGGAAACCTCTCTGGGAAGCCTTGGGAATTGTTCCCAGTTATAACTTAGAATTGTTTGTGATCAAGCTCTTTCCTTCTTTCCTTAAGTTCTAGTTCCACAAAGGCAATGTCCTCTTCTGTTTACATCAGTTTCTAGCTCAGAGGTCAGTAAACCACACTGTAAGCCAAAATCATCTTAATACCCATTAATACAGCTTTTAAAAAGTCAAAGCTACATTCAGGTATATAGGCACTATCTAGGGTTGTTATTAACCTATGAGAATTGAGTAACTGTGACGGACATGATGTGGTTCTTAAAACCCAAAATATTGACTTGCAAAAGTTGTCTCCCAACTCCTAAGCAACAGTGCCTAGTGGGAATCAGTAATTCAGTGTGTGCTTGTCAAAAGGACTCTTAAAGGAGCAAGCTGGAGATTCATGTAAATGAATTGTCCCCATGTATAAACCATGCATAAAGCCGCATGAGCATCGTCAATGTCCCGTCTCTCAGGTCAGTACTGGAGTCTGTGGGCGCTGCTACCAGGAGTGTTGTTCAGTTGTTTGTTGCCGCAGTAAAATTCCCAACAAAATCATTCTGCAGTCATGTGGTTCCATTGTTCCTGCGCCCGAGTGTGGTGTGGCAGAGCCTTTGAGGAGGGCTGGTGGGAGCAAAGCTGCTCACTTTAGGCAGACCGAAGACAGAGGGAAGGATGCAGGAAGTCATGGGGGTCCCAGGAAGGACTCTCCAATGATCGATTCCTCCAGCTCAGGCTCCAAATCCTGAAGTGACCAGCAAAACTCCCACTTTAGAATGGTGCCACCCCATTAGTTAGGGACCTGGTCTTCATCAAAGGGACCCATGGTGAGCAATTATATTCAAATCATAGCACTACCCTCATTCTTCTGGAATGGGAATCCTGGGATTTTCTTTCATTTCCCAACTCACTGGGAGGGAGATCTTTCAAATCTTCCCTCTGTTTCCGAGTTCAGGAAATTCTTGTTGGAAGAGGCTGGCGTGGGACCTTGTCACAATCCTTGTGATAGCCCTAAAGGCACATCAAGCTTGGCGAAAACAAGTGAGTCCATGATTCTGTGGCAGAATCAACTATGCAGAATGGGTTCTAAGTGAGAAAGAAACCCAGGACCTTTATAGAAGTCCTCAAGGGGAAGAAGAACCAAACGTAAGGATGTAGGAAAGAAATAGCAACCCCTGGCCACTTCTCCAGGTCCGAATGGGTTCCCAGCACCGCTGCCCACAGGAAAAGAAGTATTCTGGCCCCAAAGAACCTGGCCATTCCTTCCTCATCGTCCACATGAGTTCCACCTTGGCAACCTCATCTGCTGTGGACACATCCTGCACAGGGTGACTCTGTCTCCTGTGCTCTCCCCCTCAGGTCCTCCTCTGTCCTCCTCCCGAGACTGTCACCAGTTCCTTCCGGTTTCAACCCTGTATAGAGCCAGGCACATAACAGAATCAGCAAATGCCTGGGAAGGGCCTTAACTGCACTTGTCACTGCTGTTCTTCCCTGGACATGTGTGATGTTCACAGATGCTCTGCTCCCTATGGTCTTGCCTGCTTTGGTGATGGCTTTTGTAGGTGGAGGAATGCTGTACCTGCCTTCTTCCTTCCCCCATTCTAGTTTGCCCCAGAGCCCCTCAGAACATTTGGAGCAGGATGAGGATGGCAAGGAAAACCTCATACAGGGCCTGCCCGGTGGTAGACTGGTTCCCCTTTGAGATGTCATCCCAGGGGAACTTTCAAAACTGAGAAGCAGCCTTCTCTCTTGTATTTTACAGTAGGGGCAGACTCCAACATCTTAACACTCACAGAAGTGGTCCAAGAGCCTCATAACAGTGGCAAAGCTGCATGAGGCAGAAGCATTCGCTGTGGCAGGAACGGAGAAATGCAACTTGAGCACAAATCGCCAGAAACCTGCCCAACTGGCAGAGGAATGCTTCCGCTCCTTGCTCATGGGTGCTAGACGCACATCCCGCAGCTTTCCTAGAGAGTCTCAGAATCAGTTCTGTTGTTAGGATGCACAGAGGAGAGAGAGTCCACTAGAACAAAGGCTGCCTCCTTGCTCCCAGGACCCATGAACAAATGCTTCACTTGCTTCTTCCCAGGCCACTGACATGACTTTACAGCAAGCATTCCACCTGTGGGACTGGGCTGGGCTTCTATTGAAATGGCCTCTGATCAGCCTGTGGTTGGCACAGACCCACTGTGCCAAGGGCCCTGACCCTGGTGTCTTCTCTGCCTTGGCTTCTTCAGCTATAAAAAAGGGAGGATATTGGCCTATTACTATGGAGTAGGAGGGTTCATCTGTATTTCTGTGCTTTGATTGGTTAAATAAAGACTCTGCCTGGCTTGTAAGATAGGTCAGCCGTTAGGTGGGCGGAGTAGACAGAACGGAAGTTCTGGGAAGAAAGAAAGTGAGAGAGCCAGTCGCCATGAGGCTCCCGCAGAAGATGGATGTACCTTAGAAACGGTCCAGTAAGTCACCACCTCGTGGTGACATACAGACTTTTATAATGGGTTAGTTTTAGATATGAGAGCTAGCCAAGAAAAGTCTAGAGATAATGGGCCAGGCAGAGTTTAAATGAATACAGTTCTCATGTGGTTATTTTGGGCATAAACAAGCAACCAGCGGCTGAGCGGGCCAGCGGCTGGGGGCAGGGAGCCAGGTGCTGGGAACATAACCCACACCTCTCCCCTAATTACAACATTAGTATACAGGACACTGACAAGAAGGTGGCTCCTTTAAGATGGGCACGCTGGCTTCAAGAGTTTTCTAGGATTGCTGTAATGAAATGTTGCAGGCTTGGTAGTTTAAACAACAGAAATTGGTTTTCTCATAGTTGTTGAGTCCAAGACTGGAGTCAGTGCGTTGGTTGGATCCCGGATGCCTTCTCCACAGGTTGTAGATATTTACCTTCTTCTCATATCTTTATCTGGTCTTCTGTCTGATGTCCTTCAGGGTCTTCCTTCTATATTGTCATTAGTTAGATGGCTTGGGGCTCTTCCATATGACCCATTTAATCTGCTCACGTCTCCAAAGGCCCCCTGTCCAAATACAGTCACAATCTGAGGAACAGGGCATCAGGGCTTCAGAGTATGAGTCTGGGGGAAGATGATACATCTTGTAACCATTGTTGAGTCCGAAGAGCCTGGGTATGCTTGCCCATGCCATGGCAGCATTAATGGGCTTAGGTTACTACCTATGCTATTCCTTATATAGTGACAAACTTCTGCCTGTCTTCAGGAAGCTCTTTAGCAGAGAGTTGAACTGAATTCCAAGTTTTAAATATCTTAAATTCGTACATTTGCATTCCTGATTTTTTTCCAACACAGGCTTCGTGAAAACCAGACAAATCAAAGTTGATGACAGTGCTAATTGTGTTAACGCTAATAGTAACCAGCAACCAGTCCAATTGAGCAAAACCACAGTTTTCAAGTTGCTTAAGTTTGAAAAACATTAGACTCAAAATGAAACTCTGAATTACAATGCATAATATTTATTTAAAAAAAAAACAAAACAGGGGCTGGAGAGATCGCTCAGTAGTTAAGAATTTTTGCTGTTCCTGCAGATGATTGGAGTTTCTTTCCCAGGACCCACATTGGGCAGCTTACGATAGCCTGTAATTCTAGCTCTTGGGAAGGCTGGTCCATTGCCCTCTTCTGGCCAGTAAAACCACCTGCACTCATGTCTACACACACACACACACACACACACACACACACCATTAAAAATATTTTTTCAGGGGGGCTGGAGAGATGGCTCAGAGGTTAAGAGCACTGACTGCTCTTCCAGAGGTTCTGAGTTCAATTCCCAGCAACTGCATGGTGGTTCACAACCATCTATAATGAGATCTGGTGCCCTCTTCTAGCCTGCAGGCATACATGCAGACAAAACACTGTATAAATAATAAACAAATAAATCTTTAAAAAATATATTTTCAGCTTGCCTTTGTTTTTTAACAGAGCTTTTATAAATCGGTCTCAAGAGGTCATGGACCAAGTGGTCCAATTTCACGAGTCAGCTACAGCTTTGCTACTGTTTACCTAAGAGAGTCAGGTCACCAGGTGGAGCAGGAGGAGCCAGGCTTGGGCAGAATGAGCATGCAAGAAGGGAAGGCAGCCTTTACTTCACTACCAATTTATCTTTGATGGCTACAAACTCACTGCACATGTGTGCAGATCAAACAACCACACCACCCACCCTTGGCACTTGGTGCCCACCTGCCTCTTGATTAAAGAGAATGGGGAGTTTTGTCTCAGATTTGACAAGGTGTTGCAACAGGAGCTGGGGTGGGGGAACATACTGGATTCTTCTTTTGTATGAAACCTTTTTTTTTTGTTGTTGTTGTTGTTTTATTTTTTTGGTTTTTTGAGACAGGGTTTCTCTGTGGCTTTGGAGTCTGTCCTGGAACTAGCTCTTGTAGACCAGGCTGGTCTCGAACTACAGAGATCCGCCTGCCTCTGCCTCCCGAGTGCTGGGATTAAAGGCGTGCGCCACCACCGCCCGGCTAACCTTTTTTTTTATGACCATAAAAGATATCTGGGCTAGGAAGAGGCTAGAAAGAAAACCAGCAAAACAGAGAAACTGTGGAAATGACAGAGAACCTATGAATGAGCGGGGCCTTCCAGCACAGTCTAGAGACTGTGAATGAAATAAAGGAAGCATTATTCTGTTTTTGGATATGATTATAGGAAGAATCAGGAAGAGCTGACTAAATAACTGCTTTAAAAAGTATAATCTGTATCTTTTAAAAAATAAAACCAGGATTTTGTAAAGAACGTATATCAAGGTTCCACAAAACATCAAGACTATACATTTTCTAGACAAATCTAATGGAGTCTGCCTGGAGGTTTAAGTAAATCCATTCTAAGCATAAAAATAGGATTCTTTAAAAAAACAAAACAAAACAAAACAAGAACTACTACATGAAATAAAGAATAAACACGCTGGCTTAATCTTCTCCTGAGCTCATCCTACAACATAATCCACTGAGTCTCCCTACTTTGGGGATGGGTTGGATTGGATGAAGGAGGCAGAGCGGGGAGGCTAATAAGAAAGGCAGGAATCAGAACCTATGGAGTCCGATGCAACAACAAGGATCCTGGACTTCATCCTTGGGCCAAGGGGAGCCAACAGAAGTCTCAAATGAGAGCTGATTCAATCACGTCTGTATTTCCAAAGATGACTCACAGGTTTAAAGGTCCTAATAAAACAGGAGCCATCCCAAAACAAATACAGAACAGTTGAGCAGGGAGTGGACTCTTTGAAAGCAGGTCTGACCTCCAAACTGACCCTGTCCATGGACATCAGCCGTTAAGGAACAGGGGTCCCCGGTATAGAACTCACTGCCCAGGTCCCAATACCGTCAAACTCTTCCACAGAGAAGTTCTTTCCGAACGCAGTTCCCAAACAGCTTCCTTTTAAAAGACTAATCATAATTGAAATAGCAAGTCTTGGAGTTTCCAGAGAGCCTGAACTTTCCTCTTTATAGGGAAAAAAAAAACAAAACCAAAAACAAACAGAAAACTCAAACAAAACACCCAGACAAGCAAAACATCAAGTTCTTATTTTATGGTTTTGCCCTTTCTAAATATTTACATAAACAGGCTTTTTTAAGCCACCCCCTGTAACAGAAAACATGCTGGTCATAAATCCTGTTTCTCTAGTTTAATTGAAACAGAGCCTTTGCCTACCAGGTATGCTGGCTTCTTTTTTGCAGGGTATTCAGAGAGGTGGGCTCACAGGCAACATAGAGGAAGGCACCCCACGTAGGCAAGGATGGCTCCACTGAATGGGTTCTTTCTCCAGAACCCCCTTACAGCAGGGAGATGCTCTGCCTGATGCCCTGGACATATTTCTAAAGTTTCACTACGAGAGTCACACCATCAGCAAAGCCCAGACCTTGCTTCTTGGCCCTAAAATATACAGACAAGTTTTCCATCACATCACACAGGTGTAGGGAGTCCCAGGGAGCAGGCATAGACACAAAAACTGCTTTGCTCATAGTTGAATTTCCTTAGGATTATGTCAACTAGCTGATAAGTTGGGGTCTACAGGCATTTGCCAGACTATTTCCAGAGACTATCTGAACCCACAAGTCAATAAAAGAACGGTGTGGGCATACATATTTAATTTTTTTAAAAAAATTTTTTTCTAACAAAACACACACTCCTATGAAACGATACAGCACAGTTCTCGGTCTGCACAAGACTGCAATCCAGTTCCTCAAGGGAAACACTCAGACGTGGAAAAGACATAAAAATGCCCAAAGAAACCACAGCTCCTGTGGTTTCACTCAGCAGCTCGGCTCTCCAGATCTGCCTTCTGAGTGCCCCAGCGGAGTCCACTGCTTGTCACAAAGCTCTACCCAGCTCAAATGGGAGGCCAGCAAGTGTGCTGGGGTAGAAGGGTGCATTTCCCTTTGTTCTGTCCTCTGACCTCCCTAAACGTGGTAGTGTCACTCTGATAGTTGATGCTAATAGTCAGTGCGTCACTGCAGGTCACCGGCCACTTAGTGAGACACTGCCACGAGGAAGAGCAGGGTGACAACGGCTCCTTTTAGCAGAGCTGCAGTTATACCAACCCGGCTCACACCCTCAGCCTGGAGGACATGGTCAGTGGTCTACAGTCTAAAGGGGCTCAAGTCCATTTCTGGTAGATATTTTCACAACTATTTCAGGATCAGCGATTATATTTTCCCAGCTTCCTACCTACCGGCAGTCTGCAGAACAACAGACCGGTTTTCCAAGTTGAAGACCTCCCTCCTACTCTTCCTGTAGACAAGCCCCAAACTCTCCCCACCTCCTTGAGGCCACGTACAGAACATCAGCTGCCACCATGCACTGGGAACATGGGAAAAACAAATTTTCATACTTCCTCAACAGCAGAACCCTAGAGCCAAAGAGGGTCCATGAGACTGCTGTGGGAAAGGGGGCATGTGTGCAGAAGGCTGCAGACAAGCAGGGGCTTGCAAGGTATGCACAAGGCTCCTTTGTGTCCAGGACACAGTGCGATCCATATGGGAAAATCTGTGTAAACTGCTGGAAATGTTTGCTTGGAACGATGAAAACACAGAGGGAGAGTTACACACACACACACACACACACACACACACACACACACACACACACGAAGGAGAGAGAGAGAATGGGGGGAGCTCCAGAAAGAGCTACTATTAGAAAAACAGAGAACTTCTCCCCCTAGGCCCTTCCCATGTCCCAGGCACAGCCGGAAGCCCTGGAAGCCCCACAGGAGCACAGGAATGAGCATTGGAACTCTTCCTACATTATGAGGGCAAAGAAAAGAGGTGCAGCGGAGACAAAAGTCATTTGCTTAAAACCACATAGCCAGTTGGTTGCAAAGCCAGGATTCACTGCCAAGTATCTACTTAAAAAAAAAAGTTACTTAGGGGGCCATGGAGACAGGGTAGCAGGTAACACATTTGCCACATAAGCAGGAGGACAGGAGCTTAGGTCCTCAGCACCCACACAAATGCTGGGCAGGCATGATGGCCAGCCTGCAATACAAGAGGCTGGGAGGAAAAGACCGAAGATGGCTGGAGCAAGGCAGCAGGACAGTCTGGCTGAACCTCCAAGTTCTTTGTTTAAGTGAGAGACTATGGCCTCATTATAAAGAGTGGTAAGTGATAAAGGAAATTATGTGATATCAGCACACACACACACACACACACACACACACACACACACACCTCTGTACACATGTATACCATATACTTTCAAACATGCACACACACAATATATATATACATGCTGACAAAATTCTAAAACGTTACTTAGTTTACGGTAAAGGAAAGAACACAATCGACAAAAGTTCCCGTGCTATCCATTCCCTTCACATCAGTGACCCACAATAGGGAAATCACAGAGATGGACGTAGATTAGTGGTTGCCAGGGAAATGGGGGATGACTTGTAATGGGACGATGTTTTTTGAGATGAAATATTCTGAGGCTGGCCTTGTCCATGACGCTGCACACATCCGTGATTATATTAAAAAGCACTGGATCGTAAACTTCCAATGGGTGAACCATACGGTGTGAAAACTGCATCTCGATGGGAGAGTTATCACCGCCATCATTATTATTTTATAAATCTGAGAGGACTGAACCATGCGGGGTCCTAGGTAGACAATTCTGTTGCAAGGGAAATGGCTGCCAAAGAAAAGGGCTTCATACCGGTCACGGCCCCCTGCTTCTTAGGGAGATGGTGTCCGTGAGTTATTACAGATGAACTAAAAAACATCAGATGGACAGGCCGAAATCTAAGATATCAGAAAAACCAACCTGACCCCTCTCTCTCTGAGATTGGCAGCGGCCCGTCTTACCCAGCAGGAGCGAGTCAACCCCAGAAATCCTGGGAGGGTCATGTTCTGTCTCACCGAAAGCTGAAGTACAAGGCCAGCACTGGAGTCGTGATGAACTTGCGTCATGTTCTCCCGGTTGTGTTCTGAGTTGTAGAGCTGTTTTCTGTGGTATTTGTCACATTGAGGACATGGGCCTTTTTAATTGGCAATCGAGTGCGCCGCGTGAGATGTCAAACGGCTGTTGAGGAGCAGCTCTGTTAAGTACTGGCCCTGCCAGTTAATGACTATGTCCCCCGAGTTGAGAGTGGGTGGGGAAGTCCTGGCTTGAACACAGCTCAGAGTCGGAAGGAACAGACCTAGACAGAGCCTTGCTGGGGAGCCCGTGGGTGCTGAGTCTGCATTAGATTTTACCTGGGTGCTTACAAAGCACATGGCCTCTTGGGCCTTCTCTTCAAGCTGTGATTTCTAAAACACTCAGGTACACAGAGTCATTTGAGAAGCTGAATATTGTGCCCAAATAAAGCAAAAATGCTCACGCTGATGGCCCCAGGAAAAATGGCTCCCTATATCTCATCCTTTACGTTGCAAGTTTGTAGGCTCTTTCCCCCTTGACCTTGAGCCTGACCATCTAACCTGTCTCGGGAGAAAAGCATTGGAATGCCTACTTCCTCTTTTGCCTCCCAAGTCAGGATGGTTGGAGACACTGGCTGACTCAGTATAAGATCTGTCAACTTACTCCAAGTATTTGAGAAACCCCAGACCAAAACAAAACAAAACAAAAAACTCAACAAAAAAAAAAACAAAACCCAAGACTACCTAACTGACCCACAGCTGGTCACATACACGTGAATGAAACCAAGCAAGGACAAAAGACCTAGCTACTCTACAGAGAGAACAAAAAAGGCATTTAAATTGGTGAGCTTAGGGATAGCTTAATACACAGCACCAGTATACCAGCAAGTAATTGATCTATTTTGCCAGTTGATGTTTAGGGAGAGAGCATCAATCCCAGCTCTAGCAGGAGTCAGAGGCAAGGTCCAGACTCACAGAGTCTACAAGGACTAACCACAGGCTCGCTGAAGGAGGAAATGGGAAACAATACACACCGTACTCAGCCAGTAGCCCTGAGCATATGCGATGGGAGAGGCAGAACAGCTTGCCAAGCTCAGACCCTGGGACAACATCGTTTGGACAACCATTGGGCGGGGCGGGAGGGGGGGTAGTGGACTTAACAGCAACTCTGCAGACTCCGCTCAACATTTCTTCCTCAGGTGCCCGCCTGCATTTCAGAGTTGAGAAAGCAGCAGTAGCCTTCTTCCTTGCACGGCCAGATTCTAGACGTGATTTTTCAGATCCACCTGTCAGGGGGCACTTAGGTAGACTTGAGGGTCTGGGGCACGAGGGGAGCCACGTGGCTGCAGACTTTTCAGTTGTCTGGCAAACAGACCACCCATGGGCTTTATGGGCATGTTGAAAAGCACAGCAGACCCTGCAGACACGATGGAAACATGCAAACACAGTCACTGCAATCCCTCCAGGACCCTAGATGGTGGCTGCAGGATCGACAGCTGAATGTACCTGCGGTCGACAGTTCTCACGGTGCAATTTTGACTTCTAAGATTCCCAGGGTGGAAGCAGAGCATTCCAGTGGTCTAGTTCTGCAGTGTCATCATCTGGGAAATTAACGGTCCCTCCACTAATCTCTGCTTATGTTATTATCCTGTTGTACCAGGCTTTTTCTTTTAGGCCACCGACCAGCTCCCAAGTCATGACACAGAGACTTACTACTTCTGAATGCCTGACCTAGCTTTGGCACGTTTCTGGATAGCCTTTTAAACTTAAATTAACCTGTTTCTCTTTATCTACCTTTTACCTTGGGGCTTATTACCTTTCTTCTGTGTCTCCTACTTTCACTGCTTCTCAAGGTCTGTCTGCCTGGAGTCTGCCTGGAGTGTGCCTGGTTTCTTGCTCCAGTCGTCTCCTTCATTCTTCTCTCATTCTTCCTTTTTCTCCTAGAGCCTATAGTTCTCCTCCTATTTATCTCTGCCTGGCTGCCCCACCTAGCCTTTCTCTGCCTACATATTGGCCATTCAGCTCTTTATTAGACCAATCAGGTGCCTTAGACAGGCAAAGTGAAACAGAAGCAACACATCTTTACATAATTAAACACATGTCCTTACATCGTTAAATGAATGCAGCATAAACAAACGTAACACACCTTTACACAGTTAACTATTCCACAGCATAAACAAATATAACATATCTTTGCTTAGTTAAAATAATATTTTACAACACCCTGCACTTCTCCTGGTGAACTGTAATGGATTCCCTTCACCGCCACACACTTCTGTTTCCCTGTCTGTAAAAGGATGCAGAGATCAACGGTTTCAAGGAACCATTGCCTAATGATTTGATTAGGTTATCTGAATTAAATATTTGCAGCAATGCCTGATATACAGAAAACACTCAAGATTTTAGTGCTTAAATTTGTAAATCTAGACAGCAGCTCGTGTCAGGACACTCTGAGATCAAGAAGAACTCTGGGGACTGAAGAACATTCATTCTGAGTTTCAGACCCTTTTCCTAAGCGTCATGCTTGTCCTGAGTCTTCTAGGAATGTGGAGTTCTCCATTGTTAATAAGGACTGAGTATTTTCAATCTTAAGCATTGCATTTTATTTAGGGACCAATTCTATGAAGGAGCCATCTTAAAGGTCTCATTAAGTCAACTGACCAGTATCTGGAGCCTCTGGCTTTCTCCAGAATCACAATCCAATATTCTAGAGCTGGAGACCAGATTTGTTTTGGAATTCAGTTGACAAATGCCATTTTGTGGCCCACCACCTCAGTAATATCTCTACGGCAAAGGCCGAGGCATTTGCTTCCACTGCAGTAAATACTTGCCTGTGACAGTTTGGGTCATGTTTCCTGGTGCCAGAGTTTATTTCAGAGTTTGGGCTCTGCAAGATATAGGCTCTTTAGATAAGGATCAAGAACAAGGCAGTGGCCGGGTGGTGGTGGTGCACGCCTTTAATCCTGGCATTTGGGAGGCAGAGGCAGGCAGATCTCTGTGAGTTCGAGGCCAGCCTGGTCAACAAGAGCTAGTTCCAGGACAGGCTCCAAAGCTACAGAGAAACCCTGTCTCGAAAAACCAAAAAAAAAAAAAGAAAAAGAACAGGGCAGTGTAAGTGCTGAGATGGGGAGAAACATGGTCAGCTATGAAGGGTCATTCGGGCTCCAAAAAAAAGCCATTGTTAGTGTTAGGGACATGTTCAGGCTGATTCAGGGGAGGGTCATCTTTTTATATCTGCAAGGATACTTGATCAAATGTGACAGTGCCGGAACTTCCAAATAATGAGAAGTTTATATAAAGAGAAATTTAGTCACCTTAGGCACAAGCAGCCCAGGACTGTAAGACTAGAACTGTAAGACTAGAACAAAGGGAAACATACAGGGCAAACACATACAGGGCAAAGCTTTCTCCTGAAGTTCATGTACAGGCTAGGAAAACTTTCCGGGCCATCAAAATACCATGAAGAGAGAAAACCAAGAGACTAGAGGGTGGGCACTGAAGGCCCAGCAGAAAGATCGTCTGATCCCAGGGCAGGTAAGCATTCCCTCAAGCACACCTACATGCTACCAGAGACGAGCCAAGATGCAGATGTGTTCGGCAAAATCAAAGCCAATGCCTCAAGCTGACTGCGGTCACCATAGTACCCATTGTACCTGTGTAGACTTTAAACACCCTCCCGCACTTATTCCTAGCTGGTGTAAAATGATGAGATTTAAAGGATGAAACCCACTTGACCTGAAAGCAAAGGTATTTTTCTGCATGAACTAAACTTGTTCAACAGTAGTTTCTTTGAAGAGTGCAGTAAATCTAGCCTGAAACCAAGGACTGCGCATTGTTCAAATATTTCAGAGGCACGAAACCATCAGTCTTACGTGACTCCTTGCTTCCTCTCCTCCTCCCACAAGAATACATTGCCATACCCCAAAACAGCTTGCAAAGATGTCCATAAATAAGAAAGGGAAAGTAATGTAAGGAAATCAGGATAAATATAGAAGAAATCAGATAAAACCAGGAGCAGAAGAATGATCTAATGAATTCTCAACACGCTTGAGTTTCACAAGGGTTTTCTTCTTAGCACATCTCTCAGTACAGAACCCTGACCTGTCACTACACTGTGGCTCATCAAAAGCAATTCCACAGGGAGCCAAAGAGTACAGACTAGCTCATGGTACCCAGAGAGCCCAGCATGGTTCAGGAAGAGCTCTGAGAGCCTCTACCTCTGAGGAAGGAATGTGCCAGCTGTCCCCAGGACCCTTCTGAAGATTCTGCTGCCTTTGATGAATCTCTTGGTAATGTGGATTGCAGAGTCTGATATGATGTCAATTACAGGTTTAATAGTATGGACCACAGCTACTCCACAATGCAGGGTAACTGCTCCGTTACTGGCTTTTACCATCTGGAGCCGCACTGGCTCCAGGCTTTGGAAAAGCAAGGCAGGGCATTCTGTCCCTCACCCTTGGTATACTTTGGTATACCAAGGCTATCTTAAAAATTCTCAGATCAGTGGACAGAAGAGGAAGTGGACAAACACGTAGAAATTTGGCACCTAAATTTTTCTGGGAGGGGTGCTTGGGAGGATAGGTTGTTGATCTTTTAGAATAGCATCAAATCCAATCCTACTCTCATGCCATTCATCAGAAAAACCTTCAAATGTACAGGATATTTAAGTAGACAATGAAATTAAACATGCATTAAACAGGTGAATCTTCAATAACACAGAAGTGAAAAAAAAAACTTGAAACGACAATCTTGCTATGCAAGATTGATAAATTCGTTCACAAGATGATAAATTCATCTATATGAAAGTAAAATAAGATGAATGCAGAGCAAAATAAAAAGAATACATTTAAGAAGAGTCAAAAGATAAATTGTTAAACTAAGATGGGAAATCTTCTGCAATTTATGTCAGAAACAAGAGTTTAATCCCACTAATATTAGAAAAAGCTCTTATAATGGAAAATAAAAAAGGCAAAAGCATAACACAAAAATAAATAAAAGATGTGTATCATTTACTGGAAGAGGAAGAAAATGCACCCCCACACACACTTAAGACAAACTATACAACTCTTCTGACAACAGAAATAACATAAAACTAAGTTGAAATATCATTTCTCATTTATCACATAAAGAAAGAGCCAAATTTCTGAAAAGCATTTTGTCTGTGCAGACACAGATGTTCCCATAAATTCTCAAGGGTGGGGAAGCACAAAGTGCTGCCACCCCTGGCTGGAGAACTGAGTCACACCGAACAAAAATCCCCTGCTGGTTTTCATCTTTCCAACCATCATTCGCACGTGAAGACACACTTTCTCAGGCACGAAAACAATATGGCTCTAGAGATGACTCAACACATTACTGTCTGTCGAATAAAAGATAAGAAATAACCCAAGAGTCTACTGAAAGGAGTCTAGCTGAATCCACTCACTTTCACCCACCCAGCGAACCATTACTCAGCAAAGAGAAAGAAGATAGCCTTCGTGGCTGCTAAGGAGCCATTGGTAGGCTGCACTGAGAGGAGGCAGTGCAAGGTGAAGAAGGTACACAGGATATGGGACAAGAGAGAAGGGACATGAAAATGGATATGAAATGTGTTTACTTTACAAGGATGCAGGGACTAAGAAAGAGGAACAAGGCACTTATTCAGTGGGGGGGGGGTGAATGCCAATTCCTATGAATTTATGATATTACATAGTTAAGTCATGCAAATATTTTACATTGTCCAAAAGAACTAAATTAGTTTAGGGAAAGAGGTCTAACAATTCCAAATGTTAGGGATACTAAAAAACCAAAACACACAAATGACCTGGAGCTGGAATGACGGCTCAGCAGTTAAGAGCACTGATTGCCCTTGCAAAGGACCTGAGTTTGGTTCTCAGGACCCATGTCAAAGGGATCCCAATGACCCATAACTCCTGCTCCAGAGATCTGACACCCCCTTGTGGCGCTCGTGCATATTCCCACATACAGACACACATGCACGCACTCAATTTAAAAAATAAAATATATCTTCAAAGAAACCTGTTTATCAGACTGATACTATCAACACAGAAGGAAATAAATGAAGAGATGTATGGTTTTTAAGCCCAGTGCTCTGGGCCTGTAATGGGATATGTCATAAAGACAGACACACGAACACAAATTACAACGAAAGAATTTCATTTGGTCATTTTATTCTTGGTAATAATATTTGAATTATCAGTTGATAACTTATCTTATGCATGTATCTTTACATAAACTTATCCATATACAAGAATCAAAAATTCAGTTAGAGAAGATACGATACAAAAATACTTACACACTAAAAACTTATAAGAAACACTCGATTGCTAACTTTGGACTTAGATGTGGTTGAACACATAAACACATTTGTTAGCATGATCTGGTAAGGAGTTCTAGATCTCTAGGAAGAGTTAGCACTTAATTTTAAGTTTTGGCGAAAGAGAAACAAAGTTAAGCCTGTGTGTAAAATTAAGGAAGGGCTAATTCCAGCTAATAAACACAGAGAGGATAACAATTAAAAAAATCATTCCTCCCTTCCAGATTATCAAAGAGTACAACAATATACAGATATATAATATCTAAATATACATAATATAACAAAATATAAATAAATAAATAAATATATAAAGAGGCCAAGTATAGCCTCCTGTCCTACATCAAATGATAGCCTTTTGGTTCCCTGTTAGTTTCAGAAAGAAAAAAGTTCTCTTCTCTATAGTGTGACTCCATGGTCCCCACTTTCACCCAGGATAAAACCACTTTGCCTGCAAAGGACATCTGTCATGGAGCCTCTAAATGTGATGCCACACATGGCATCATGTATGCAAATTTCACACTCAGAGTACACACCCTCATTCTATGGAGCCTTTGCACATACACTTCCAACTTACAGGGGATGTGGCAACGGAGACAAGTCAGCTGAAAGAGAATAGCTGAGCAAATGCAGGGTATGGGACAGGTGGGCTGACACCCAGGGAAGTCAATGTCACCCAAAGCAGGGCACTGCGTTAGAGTAAGAATCAGGGAGATGATAACAGACTAACAGATGATAGCATTGCTACTCACGAACTGATAGGAAACTACTAGACGGACTCTGGGGTCATGGGAAAGTCCTAATGTACACCTTACATGAAATGAATTATTAATTTTCTTAGCTGTGATGTAGGAGGGCAGTGATGGAGCAGAGCGTCTCTCCAGTTGCGTGCCTTGATAAGAACTTAGTGGAGAAAAGGCTCGGGGCCTGGTACAGAACAGCTCGGCTATCCAGAGCGAGCCATCTCCCTTCATTTGCATGTGTGTGCATGCACATAAAAATTAATCCAAGGCGGGGCATATTAACAACAATGGAATCGAGGCGGCAGGCGCCTCGAACTTTATTGCATTTCCTTTGTTTCTTTTTCTCCTTTAAATTTGTGGTTCTGGAATCACACACCAGGCAAACATTCCATCCTAAGCTCTGGTCTAGCCTTGTACTAGTCTTAAGATCTTCTTAATATTGGTTTTTTTTTCTTCTTTGAGACAGGGTCTTACTGTGTAACCCAGGCTGCCCTTAAACTTTTTATACTCCTCCCTCTGCCTCCAGAGTAATGGAACTGTAAGTATGAACCACACCTAGATAAATTTGATTGTCCTAATAGAAACTCAAGAAAAGCATCAGGTGCTGGTATGTGCCCATAATTTCAACACTTGGGAGGCTAAGGGAGATTTTTTTTTCAGGCTAGCTTATGTTACACACTAAGCCCCTGTCTCAAGTTTTTATAAAGGGAAGGGAGGAAGGCTCTGAGAATGGTCCCACTCCAAGGGCTAAAGTGCTATCACATTCTAGAGGCTGGGACAAATTTCAGTTTGAAATTAATACAGAGAAGAAGTAATTACTTGTTTACTAGAAAAATCCTACAAGACACCCACAAAATACTTACATTTATGCAAAATTACATCCTGAAGATTATATACCAATTTTGGTGGAAACTATGACTTTAATGACCTCTGAATGAAACAAGCCCCCCATACCAAGGCCTCTGTGTGATAGTACCCCCTACATATTGTACATGGAGACGGCCGTGTACGTGAGTTTCCTACTGCTGACATAATGAATTGTCACAGTGACTTTCCAAGTTCATACCTTATGCTTTCAAAAGCAGGACGTCTAAAATGAATCCTCTGAAGATACTCAAAGTGTAAGTAGTGAGGTTCCTTCCAGAGTGTCTTAGTTAGGGTTTTCATTGCTGTCAAGAGACACCACAACCACAGCACCTCTTATAAAGAAAACATTTAACTGGGTGGCTTGCTTACAGTTTCAGAGGTTCAGTCCATTATCATCATGACTGGGAGCATGGCACCATGCAGGCAGCTGTGGTACTGGCTACATCTTGACCAGAAGGCAGCAGGAAGTCTACTGAGACACTGAGCAGTATCCTGAGCATAGGAAACAGTGTCACACTTCCTCCAACCAGGCCATACCCACACACCTTCTAGCAGTGCCACTCCCTATGAGATTTATGGGGGCCAGTCACATTCAAGCTACCACACAGAGTCTCTGGGGGAAAGCACATTTTCAGGTCTTTCTTAGCCTTGAAATGTTTTGCTTATAGCCTCTTCTTTCATCTTCAAAACCAAATGCTAGTGTTACTACATCTTTTTCTCTGATTTTCCTGTCATACAGGGACCCATGTAATGACATCAGACTATCGAAGTTAACACTTCCATCTCAAGATTATCAATCTGATGAAAACTGCAAAGTCTCCACCTCTCTGAAAGGTAACACAGGCAGGATTAATATGTGGACATCTTTGGGGTCCACTGAGGTACTTATTAGGATTGATGACCATGATGGTCAATGAGATACAAGCAGAGGCTTGGTAAGTGCTTGCACAGTGGAATTTCTCTAATTCTTCTCTTCATTTTTTTTCCTTAAGGATCCTTTCTTTTTGAACCCAGCTGTCATGCAGTGAAGAACCCAGTTCAGGCAGAGGGAAGGCCACACGAAGGTAAACAAGACCCTGGGCAGTAATCTGGTCGAGTACTTGCTAGGATGTGAGTGAGCAAGTAGGTCATCTTGGAAAAGCATCTTCTGCTCCTGGTCCAGTCAGTGCAGATGACCCGGGAAGGGCAGGGATGAAGCGTACTGCTGGGCCCTGCTCAAATCATAAGCAAATAAATGACTGCTCTTCTCTTAAGCTACTACATTTTGAGGTAGGCTTTTAAAAAATGGTAATATCCAGATTGAAAGGATTGCTCGCTTTGAACCAGTGAAAATGTTGAAGAACGTACACCAAGTATGTTAACTTTGGCTTTATGTTATTGGCCGCTGACCCTTGACTATGAGAATAATTGAACCCTTTCAGGGCTTTTGAAAACAAAGTTAAGACGACCTAGTGGAAGAAAGTGTCTTTTCCATGTCTCTTTAGCAAGAGGGAGGCGTCTGAGTCTTCTGAAAGGGGGATGAAATCAATAACGACCACATTATAATGAAGAAGGAGTAGATTGCCACAGAAAGTCACAAGCTCATGGAGCAGGAAGCCTGCATACATCCCCTGTCACAGATGCAGTTCTGAGATAGATGCTCTCCCCCAAGTCAATGAGATGAGCATGATTCCACCATGGCTGTTGTTTCAAGTGTTTGATTCAGATGTTAGCTTTGTGGGCTTGGCCTGTTTGCTACATTTTGCCCACATATTCTGCTGAACTGGGGCTTCCATCAGGGTCCTAATTCAGCTAACCCAGGGGACTGAATGTCAGCATCTTTATCTTACCATGAGCTTTTGTTATGCCACTGGGAGGAAACCAGTTCCTTTCTGGACTGTGAGAATTTGTTTGTGGTTTTGCTATTCTTGGAAAATATGCTTAAAATCATTCATTCTCCATTCCCTCCCTTTCAGGTTTACAATGGTACTATAGCAGCTGCAGGGAAAAAATGGATGATGCTTCTAGTTAGGGAACCAGTACCCAAGTCTGGTACCAAATCATCTTTTTATTTTATAGCTTTGGTCACAAAAACACTGGCCTAGCAAGACATGGGCTTACATGGTGGCCCAATGGCAAACAGCAAAATCATCCTCACTTTCTCCACGGCAGCAGAAGCCTGGCAGCATCTCTAAAGCATTTCCAAATCTTCACATAACTAACTGGACCTAGACCCACACAGTCGCCCAGCCGTCTCTTCTTGCTTTGCAGCGACGAGTGAACACCTGTGGCTTTGCACTGCTAAGAGCTGCCTGGCAGATCTGCACCTGGGGTTCATTGCCAGGGTGCCTAAACCCACAAGCAGTGGGGAAGTCAGAGTTACTCAGACCCTGAAGCCCAGCATGCAGGGTCTCAGGCCAAAGCCACACAATTAACGCTACATTTAGGGAAGGAAATACTTGCATTTATATGGCTTTGAAATAGCAACTTTCAAGGGATTAATGTAGACTCCTCGGAAGAAGAGAAAATAAGCTTGAGACCACAGGTGTCACTGAGCATGGACAGTGTGCTCAGTTCTAGGCATTGTCAGTGATGCCAATGAAATGCAGAACTAGTCCCATATTCCCAGGGTCCAGTTTTCTTACATAGAGCCAGGGAAGTGGAAATACTGGCAAAGAACTCACCACTTACTGAAGGAAACGGACCACCGCAATGGCTATGGGCTGTGTTTTAAGAAAAGTTACTGAATTGAAAAGATTGGGGCAGAAGAATAGAAATAGTAGGAGGCTGAATCTTGAGAAGTCTCATGCTTGAGAAGTGACAGCTGACAGCCATGGAACTACGAGCAAGGAGGCAAGCAATAGTTTTGTTTTCCTAAATAGAAGCCAAGTGCCATATCCTGGGGCCATTAAATATGGGGCAAAGGGATCCAAACACCCCCACAGGCCTCGAGGCAATTCAAGGAGGGCAATGAGGACAGCTACAACTATCCACAGCCATTTCTCATTATGCTGTGGTCCCCACATGCTCTATCTCCACTGTTTACACAGGCAGTGGCTGGTGTCTAGTGGTCACTATTTAGAAAGCCTGCCATCCAAAAAGAGTTCACTGAAGTCTGGGCACTTAAGTGCATAAACTTAGCGGAGTAGAAAATTGATTTACGTGCTATAGCAGCTCATTTCCGAAACTTGGAATTTGAACTTGACTTCTCCTTCACCACGTCACCCAAACAAGCTCTCGAGGCCTGAGGATTCTCTGTTCTGTTCACTAGGACAATCATGTCTCCTGGACACTGTGGCCTCCAGCAGTCTATTCTACTCTAGCTTGGCCTTTGTGAGACAGGATTGCTTTTCAGGGTATACGTGTGGCCCAGTGTTGGAACACACATGGTTTCCAGGGGGCTCCCTGTATTCTGAAGAAGATACACTTCAGAACAGCCTCTGGGTCATTTAAAATCTGTCATTGCTGGTTCATCTAATCCTTCCTCCCACCGCAGAGTTTCTTGCTCAACACAGCTGCTGATTCTGAAAGTCACTTCTACTTTTTTCCTGTGTGTGTGTGTGTGTGTGTGTGTGTGTGTGTGTGTGTGTGTGTGTGGTGGAGGAGGAGGAGAAGGAGATGATACATATATCATGGTACCAGTCAGGAGGTCAGAAGATGACCTTGTGTGTTGGTCCTTGCCTTCTTCCTCATTGGAGACAGAGTCTCTTTGTTGGTATGCCAGGCTGACTTAAAAGCTGCCGGGAAGTCTGTGTCTTTACCTCCCACAACCCTGTGGGAACACTGGGGTCACAAACATGTGCCACCATGTCCGGCTTTGAGTGAATTGGGAGATCCAAACACAGGATTTCACATTTGCATGGCCAACACTTTACTGACTGAGGCATCTCTCCAACTCAGGATGCCTACTCTTTAGGTGTTTTTTTCCCTCCCTCTCTCTCTCCAGGAAATTCTCACCTGCTCTTCACCCCTCCATCACCCAATATATGTCTCATACAAACCTTAGTATGATGGTACTTCCATCGGTTCTGTCTCTGCATGTGACATGTGTGTATGGGGGCAGGTATCATGTTCATGCCAATGCCATCAGTCTCTTTAGCCAGGCCCACTGGAGGCCTTAGCAGGTGGTAAGACAGTCACTGATACTGACTGACCCACCCCAGGCTTTGACAGGCACAGTCTGGCTCAACCCTATGATATCAGGAAGAGGCGCTCCATTCACAGCTAGAGTGACAGCCAACAGGCCTGAGGAGGAGGAGAACTTAATCCCAGCCAAGGATCAGCAAACCTGGTCTTACCCCATTATGGATAACCATTTACAGCATGTCAAAACCCAGTCCGCTGCAAAGGCACTTCATCTGACCCAAATATTTGTCCTTCTGTACAAAATGTGTATATAAAAAAAACAGTAACTGGCTCACCAGCAATGGCCTTGGGGAAGGAATCTTAATCTTCCCACTTCTTTCTTCCTGTCTAAAAGGCCCAAGCGTGAAATTGGAGAGAACACCAGTCGTTGGTCTCTATTCTGGAATGTCCTTTGCTGACCACCCAGGGCTTTAGTTTGGGCTACCTTCCTTACCGGTGTCCTAACTCCAGGAGAAGTCTGAGCAAGAACAGCCTCTGCCCTGCAGAGAAGCCATGCTTTGTTACAACTCAGGATCCTGCTTGTTTTGAGAGATGCTCTTGCTGTGGAGCTCAGGTTGACCTTGAACTTGTGATTCCCCCTACTTTAACCTCTGGAGTGTGGAGATTACAGGCTTAGGCAAGCATCCTGGCTCAGGCAGTGGTCCTTTAAATGACTCCCCCAAAGACCCACAGCATTCAAAGAGGGAAAGGTTACTTTGAGTGAGCATTGCATTCAGCGACTCTCTCCCCCTGCATCTCTGCATGAACGGCCTCTCCTCGACACCCCTCTCTTACCAGGTACCATCAGGCTATAATTCTTCCCCTTGTCCCATGTTCAGTGGGCAATGGGTCACTTGAATAGCACTGCCAGGTTGGATAAGTACCTGGGTCCTTTTGGTCACTGCTAGCTCCACTCCCCAACACCAACACAGAAGAGTCAGAGAGAGAGCCTCCCCTCACTCTGATGAAGGCCATAGTATACCAGTTCTGCGGGCACCACCATGCTGGAGCTCTGGTAACCATGTAAGAGGACTTTCTCCCTGTTGAGCTAACTGCTTTGCTAGGAGTTGAAACGGGACCCAGACCTGGTATATCTGGGTAGGTCCCACAGGTTAGACCGTGTGCTGAGAGACCCTGAGACCCACAGATAGGCACTGGCCTACGGCAGCAGACCACTTCGACAACTACTGTAACAACTCAGACTACAAATAAGCAAGGGGTCATCCCCCATCTCTTCGGCCACCTCTGCCACATCAGAAAAACAACCCCCAAATCCTTTTCTGTTTTTGTGTCACCCCACCACTGATCGTTCTTGGAGAAAAGGGTTAAACTACCTTACACTTCCAGATCATAGTCCACCCCTGAAGGAAGCCATGGAAGAAACTTGAGGCAGGGACTGAAGCAGAGCCCTTTACTAACTAGCTCTTCCTGGCTGGCTAAGTATGCTTTCTTATACAAGCCAGGACCGCCCGCTCTGAGGTGACATTGGCCATAGTGGGCAGTGTCCTCCTACATTAGTAATCAATCAAGAAAATGCCTCACATGCTCACCTCCAGGGTGTCTGATGGAGGCAATTTCTCAACTGAGGTTCCTCTTCCTGGATGACTCCAGCTTGTGTCAGGGTGCCAAAAAATGTATCGAGTGGACTCGGCAATAATCGTGGTAATAATCGGGTTTTAGTCGATTGTATCCTCTCAGGCTGAGGGCCCCAGCCACCCCAACACCTCCTACCCCATAGCCTTCATTCCTAGCCACACCAGCCTCTTCCCCTATGGGTCTCAGCTCAACCATGTTCTTCAGCAACGCTCCCCACATACCTTGTCCACAGAAGACCCCCACCTCCTCCCTAAGGACCCCATCATGCCACCCCGTGGTGTCATTTATCACAATCCAAAAATGAGCTTTCAAACTTATAAGCTTTCTATTTGGGACTCATGGTGTCCCCTTTCCAGAAGCAGAAGGACATGGCTTTTGTGTGCACTACCATATCCCCTCTCCACCCCGGCATGTGTCACCATGGCTGGCACGTAGCAGATGCTCAGTAAATATTTGCTTTCATAAATGAATAAATAAGTCCTGCCATTTGAAAGAGAACCTGGGAAATAACTGGAGGTAACCGGGCAAGGGCACACATGCCAGTATTGTTCATGGGGGGGGGAGATAATAATTTAAATAGCCAACAAAAGAGGATCGTGTCAATCAGAGCTTTGGCATGATTAATTATTGAATGCTATTTAGCATGGATGAGCTAGTTATTCAAGCACTGGTGTGGAAAGATGCCCAAGATATTATAACAAAAGCAGGCTACAGTATGCATAGGCATGATTCATTGACGGTTTTAAAAATGTCTAATATTAATAACACACACATACATATATGCACAAAAAACTTAAAGGAGAGCAAAGAAAATTTGAGAAGGATGTTCAGGGCTCTAGCCCCACAGCTTTAAACTGTGTGTACTTCTGAGGCAGGTGGTATGATGTATTGATTTCTTTTGTTCATATTTTCTGATTTTTAAATAATGGATGCATATTACTTCCATAACAAGGAAAAGCAAGAACACAGTAGAAGGAAGAGCAATCTGCTGTGCGGGTGCCCATCACCTGCTGAAGAACAGTGGCAGGTGGAGAGGTGGAGGCTGTGGGTTCGCAAAGAAGCCCCCTTAGGACCGTCAATCCCTGGACGGAACCGTTGAGGGTAATGAGTCTCTTCCTGTTTTGAGCTGACCTCAGAGAAAATATACTTGTTAGATAATAAAAGCAGAAGCCCTCGGGCATATTTCTTCCTGTGGAGAGAGAGCAGCTGTGGCTTCCTTCCATGTTAATCTCTTGTTATTCTCCACCCCGAGCTCTGAACACAGGGCCCCACGCTTAGAGGAGGGATCCATTTGCCAAAGCTGGGCACCTGGACTCTCAGCTCTAATCCTGGGCAGAGCCTAAGGGGCCTTGGATACATTGGACACCTCATAAACATCCAGAATGGGATCCTGCCTAAGACCTCACCAGTGGCTCAGAGACAAGGCAGGAGAGCTGCTGTATCAGATCACATTCATTGAACGCTGATGTATCTCAAAAGCCATCTCAGCACTAAATGAAAATCAACTACAAGGACAAAGACCAAATCTATGGCCATCACAAATTAACTCAAAATGGACCAGTCTCTATGGGATCTGGTACAATGCCTCGTCTCAGCACTTCAGGGTCATCATCGATCAAGTGAGGCCATTAGAGGCAAAGGTTCTGTGGGGTTCACTCCCTTGAAGACAGTAAACTATCTTCCAGGTGCTAAGTTAGACTATTGTCTTCCTTGACCCGGGCACCAGGAGCTCAGTAAAAACAAGATCCTTGTGGGCTGATCTGAGCACCGTGGGCTTCCTGAGGGAGGTGACAGCTAAATGGTGGTAAGATGGCTGGGACTAGTATTGGACACTGATGTGTATCTGCCCCCTTTAGCCAGGTGAAGTGCTCAGAGAACCTAATTTACAAGAGAAGTTATAACCACGGATGGGTTTCTGGGGTTCCAAGTTGAGGGCCGCTAGTTTGTGAATTCCACAGCATCAAAGTTATCAATGGATGTCTTTTACAGAGCCTGCACCACAACAGGTAGCTGCCACAAGCAATGTTTGTGATGTCGGATACCATCATCGGGGACTTTCTTCAGAACAAGCAGGGGAGAGCTGGAGTGGGGAAAGGGTTAGGGGATCTGGATATAGAAACAAGTCGACATACGGCAGCAATGTGGGTGAGGTCCCATGTCAGCTGCATGGCATTGCCTGTGAGCTCACTGTAAGACCAGAGCCTCAGACCCAGACAGATGCCAGATCTACTGAATTAGAAACCCAGAAATAGCCGGGCAGCACTTGGGAGGCAGAAGCAGGTGGATCTCTAGGAGTTTCAGGCCAGCCTGGTCTACAGAACAAGTTCTGGGAAAGCCAGGGCTATACAGAGAAACCCTGTCTAAAACCAAAAACCAAAACCAAACAAAGAAAGAAAAAAGAAAAGGAAGAAACCCAGCAGTAGGTGACTAACAAGCCTTCCAGGTGACTATAACATGACATAATTATGACACAGCATTGGTGGAAGGACTATGCCATCAGACGACACAAGGGGTTCAAATCTCAGATCTAGCAGCTGGTCATACCTGGGAATTCAACATGGAGTCGCTTTTCTCATCTATAAAATGGGCGTCGTTTATTCCTATCCAGGATTGTTGGGGTGACTGACTCCAGGGGCTGACCTACATCAAGGGCTTGTGCCAGGCACCACGGAAAAATTTCCAAACTGAAAGGTCACGAGAAGGAAAGTGACCCACAACAGCGGTCGCTGTCGGAGAAGAGGCGCGGTCTCTAGTCCTCAAACTTGTGCGACGGTCTTGTTACTCTGAAAGCCAAGGAGGCAGTGTCGTAAGCACGAATCCCTGTGGCTGAGGCACCTCTCCGGGGCTGTGGCCGTCATGATGACGTGCAGCAGGTGCTCCGTCATTAATCCATCGGCAGTGATAGCCTGCAATGGTCTGTCAGAATGTGACACATTTCAACACCAATCAAGAAATGAGCTTGCCAGCATGCCGATGGCTAATCAAGGCTGTGGACAGGGACACACTCTGGCACACTTGTTAATGGCATTCTCCATTAAACTAGAGCCGCCCAGGTGTAAAATAGCCACCCTGATCGGCAAGTGCGGGAGCAAAGAGAGAGGGGCAGACAGACAGCTGATGGGCTTTCCAACCCTGTTCCACTTAACTACAACACGACGAATGTCCCTCAGAACAGTTTCCAGTGTTTAAAGATATGTCACAAAATTGACACCAAGGACCTCGCTCGTACACTGACAGGATTTTACATTTTTTCCTTTAAATATTTCCCAGGAGGTAAATTACCCAAATTAGTCAATAACAGGAGCCAAAATGACTATATTTAGCCAATTGAGTGTGACACCAAGCTGCCTGACCACACGAGCCATCTCTCCCTTAAAGCCACTTTAACCCGACTGTCTACAGGCCCTGAGAGGTTGTGGTTTGCTGTGATGATGGGGAGCCACAGCAGAGGGTCACGAACTGACAGACATGGATGTAGACATGCAGAGTACACACACCGCACACCCCACAAACCTCGGAAAGAATGCAAAGTTACTGTTAACGCCTGTATGTTTAAAAAATGTTATCTCCGCTGTTATCAATTTTTCTTCAGGACATGTCATTTAAAGCAGGCCTTCCCACCGTGGCAGAATTTTCTAGCAGCTCAGATTAAAGCCATTCAGGAAAAGGAGACTTTTTTTTTTTTTTAAAAAAAAAAAAAACAAACAAACCAAAAACAGATTCATTCATTTCCTGTGGTAATGGTCATCTTGTCTCATTCACCTCCATTTTGGTGTAAATGTGGTGTGTTATAAAAATATTCAGCCTGGAACAGTCCTTCAGAGGGTCTTTGAGAAGCACTCCCTGATGTTTTCCATTGTGTAAGTAATTGATGCCTTTTGTGACATTTCAGGGGACCTGAGTCCTCAGTTTGGGAAAGAGGTGACTCTGCGGTCACCTGACATATGAAACCCCAGATCAAAAGACTTCAGTATGATTTTATAAATAGTGAAACAACTCAGGTCCATAGCACACTGTAAAAACAAGCAAATCGATTTTTTTTTCTTTTCTTTTCTTTCTTTCTTTCTTTCTTTCTTTTTTTTTTAAGGATGGGAAAGAGAATGGTCTTAGAACAGTGTCTGTCCTCTCCGAACCTCAGATGTTATCCTTGCAGAAGTTAGATTCCCCAGCCCCTTGTGATACACGTCACCCGCATAGCAAACCGCATTACTTCTGCTAGAACACAGAAGCCTCCAGAAGAGCTGTCAGCTGTAGCTGGACCAGCTGTGCTCTGAGATCTTGGCACAGGGACCTGGCAAGGTTGCCCTTTGCTATCCTGGTGCCTGTTCCAGCTACATTTGCTTCTCAGGCCATGTGCTCCATGGATGGCTACAAGCTGCAGGCTGGTTTGAGACTCGTGGCCAGGTTGATAAGAGGACACGAAAACTCACTGTGAAGAGCTGGAAGGGGAGACGTCATTACAGCCTTACATTTATTTGCAGCAGTGGGGAAGGCACTGTCACTGTCTATACAGGTCTGAAAGGTGATCCTAGGTATGGCAGGTGATCCGTGGGACCCAAAGAACCAGAAGTAGAGGGGACGAGTGGGTGGAGAGACTTCCTCTCCTTCAGACTAGGTGTTCAGCAATGGATGGTCAGGCAGCTTGATCTTGTCCCTGGAGGTGACCAGCAACAGTGGGGAAGTTACTTGGCAGGAGAGCCTGTAGGGAGCTCATGAGTCAATGATTCTATAAATAATGGTTCCTTGGATTGATACATTTGAGGATGGGCTATGGCAGGTCAACCAGCTGGAATAGATACAAATAAATGTTCCCGCAGGATGGGTCACAGAACACCTACAGAGCCCTGACCACAGTAGTGTCTGTACCTGCTAAGAAAACCCTCTGTCCTGAGCACAGCCTGCTTCCCACTTCTAGGCTGTCTACCGGGGTCTGGGCTATGCCTCCCAGAGTCTTTCCCATGACCCTGAGGTCACCTCTCCTCACTCAAAGCATTTCCAGGGCACAGGAAGGGCCCCATCATCCTTTGTGATTAGCACTCTTTAAATGCAGGCATGTGCCTGTCCTAGACCACTCTTGAAGGTTCCCTAGAAGGAGGTACATTTGGGATGCCATTGGATTTTGTTTAAGGCCCTGGGCAACCTCTCTCCACCTCAAAGCTTTGATTTGTTTCTTACAAAACAGAGAGGAATTGCTCCAGTGGCCAGTGTCCTGCGGTCCTCTCCCGCTTGCACAAATGGTGCAGGGGATGAAATCTTGCCCGAATGCTACTGTCCTGCCAAGTCACATGACAGCCAGTTCTCAGAAATGACTTCGCCTGCCCTGGGTATTCCCGAACAAATCTAAGGCAGGCTGGCAAAGCAGCTTATCTGGGATCAGCAGGAGAAGGCTCCTTCCAGACTGCTGTGTGTGGCGTAGCTTCGTCCATTTGTGACGTTAGCTCATGCTCCACTTTTAGAGAAGGGCAGAACACAGGACTGGGTCTGGTGATATCCCTGGGGTTTGTATTCTTCTAAGGATGCACTTTCCGTTGTGATTTGCTTTAGGGAAATGAGGAATGCCCTTACCTCTGCTTTGGTTTTGGCACTAATTGCTGGGTCTGGGTAAAATGACAGCCTGAGTCCAGAGAGGAAGTCTTTCTCTCCATGCCACACAAGTATGGTACCTTCTCTGTCCTCACTTCCTGCCGAGGGCCTCAGGTTTTGTGTTTCTAGAGCAGGATTTCTAATACTGCTTTTGACTAATGAGTTTCTTTCATAGTCATCTATAATTTTATAAACTCCTACAATTAAAAAAATCATTTTCTCATTTTTGCACGGCTTACATTAAAAAGATTTTAAGTTAAATATTTTATATGAGTATATTATTCAAAGATTATATTAAATGAACATTAAAAGACTATCTTTAATACAATTCATTACATAGGGGCATATTTCAACATTTTCCATTTAATAAGTGACACACAACATACAATTTCCTTTGAGTTAGTTGTGCAAGAAAGGATTAATTTGTTGACAATTTTTTTTTTAAAAAATGACACTTTTCATTCTGGGACCAAGCTATATCTAAAACATAATTAAAACTTAATTAAATGCACTGGTTTCAAGAGTAAATTCATAAAACTATGTGTGCGACCTAATGTTTAGAATGTGTGTATCTTGGGGTTCAGAAAATTCAACGATGATGCTTTTGCAACATGGATGCTCTCTAAATGAAAAGATAACACAAGATTCAGAGGCAGTCACATATCCTTTTAAATGACACGCATCAATCACAGTTTTTCTCTAATCAATAAAAAGGCAAACCAAACGATCTCTGTATTCCTGCCTCTTCCTTCCCCCACCCTGTCTCTTTCTTCATTTGATGTACTAAAGACATTCCCAATGACCTACATAAGGACTTGGATCAGGTGATACTAACTTATGGAGCTGGTAAAAATAACCTCGAGGTGAATTTGCAGAATTATCATTCCTCGGCTCCTCATTAACTTGGGGATGGCTCCACATAAACTCTGTTTCCTGTCTTTGCCACTTTTTATTGCTGAACCGGTCTACTTTGGTTGCAAACAAAACCATATCCAACAAATAACAAAGGCAGCTTAACAGCATATGACAGGCAATATGAACCAAAGTGATAAACTAATTGATGACCAGGTCTGATTTTCATTAGCTGTACACTTGTTCAAAATGTGTGCACACACAATCACTCATTCATACACATACACACAGGTACACACAGCTGTGCACAGAGACCACCCAAGTTTGATTTTAGGTGCGGTTATATCTATCCATTTAGTGAGTTTTGATACATACTTAGAATCTAGTGTATTTCCCAGCTTTCTAAACAGCAAGCCCAAATATGTATTCTTGAAGTATGGCATCTACCCATCCTTAGCTGGAGAAGGAATGGGCGGTGCTGTCATTTAAAACATGAGGAGCAAGGAGAGTGATTCAGGGAACAGCTGGTAAGTCAGGCCTGTGGTGGGTGAGAGGTAGGGAGATCTGGGCAAAGGAAGGGCATAAGAGATGGGGTAGTGTCATTAGCTGTGTCACTAGAGATGGCAAGCAGGGACTAGGAGAGGTCTGAGCTGGTCTAGAATATGCCCAAGTGAGAAGCTCCGACGAGATGCTGGATGCGGTCTGGGAATGTGATAGGTAGAACGCCTGCCGCAGCCCCTTTGTGGAAAGCTCTGCACTCTTCCTCAAAGAGGAGCAAGCACTGCTATTGTGTCACCTGCATCCCTGCTGGAGCCTGGGTGCTGAAGGGACAGACTGCCCTAGGGCTACATGGCTAGGATGCTCCAGGAAAAGGGGCAGGCCTTGACCACTGCTTCAACCAGTCACCCTCACATACCCAAGCTAGTAAACGGATGTCCTTGGTATGCCCACCGCTAACCCTGAGCCCTAGCTTCTGTGGTTAACCCAGTCACCATTAACACAGTCCCAGTTGTTGGGGGATTGCACATAGAAGAAATCAGAGGCTGTATCCCTCTGAAGGAGACGCCAGACCAGAATTCTCTAGATCCTCCGAGAATATGGGAGGCAACATTACTGTGCAGCAGCTTAGAAAATTCTCAAAGAGGATGTGAATGCAAGCAACTGAGTGGCCATGGGGTAGGACAGAAGCCGGCCTGGCCCTGAGGTCATGTGTCTAGGCTGAACTACAGCACCTGGTAGTCATGTCCCATGTCTGCTCACCCAAGCCCAGGATAACAGCCTCTGGCATTCCAGAGGGAAAAGGGAGAGTATGCAGGTGGGTGAAAACCTCAAAACAGCTTCTCTGGGGACCAGAGTCAAAAGCACAACCCAGCTGAGGCCTGTGGCTCCACAAGAGGCTGTGAGTTCAGTTCTGTTGCCCGTGCCTTCTCCCTAACCTAAGTCACCCTGGAGCTCCCACTCAGGCAGTGCTACAACAGAATCATAGTCTCCACATAAGCCCTTCCCTCTCAGTCACCCCAAAAACATCATCACCCCTTGGGATTCAGTGTGTGTCCCCTCTGCCCAGAGACCTGAGTTCCACACACCTCAAAGGCTCAGCCTGACCCACTTCCTCCCAGGTTCTCCCATCCTTTGGCACACCCACGCATAAGCTGAGCACTTCCTGATTCATCTACAGGCCTTCAGCCCCAGCATGCTCTACTTACCCCCACAGTTGTGATCTGGGGCCTAGCTGAGTCTCCTTTCTCAGATATGGGCCTCCAAGGTCCTGAAAAGCAGTCAGTAGGGCCCATTTACCGACGGCCTTTGTTGAATGACTGGAGTTTTTCATTTTCTAAGAAACGGGAACGTAAGTGGCTGGTTGGCATTTTACAGACAGAGGTGTGGGCGAGTGACTGCATCCCTCACAGGCTTGGCACAGTACAAACAGAAAATTAGAGGCTCCCAAAGGGGCAAGACATCACCAGTCAGGTTTAGGAACCAGGCCCTGCCTGCCTGCCTTTCTGCTCATACATTTACACAGAAACACTCACATAGAAACACAGACACTCATGAAACACACAGACATGCATAGACAGGCACACTCATATACATGAACACACTCATAGACAAAGATATATTCATTCACCTAGAAACACAGCCACTGATACACATACATAGTCATACATAGACACAGACACTCATACACATGAATACACATGTACACAGATATGCTCATTCGCACACAGAAGGACATATGACAGATGCCCATATTTATAAATACATAGAGAGACACAGCAGCATCACATAGACACACAAACATACTTAGAGAAACACTCAGACATAAACACCCATACGTCTTGGTTTATGTCCTGTGCTAGCTAGTCTTATGCCGACTTGATACAACCTAGTTATCTGAAAGGAGAGAATCTCAACTGATAAAATGCCTCCATAAGATCCTGCTGTAAGGCTTTTTTTTTTTTTAAGTAATTGATGGGGAGGTCCCAGCCCATTGTGAGTGGTGCCATCCCTGGGCTTGATGGTCCTGGGTTCTATAAGAAAGGAGGCTGAGCAAGCCATGAAAGCAAGCCAGTTAGCAGTACCCCCCCCCCATAGTCTCTGCATCAGGTCCTGCATCCAGGTTCCTGCCCTGTTTGAGTTCCTGTCCTGACTTCCTACAGTGATGGACTACAATGTGGAAGTGTAAGCCCAATCAAACCCTTTCCTTCCCAACTTGCTTTTCGGTCATGCTGTTTCAATACAGCAAAGGAAAGCCTAACTAAGATAAGTTGGTACCAGGACAATGGGGTATTGTTGTGACAGACCTATGCTGTTCTGGGGAGGATTGTGGAAGGACTCTGGAATTTGGGGTTAGAAAAGTCACTGAATGTAGAGAGCAGTGCAGACGATGGAGGCCTGGCTTGTGACATTTCAGAGGGAAGCAAAGACTCTACCAGGATCTTTGTGTGAAGAATCTGTGGTTCTGGTTAGCTAAGATTGGAGTCAGTTGTGATTAACAAGATACCAGAACAAGTAAAGTGAAACCTTGGCTTTGCTGGGATACTCAATGCTGAGAAATTAGCCGTGATTAAGAAAAGACAAGCATCACTGGGAAGTGTTTCCTGAGAGCACACAGAAGCTGTGTTCCAGAGGCAGCCAAGCTTCTATTATGCCACAGGCTGGCAGCCGGACCTGGCAGTGTAAGAGTCACCCAGGTGGTACTGGTTTTGAAGGCGTGTATGGGTCACGGAGAGCAGCCGAGGCTTGGCACTGTGGGAGGCCAGGAGAGGCCATTGGTCAAGTTGCAACCTCAGCAGCAGTTGAAGGCCCAGGACTGCAGGGGTCATGCAGAGAAGTTGAGGGTTGGCACCATGAAGAGAGCTCATGAGAGGTTATTGATGAAAGTGCAGTCCAGTCACAGCCGATGATCCATGTTTTGGAAATGCCAGTCCCATGGGATGCCCATTAAGAACAGTGACAGCAGTGGAGTGGGCCCCGCCGAAGCTAGAAAACTTGTGTGCGCTGCAGAGGGAAGAGCTGGAAAGTGGCCCAAGCCCTTTGGAGGAGCCCAGAGAACTGTGAGCAGTTCCCAGACACTGGGCATTCTGTTATTTACACTGCTGGGAGTTTTGCTTTGTTCAGACTGTGCCTGTGCCCTGGTTCTTCTCTCTTGAAGCAGGAAGTATTTATTTTTTTATTTTACTGGAGCCCACGGCTGAGAGACTTTGAATTTAAGACTTTGGGCTTTAAAAGAGATTGACTCTTTTAAAGGTACTGAAATTTTAATGTTCTGGAATTTGTAAAGACTGTGGGAACTCAAAAGTTATTTACGATTTTAATGTGAGATCTTGGGACAGATAAGAAAGGAAGGGTTGTGGTTTATCAGTGATTTGCGTGTTGAGCTGACAAAGGGTCAGTTGTGCTGGCCAGTCTTATGTCAACTTGACACACGTACTGAAAGGAGGGAACCTCACTTGAGAAAATGTCTCCATAAGGTCCAACTGTAAGGCATTTTCTAAACGATTGATGGGGGAGGGTCCAGCCTATTGTGGGTGGGACCACCCCTGGGCTGGTGGTCCTGGGTTCTAAAAGAAAACAGGCTGAGCAAGCCATAAGAGCAAGCCAATAAGCAGCAGCCCTCCACGGCCTCTGCATCAGCTCCTGCCTCCCATGTTTCTGCCCTGTTTGAGTTCCTGTCCTGACTTCCTTCTTCTTCCTTTGAGGAATTAACAAGCAGGCAGAGGATGAGAGGGGCAGGATTGCCAAGAACCTGACCTGCATTAACCTTCTAGCAGTGGGAAAAACCACGGCTCCCTAAGACCCAGGTGTCCAGGAGACACCATGAGATGGGTTATATTGTACCCTCGATTTCACTGATTTGAGAATGAAGACCAAATGGTCCCAAGGACCCAACACAGGATGGAAAGAGCATGGCTCAGAGGCTCAAGGAATACATCTATCCAGGTCCTGGGCACACCTTCTGTGGTCTCTGTCAAAGGTGACAGCCAAACTGGACAGGTCATTGTGGGCCCAGAATTCTTTCACGCTGTGAATCAATGAGGTGGGACTTAAGTAAAGGGATCCCTAGAGAATACATGCTATATACAGGTCTTGTGGTGCCTGCCATAACTAGAGGCCCCATTGGGGAAGAGGGTTCTGCTGGAACAAGAAGGGGCCGTGGTTGGACCTGTCTGTCTTGGTAATCAGTCCACTGTTCCACAGGCACAGAGGCGAAGCCCCTGAATAATGGACTCCACCCAGAGGAGCTGCGGTGGTTAACGGAACGCAACAGCCGGCAACAGGAACAATACAAGCAAGGTATGGCATGAAGGGCTGGGCTAAGAGTGTGGATGCCTGTAAACAGAGCACTGGGATAAAGATACATGAAGGCCTATAGGCAGCAAGGGAACCAGCAAGAGGATCTGGAGAGATCAGCCTCTAATCCCTGCTGAAACCCGGCAGTCCACAGAACAGGTTCTTTTCTCCACATAACTTATAGGAGTCTTAACTCATTTGTCAGCTGGGGCCCTTTTATGGTGAGGATTACAGGTAAGAAAGAGGTGGCAGGGATGTGGTGAGCTTTGGGGAAGGCAAGGGACCAGGATACTTGGGGAAGGTCGTCAGGTAGAGTACTGGGTGAATGTCCTGCAGTGGAATCTAGGAACTGGGGGAGTCAGTGTGGGTCAGTGGGCAGAACTGGACAGAAGACATGGACTGAGCAAGTGGGGTTCTTCAGGAACATATGATCTGCAGAGTCCCACAGTGGTTGAAATCATGGGATACCAGGTGCTGACATCATCGACCCAATGCCCGGGCAGCCAGATAATCCAAGCTGGCCACACGAGGAGCCCGGATCCCAGGGTATGGGAAAACATCCTGCATTTAAGGATAACAAACAAACAAAAGTCAACAAACACACATCCTAATCTCCGTGGCGATTGCCCAGGAGGCCACTGAGGCTGAGCGAGAAGGTGTGAAAACTTAGCCTGCCACACGAAGACCAAGCTTGCACAGGTGTTCCAACTCTAAACAAAGGAATGGGCTCCAAATCATTTTCTCTCAATGAAGTAACCACAAGCCACAGAATCCCTGGAACTGAGGCAACGGTGGCTGACAGGAAAACACGCACACACACACACACACACACACACACACACACACACACACACAAAACCCAGCCATTCCTCAAAGTGCAACCTACCAGAAGCTTTCTAGCAGGGCTGGAAGGTGCTAAACCGAGCCCTGGGCCCCTCATTAAGGTTACTGTTATCCTGAATAGTCACTCTGCTCAACATTTCTCAGGGAAAGGGCAATTAAAAATCTATTCCGAATGTAGTAAAGACATACTTTTTAGAAAGGAACTGAGCAGACATCCTGAAAATAACATGAAACACCCAAATCCCGGGGTGATTAAAGGGAGAAAAAAATCAAACAGTATGTGTCACGGACAAGACAGCGGGAGCCCTGTGGCCTCGTGCAGTCACACTGTCCCAGGCAAGGCCCCATAAGAAAGGTGGACAAGCAGTTAATATTGTGGTTCTCTGTATCCTAACTGGGACCCACCAGCTAGGGCGGGGGATGCCACTAGGGACGTGGTGTCCTCACCTTGACTCTGCTTTTACTGGCTCTAGATGTGGCAAGAATGATGCAGAGAATAAGAAAAAAAGAAAAAAAAAACCCAGGGGAAATCTGTGAGATGGCTCTGAGCTGGGTGGAGGGTGGAGCTGGTATCCAGAGAGAGAGAGGAATTTCAAGCCACACACTGGACTCCTGGAAGCTCTTTGTTGGTGGTGAGTCATATCAGCCCTAGAATCTAGAAACCTGGCTCTCTGACTGAATTCACTGTAATTTGGTTGGTAAGACAGCTTACTAGTATCTAAAAGTAGACAAAAGAAACAAACAAAACAAACTGTTGGTGAATAGGACAGGACAGAAGTCCTGAGGCTGGGAGAAAAGGAAAATCCCTTCTCAAGCTGTAGATTCTCTTATTCGTGTAGCTCTGCTATAGTTTGGACTGAAAGGTGCCCCTGAAGTCCCTGCGAAGGCTTTGTCTCCAGTTGAGTTACTATTGGTGGGTGGTGGGAGCTTTCCGGGGTGGAGCAGAGCAGGTGACCTTCTGGTCTCTGGAGACAGGCTGTTGAAGGGAACTGTGGGGCCCCCGACTCTCAGCCTTCACTCCCGTTTTCTTCCCAGTTACTAGGGAAGTTTGTTAGACCATGTGTGTGCCCCATCATGATGTAATACCTACTGAGACTCAAATTCAAGAGGACCAACTGAAACCTCTGGGACCCTGAGTCAATACACTGTTTCCCTTTCTAACTTGATTATCTCAGGCATGTGTTCAGGGACAGAAAGCTGGCTCACACAGCCCCTCTGTGAAACTAGTGTTCCAGTAAGCCAGACATAACATGACCATTAAAGGGCAGGGACAGGGGATCTAGTTTTAAGAACCCCTATAATGCAAGCTTTAGGTTCTTCTTTCTCTTTTAATCTTCCTAATACCCCTAAGGTGGAAGGCGTGACTGTCCCTGTCTCACAGACAAAATAGCTGCTAACCAAGTTAGCAGGGGCACCGCCACTCTAGTCTGCACATTGCTGTAGCTGCTGGAGTCTACGCTACCCAATGCTGGTTACTGTTGGGCACAGGCTAAAATCTAATCAGCCAAGAAAGGTCCTGTGTCAGCAACAGTTCGTGGAGGAGAAAGGGAGCATTAACAAGTGCCTGACTACTGTAAACTAGCCCAGAAATGCCAGGCTACTAAATCATACTGAGGCCTAACATTTCCAAAGCAAAGCCTGGTCTGTTGGTTCCTGGCAGTTTCCTGCAAGGTCCTTCCATAGGCCACAGGCTGCTGCTGGTGGTAGGGGAGGCAGGCAGAAGGTTGGAAGGAATTAACTCACAGACCCAGGTGAAGACTGTCAACGATGAGATAGTCCCTTCTATAGTGACTGGACACATCAGAGACTTTGCCCTATCCATTTTATATAGGGACCAGGCCCCAGTCTATTGAAAGACACAGGTGGGATGGGAAGGGAACTCAGATGAAACGGTGGGCTGGAAGGGCACGGTCTCTTCAGTTATGAAAACCCACTGCTACAGTGAGCAGGCAGGATCACACTGTGGAGAGCATGGATTATTCTCCCCTTCAGTGGGCTCTCACAGTGTGTCCATATTGTGCTGGGGTTGGGTAATACAGAAGAGAAGAGAGCAGATCTTCTACGAACTCACAGCCCCAAAGACAAGAAGACGGTCTGTGTTGTTCTCGCAGGAGGGTCATGACAATGGCTTGTTTTCCAAATGGTATTGCAAAGCTATGGCTGGAACAGAGAGATATCCAAATAGGTTCTCTTTTCCAGATGGGTGATTTTGGTCACGGGTGAATGAGAAGGGACAAGTTCAGAGGTGAGGTTATTCCAAACCCAAGGAAAGGAGATGGAGCCTGAACCCTTGTAGGAATCGGAAGAGGAGAGCTGCAGCCATAGGAAGAATGCAGGTCTCAGACTGAGGACGGTTCCAGAGTTATCTGATGGGCCTTGAGATAAGAACACACACACACACACCACACACACGCACACACACACACACACACACACACAGAGAGAGAGAGAGAGAGAGAGAGAGAGAGAGAGAGAGAGAGAGAGAGAGAGAGAGAGAGGACACGAGGCTAGGAAGAGAGGTTGAGGGTGTCACAGAGTTGAAATGGATTATGTGTGGCAAATCTTAGAGTTAATAGCAAAGACTGTGCTGATGAGGAAGACTTGGCAACAACTCTCGGGAGTGTTGACAAGGCTCAAGGATAATAAACAAAGTAAAAGAACAAAGATGGAGTCTCAGACTGGCAAGAAAAGTGAGCCTGGCCAGGAGAGGGTGGAGCATGAAGCTGGCAACCTATCTAGATATTAACCATCCTAGATGGGTAGCACAGTATCAGCTTCTAGAGGAGGGGTGCATGCCCAGGAAGTAGATCTACGGACAGAAGATTGGGACCATTTTAAATGACAGAACATGAACCTCACAGGTCAAAGGAGCCTGGAGCCCTCCAGGCAGGACTAAAGTTATGTTTGTACGAATAGAGGCCAGACTCTGCCATTGCCTCACCCACTGGGAGACCCTTTGTCTCTATGGGTTAAGGTTTCTGAACCTGGGAGAATCTATAGTGGTTGGGAAGATAATAGCTTCCTTCCAGTCTACAGGTGGAACCAGAAGAAATAAGCATGCTCCCTTAGAGACTCTGGACATCCCCAGGGACCAATAACTACAAGAGCACACCTCTAGCAGGCACCAGAGCTAGTTCTAGGGGTTCTGCATGATTTGGGGTCTGCCTCCAGAGAGTCGGCTTGATCAGTTTCAATACTCACTTCCCATTAATCTCTTCCTGGTTGTTGGTTAAATATTTTCTTCATGCTTTCTTAATCATTGCTCACGAAGACCCCAAACAGTGAGTATTATTTGCATATCAGAAATATAATTGGAAAATACTCATCATTCATTGAAGTCTGTTCTCATAGGTGGTTGCTTTGGAATTTAGACCCAGATAGTCTGGCATCCAAATCCCCAGTCTTCTGGGTCTCATGAACTCCCAGACTCTTAAAATATCTCTGGATGAAAAGTAGGTTTCCAACATCAAGTTTTGAGAAGTAACAATCCTGTGTTAAACATCAGACAGCTACTCATCTTAATAAAAGAAAGAACTCTTTCAATACACACACACACACACACACACACACACACAAACTCATATGTGCAAACAGCAAGTCTACTTGCTTCCTCTGTCCTACCAGTTTGACACCAAGACACACTTTCGATCAGATGCCATTGATGCAAAGGAGTGTGCACTGTGTGGCATGGCTGTGGCTGTAGCACCCACAAGCATGGGACTAGTGTGCTGGTGGCACAAGTTGGTAGTTTTGGGGTGTGGCATATTAGCAAGGGGACTTTCACTAGGCTAGATCTGGGAGTGCCTAGGTGTCAGTCATTTCTGGCCACGTGATCAATGAACTGGTGGTTTTTACCTTCCTCAAGACCTTGGACTACCTAATATCCTTTTAATTCCCCCTTTCTGCTGCTTGCTACAAAGAGTCCTGAGTGATGGAACACAGAACAAAGGCCAGCACTTCAAATGGAGTGCATTTAGTTTTACAGAAATTGCAATGTCTACATTTTTTTCCCTTTGGCTGCAAACCCGAGACAGGCCAGGTTCTATAGACTAGAGTTTGGGGCAGCCCTAGTCTGTCTCTCCAAAAGGACCCAGAACCATAATGGGTAAAGCATTGCCAGTGCTTGGCATGCCTATGGTAGAGGCTTCAGCTGGCCTCTCTAGCCTATGTACCCAGCCTCCATTCCCGCTTCCTGCTCTGTCCTTTATCTGAAAGGGGGTTTCCAACTGTTTGTAGCAAGGTCAGCACAAACCCCCTTTTCACCAGTACTAACAGTCCCCCCCAAACCCACTTCCTGTGTTCCTCCTGCTCTCTCAGCTTCTGACTTATTCCAGCCTTGGTCTCTGTATAAATTCCTGGCTTGAAATTGTTTTCATTCCAATAAAATTCCCCTTCAGAACCAGTCGCCGAGTCTTTCCAGTCTTCCCGAGCCCTCCATGTAAGAGGCCAGAGGCTTTGCCCATCCGTTTGAGATCCACTTTGTTTTCTGTCTTGGTGAGATGGAGAACAACCCATTTCTGTCCTCTGCAGGAGGATCCTTCAAAGACAATTAAGCCCTTCCTCAGCCTCTTTCTTGTAAAATGAAATTATCCCTAATCCTTTATCCTGTCTTCAAGAGTTCTATTTTCCAGTCCTTTTATGGAGTGGGCTCCATCCGGGAAGCTGAGGAGTGCAGGCATGGGGTTTGCAGGCATCTTCAAGAACAGCAGGCTCTTCTCAGACCGTTTGCCAAGGGAAATGACGTTACTTTTAAGCAAAAACGGTCTCAGTTCACCATTTCCTACCCCGATGGTACCCGATGGTAGCCCACCCCTCAGCAGAGCTGAACCCATGAAAGAGGAGGGTCAGCACCAGGTGAGGAAGGATTGCCAGGAACAAAACAAAGGCTGCTGGTGCCAAGCTAGACACTGCAATTTGTGGGAAGAGATGGAAGAGCTAAACAGGGAAGGGATAAAGAAAAGGAATAGATTCTTTGGGATAAAACTACCTAGTCATGAGGCTAAGGTTTTCATCATTATGCCACTTGTTTCTGAAAAAGTGGGGAGCCGTGTCATTCTTCTTCAGTCTCCTCTTATGTCTGGATTTAGAGGAGGGATAAGAAGAAGACTCTTAATAAAGAAGTGAATAATTACATATATTCTTAACTCTCTTGCCAAGGCCCATGTGCAGAGGTCATAAAGAAAACCTTAAGTATTGATGCTTTCCTTGTCCCTCGAGACAGGATCTCTTTGCTGTTTACAGCTGCATCCGTCCGGCTAACTAGCCTATGGATGAACACAAATTCCCCTGTGGCCTTCTCCTAAGGTGTTGTAGAAGCACTGTGATTATAGATATGTGTTATTGAGCCCAGGCTATGAGCAAGTTGTAGAATTCAAACTCGGGCACTCATGCTTGTGTGGTAAGCGCTGCACCCACTGATCAGTTCTCCAGCTATGACTCTTAATTAACATCTCCCCAGTTCAGTGTAGTGGGAATGATACCATGGAAACCATGTCCATGGGTCTGGAGCAACAGACTCTTTGCCACAGAGAGACATGGCCACATGGCATTGGGTTATTATTAGAGCAGGAATAGTGGGCCTGGTACTCAACCCTTTAGTGCTTCTCCATCCATGGACCAGACCCCATTGTTAGCTTCTTCAGAGAGATGAGCCTTATGTGGCCAGCTCAATGCCGGGGTGACTCTGTAGATGAATTAGTTCTACTTAAAAATGATCCCTACCATTCCTAGTCTGTTTGGATGCACACCTTCCTAGGCCTGGATGAAGAGGGGGAGGGCCTTGGACTTCCCACAGGGCAGGCTACCCTGCCTTCTTAGGACTGGAGGGGGAGGGGAAGGAGGAGGAGGGGGAGGGAAATGGGAGGAGATGGAAATTTTGAATGGTATTATTTATAAAGCAATAAAAAAATAAAAATAAAATGATCCCTACCATGACATCAAGAAGACACTATTAGGAAAATACTCACACCTTACCTACAGTTCACAAGTCACTGGTCCTGACACCTTCATAGTTCTACCAGGTTCTTAAACACATCCTGGGCCTCACCTTCCCTCAAATGAATAGAGAACTACAGGCGTTTTCCTGAAGGCAAACAAGAAAATTGCCCAACGAATCAAGTAATCTTCAAATGTCAAAAATATCTCGTATGTGAATCACTTTTAAGTAAAAGCATGGGAGTTTGGCAAGGTGACAAGCAGTGGTTTACAACATTAAAGGTGACTCAGAAACAGCCGACCGGTCAGAAGCAGAGGGAGAAGGGTGCCTGGGCCAGCCCAAACCTGCCATCTCCCATGACAGGCCCAATACTGGCCATTTTCCCATTTGTGAATGGATACCTGGGTTGCAAGCTCCCTGAAGAGGAGACAAGTGATTCTTAGAACCACATATCGATCTTTTGGGCCAGCCTTGCCAGCCTGGAAGAGAATTTCTACAGCACTGCCCTCTGACCCTCTGCATTAGCTTGAGGCTGGCACTCACTTCCTCGTTTGCCATCTGATGAATGCAGGATGATTCACTTTAAAAGAAACTGTGAAATGCTTTTTGTCCAGACCCAGGTGTTTGGGAAACTTTCCAAGATGCATCTGGTCCACGGTGATGTTCAGTGTCCCCGATTCTCAAAGATTTACCCTAGCTCTAAGAATTCTGGGCTTTTCTTTCGAGATTGTAATCCTCTTGTCTCTCTCCAGCTTTGGAAAGGGACCCATGTTGCACCATTGACCCATCTATCCGTATGGGTAGATTCCCAAGCTTGCCCTTCTCTGTGGTCCAAGATGCATCCCTCTGTTGGGATGTGGATTCAGATCAATGACATGGACTCGTTTGCATCAACTCTAAAATTCCTCAACCAATGACCTGATCCTTCGAAACCTTTCAGCATGTCAGGCCCTGGCATCATTCGGGGCGCTGGAGGAAGGCCAGCTCCAACTGTCCTAGGATAGAAACCTCTGAAGGGACTAAAGGTCACGCTATTGTCAATGTGAGTCAGAAACTATCCATGACTAAAATTTTGGCTCCTCCAGAGGTTGTTAGGAGACTGGGCCTGTGCACTGGCTTAAGTGACTCAGATTAGAATCTATCTTCCCGTTGCCAAAAGAGCCTGAGGAGACCCTCAGAATCAATCACTCAGCATTGCTGACACTTGGGAGCTGCCATTTTCACGTCTGGGGACAGTGACATCAGACGTTATCAGTACCTATTAAAATCCCAGCCCAAGCCTTCACGCCCCCATGCAAGGAGAATGAGGATATTTTTGTCTCGTTTCATCTCCTGACAGCAGGAAGGGATGAAACTGAGCAAACTCTTAGGGCATATGTAGCAGAAGGGAATCGGCCGACCTCATGGCTCTCTTCCTGAGATCCTGCTTTAACTGGATACTGCTCACCTCGGCTGCTTACCCCACGTCCCTATATCTTCACCATGACTGTCACCTGGCAACTTGCTTTTCCTCACACCCCTTTCCAAGAGACATGATAAACTCCAGCCAGAGACACCACCACATTCCCTAAGTACCTCCTGCTTCTTCCCTAAGTACCTCACAGGCCCCCACTTCTCACTCCTGACCCCTTGCTAATCACACACATTCTTAACTATTTCCTGCTCAGCTAAATGCTACTTCCTCACTAGAGAATTTGGATATCCTTTGCATTTCAATTTCTGTCACACTAATATTCTAATCCCATCAGTTTTGCCTTTTATTTCCTGCCCTGTACTAGATGTGTGTGTGTGTGTGCGCGCACGCTCGCACACATGCACGCACGCACATCATTTTTTATCCATGATGTTATGCCTGGAACACGGCTGAAGTTTAATGAATAGTTATTGAATGTCCAACATCTACGTGATGTCAAATTTAGGAAAACTTAATTTTCTTCTTGACTTAGGTAACAAGATATATTTTAAACATATTTAAATATATTATTTACTGTATTTTAAAGTTCATGGTTCTGGACTGGGCAGGGGAGGAGGGTGAGCTTGGGATAGAGGAGAGGAAGGGAAAGAGAAATTCTCTGGTTTCCCTCTCTGAACCCAGGGGCAGCCCTCAAGGGAGTACTTGGGAGTCTGGAGAGTGAGCAAGAGTTGGTAGCCAGGATTCTTTAGCTATGTGGTTCTTTGCTTATGTTCATTTTATTACATTTAGCCTTGCCACAGCAGCATATGGTAGAAGGTACACAGGAAATGTCCTCTCCCACACCCAGCAGAGCATCACCTCTGGAAATGTGGGAGGAAAAAGTCCTTGGAGGCCAACTGGGGGTCAGCATCATGTCCTTTAGCCCTTAGAATCTTCCCCCAAACCATTGGGGATGATCTACCCAAATGGACATCTCTGGCTCTCCTCACTCCTGAGTGACAGTGAGACTCATATAGCGACTGCCTACCTGCTCCCACCAGGCATTTTAAGGGCTCTCAACCCCATCTTAAATTAAACTCACTTCTCTCCTTGTACCATATGGGACTCAGAGATTGAACTCAGGTTGCCATGTCTATTAGAGACAGATGACTTTAGATGACTTTACCACCAAGCCAAATCACCTGTCCAAAGTGACACAAGTGACACATTCTCAAAAGTCACCAAAATCATCAGTCCACACTCTTACAACAAAAACATTATCTTTTTCTTCTTCTTCTTCTCCCTCCTCCTCCTCCTTTGTTGCCAAGAAGATTCTGTATGGCATCTCCCTGCCCCATTCTCCCTGTGAAATAATTCTTGGCTTTCTCATCTCAGCCTCTCTCTCCTTTGCTTAAATGCCTAAATGCCTAGTAGTCTCTCCCATGCATGCGTCCCTTCAGCTTAGCCCACCTCCCTTGCCCTATCTCTAGCACAGCTGTTCTCAACCTATGGATTGCAACCCTTCTGGGGGATCAAATGACCCTTCAACAGGAGTCACATATCAGGCAGCCTGCTCTAGCAATCCACCTATTAGACCTCTGCTGTCACAGTTAAGTCAAGATGAGCAGCCCCTGTGAATCCCACCCACTCTGAGTCCGAGAGGAGGCCAGGTCCCCGGAACAGCACGGTGTACCTTCCTTCCTGGTGTCTGTCAGTGCTGTGCAGCAATAAATATGCATTTCTTCCAGCAAACTGCAAGCGCCTAGAGCACTGGCTTTCCGCCTTCCTAATGCTGCAACCTTTCATCTACTTCCTTGTGTTGTGGAGATCCCAGCCATAAATTTATTTTTCTTGCTACTTCATAACTGCAAATTTTCTACTGTTATGAATTGTAATACAAACACCTGTGTTTTCCAATGGTCTGAGGCTCCTGTGAAAGGGTCATTCGACCTGCCCAAAGGAGTTGAGACCCACAGGTTGAGAACCACTGTCCCTGAGGGAAAGAACTGGCTCTCCTTTTCTTCTTTGTCCAGATCTAGTAACGCACACAACGCTGGGCACCCAGAAGGCACTCGGGTATTTGTTGAAGAATGAAAAAAATAGGCTTGGGTTTTTATTGAGGGCCGACATGCTGCCTGGCAGTCTGGATTCATGGGAGATAGTTACAACACAGAGGCATCGCTGATGGCAACATCCTCCTTCCGAGGAAGAGTTTCAAGCGGGAGAAAAAACAGCCTCCCCAAACTGGCATAGAAAGCAAGGAGTAAAAGATGAGTTGTTCGTCCAACAGAGGAAATGCACATGATGGGAACATTCGCAAGCCGTCTGTGTGGAATGCGGGGGGGGGGAATTCCACCCCCACCTCAAGCCATATGCCGGCGAGAGCCGGGGTAGGAGACACCCTTTTTTTCTCCACTCCTGAGAGGAGGCCTTCATGCGGAGAAGGCGACAATGCTAAGTGAACCCAGAAAAGGGCGTAGGGGTGAAGTGCCTTGATAGTGCAGTCACATGTCCGGGCATCCCTTCTCTCTCTGTTGCTCCCTTTGAGGGGTTGGTTCCCTTTGTGCTGTGAATGGCAACTGGGCGTATCCACTAGGGATCAGCTCTAGGAGCGAGGGTGTCTGACGGTTTCAACTCAAGTGGTCTGACTGTGAGCATACATCTGGGTAAAATGAAACCGGCTGCTAGCATCCGTCATCCTGTGACATCCTAGGGCCAGCTCCCGGATGATTCTTTATGACCAGTTCTTCCCACTCTTCCACAAGATAGGGCTGTGAACCCAAACACCTATCTGAACATTTTTTTTCTCCCTTTCAGCCCATCAGTCACCATGGCTGCCTGCTGCTCCAGGGTAGGACCTAAAACCAAGTCTTCATGATGAGATGGTGTGTCCCAAGGAAACCCATTTCCAGGGCTTGGGTCTAGCATCTGAAAGAAACCACATTGAAATGTGTACAAGACATAAGGAGAGGCCGTTTGCCGCCAAAGAAATGGATTCTTAAAAACTGTAACAGCTTTCTTAGATACTATGGATTAAATATACAGTAAAATTATCAGCATCTTTCCAGAGCTTTAAAAAAAATGCTCATCCACCACGCAGTAGTGGTGCATGCCTTTAATTCCAGCGTTCAGGAGGCAGAGTCAGGTGGATCTCTATGAGTTCAAGGACAGCCTGGTCCACAGGGCAACTTATGTGACAGCCAGGGCTACACAGAGAAACGTTGTCTTGAAAAACAAAACAAAACTCAAAACAAAACAAGAGAAAAGCCAAACAAAAAGCCTATCCAAAAGAAACTTCACTAACAAAAGAAACAGATTAACAGCTCCCCTCTTTGCCAGTCAGGAGTCATTAGAAAACACCGTGGGCAGCGAGCTCTTTCACACTCTGCAGCATCCAAGGAGGAGGTTTTTAAAGAATAGTGCAGAGCTCATATGAGGAGACGCACAGATGTTTACAGAGCATGTGAAAGCAGATTCAAATAAACAGAGGGAATAAATGGAAGAGCACTCTCCTGAAGGGGAAGACTCAATATTGTTGGTAGGATGTCAATTCTTTATAAATCAATTTATAACTACCGTCTAATTCAGGCAGACATCATGTAATGCTAACTCAACAAACTATTTTTTTCTTTAGTTTGGGGGGGGAAATGGTTCTAAAGTTCAGCTGGTCTATTAGTTGTATCAGGTTCAGTAGCCAAAAATTTTTCCTGGACAATAATCCTGACCGAGATAGTCTGCACTACCAGATTTAATACACAAATCAAAATTCTGTAATTAAAACAATGTGGTTTAGTACTAGGTCAGACTGGAAGGGAATAAATGGGCTAAAGCTACATGCTCGCTCGCCTACAGGAATTTAGTATAAGAAAGTCAGTGATTTAAACCAGTGGACTCCCCCTAAAAAGCCTTTTCTCATCAGAACAACAAGAATTAGTTATTAAGAAAAAGTTAAATTTCTCTTATGTCTCAAAACAAAATGAGAAACCAGGACAAAAAGTTGAATGTGCAAAATGAATCCTCAAACAAGTAGAAGAAAATGCAAAGGAACAGACATCGGAAGCCAGCAATGGGAAGAATCTTGTAGCATAAAGACAAGAGAAGCAGACACACAGAGCTGATGAACAGCACAGAGCAAACCAGGCCTTCAATGCACCCGAGAAGCCATAACTGAATTTAAAGACAAATGACAAACCAGAGAAACATCCCAGCGTTACACCAAAAGGTTAATATCCTCTTATGCATAAAGAGTTCTTATAAATCAATAGGGGAAGAAAAGATAAATATAGATAGAAGAAAAGAAAAGGACAGGAATGTCAATAAATGCTGAAACAAATGCCCTAGCCCACTGGTAATTAAGGAAGTACAAAGTGAGACCACAGATACCATTACTCACCCACCTCACAGACTCCAATTTAAAAATTACAAAAGGCAGGAGTGGGGCAAAGCGTGTGTTCACATGGTTACGGGAGGTTGAAGGAGCCTTGTCTTTCTGGAGCAATGTGCAATATAGATCGTAGTATATGCCTGCCTCTGCGGAGCTGACCGCTGTTTCCAAGAACTGATCCTAAATAAATACTCCAAAATATCCACAGATATTTGCTCAACACTCTCTTACTACAGTATATTTTAAAGTAGATTTTATAGCATGAAATAACCACATTATCTGAATATCCAACAATAGGAAATTAAATAAAACGTGGCACATTAGCATAATGAAATATAAGGAAATATAGTCTTCAAAGATAAGCTTTCTGAATGAGTAATAGCAAGGCAAAATCAATACAAGATGTAGAAGGGGGAAACAGGATGTAAAATGAGACACAGTTTCACCCCAATTCTGCTGAGGGAGAAGCACAGTAGATTGTAAAAGGTTGTTTTTATCTCTAAGTGGCAAGATTATGCTTAGTTTTTCTGTCAAAATTTTCCATAAAGAACATTACTTTTATAATTGGAAAGTTACATAATTTTTAAACGATCAGACCTATTTCTAGAATTCCATCCAAACATGACGTCATTTAACGTTCAACCATTCCATGGCCTGGTCTTGTTACCTTCATATTAACATATACAATCAGAGGTCCTGGGATAGCCCTCAGCTATCTACCAGTGATTCTCAGGAATTACTAAATGGTGGGATGATATTTATCCTACACTGATTTTAAAAAGCAAGTTGCAAAAATTCACATGCAAACATGGTACCAACTGTTTTAAAAATGAAAACCAGAAGGATGGAAGAAAATATAATAAAATATAGCCAGGCAGTGGTGGTGCACACCTTTAATCCCAGCACTCGGGAGGCAGAAGCAGGCAGATCTCTGTGAGTTCGAGACCAGCCTGGTCTACAAGAGCTAGTTCCAGCGCAGGCTCCAAAGCCACAGAGAAACCCTGTCTCGAAAAACCAAAAAAAATAAAATAAAATAAAATATACTAATAATAGCTCTCTCTCCAGACAATAGGTTTGCTAGAGATTATTACTTCACACCTGAAAATTCTACATAATAGGTAACGCTTTAAGTGTCGAAACATGCTCCGTGTAAGTCCCACCCCTGTCTTCCTGATCACTACCAGTCCCTTAAGGCCAAGTTCAAGGCCTACTTCTCCCATGAAGCACTCCTTGATTTGTTCAGACCAGAAAGTTCCAAGTAAAGCTTTGGGGTTGGACAGATGGTTCCGGAAGTAAAGGCACTTGCCAGCCAAGTCTGACAACCCAAGTTTGGTACCCAGATAGTGGAAGCAGAGAACTGACACACCTGAAAGTTGTCCTCTGAGACCTACACGTGCATAATGGCATGTCTGTGCCCACCCAAGCACAAAATAAATAGGTTAATTAAAAACTACCATCAAAGTGATTGTGGCTTCAGAAACTCCTGTGGCTCTTATATGACACTGTGGCTCTTGGGTTGACCTCCCCATCAACCTCAAATCCCACTGGAGCCTCCTATGCTACGGCTGTGAACTAGGCAGGCTGGCAGAGTCGGTGCCATTGCTGAGCGTGGCCTGATCCCCATGGTGGGGGATGGCAGAGATGATATCATGAGCAGAAGCCGTGGACTTGAATACTGGCTCCAGACCATAGCCTGCCTGTCCAGGATGAAGTAACAAAGAAAATGAGAAATGAGAAATTTACAATGTAGTAAATATTCAAAAACCACTAAATTTATCTGTTCTAAATTCTGGGCTTACACCCTTCCCTGTTCTTCTGTGTTTCGAAATAATGAGATGTAGAGGGGAAGTTTTCAGCACTGTTTATCAAACTGATGCCTGGCAATCAATCACATGTTGCTTTTCTTATTTTTCATGTTTACAGCCCCATAAAAGAATTTATGGCTAACTCTTTTGAATGGGAAGGGGGAGTTTAAATAAATTATTACTTTGGCAAATCAAATATTAGTGCCAATTAAACGAACTGGAATATTTGTTACTCGTCAGAGAAGCATCTCTAACTCTCAACGCAACACACCTTATTCTTTTTCTTTTGCCAGTTATATTTCCTTACAACACTTACAGTTATCTAAATTGCACTCTATTTAGTATCTGTTTAGTTGCCTTTTTTTTTTTAATGTCGAGTCTCCCTATGGAGACCGTATGTTCCATATAGATAGGCTTGGTTGGGTTTAATATTGACATGGAGTAGATACGCAATAAACATTTATTAAGTAAATAAAGAAGAAACTGAAGCTGGAGATGGAGAAAGCTCATTGTATGGCTGGTCACTGACCAGAGTCTCAAAATACTAGAAAATCCAATTCAGTGCTAAAATCATTGATAGATTAAGCCATGTAGGAGCCTGTGGGATCTTGGGCCTGGAGATAACTTGTAAAGGATTCCTTTGGCCCCCAGTCCTGTAGGACAAAGGAGCAAATAAACACAGACTAGCATTCCTGGCTGGTAGCACCGGCTTGCACACAGCAGGACATAGTAAGGCAGACACACGCCTCAGTCATATGCGGCTCTCCAGCCCTCTCCCTCTGGCTAACACTCTCCCTACTCCCCACACCTCTCCCCTTTCCTCTATAAACAAATCTCTCTTACAGCAGCTGATGAGAAAATGCCCTCTTGTGGGCGTGACAAGTGGACCACCTCCGCAGCGTAACCGATCTCTGAAAATGTAGTTGTTTGAGAGAATTCCTTCACTTGGTCTGAAGCTGTATTTTTTTTCCTTTTTTAAAATTCTTTGTTAAACTGCAGATACGTTTTGTGGGAAGCCATTAAACGAGCCTCCGTTCACGTCTGCCGTGTCTAACTTAGCAAGTTCTGCTGATGCGCGTTGTCACAAAGATAATTATTCTCTCTTCTAAACTTCTCTACGATTTGATAATGACTGGGTGACTTTTTTTTCTCCCCCTAATCATCACCCAGAATCTGCCTCTTTTCTGCTCCCAGGAACCCATCACCTGAGATTGACAGGCAGCAATTGAAAATAATAAAATTATGTAAGATGAGCTTGTAATCACCTGCATTTCACAAGAAGCAAAAATGCATTTTGCTCCGGCTGGGGAACAGAAAGTTTCTTCCTCATTTTAAATCTGTATCAGAGGTAAAGCCTTCTATTAAAACACAATTCTCGGTGTGCTCGCAGCCGCTGGCAGACTGCCAAGGAGACTATCATGGAGCTATTGCTGCAGAGAAGCAGTTTGTCAAAGGCACCCAGGATGCTCCCAAGAAATCAGGCAGCCTCCTGATTCTAGGGAGGGTTTTGCCCATACCTACCCCAGCTCTGCTCACCAGCTCTGCCTGCACATGGACACACACACACGCACACACACACCAGCCATCCTTTTTATGAGGAGCCACAGGAAGGAAAACATTAAGACAATTCCTTCTTTAACTATCTTTAAACACACACACACACACATACACACACTCACATACACACACACACTTATCAACCGTCAAACATACCACAACATTTGGGTTTTTTTCCTCTCCCTTTTTCCTTCCTTTCTTTTTACTGTACTGTCATTTTCATTATGGTTATTAAATTGCAAATTCTGTAATTCAAGACCTGGTTAACTGCAGCCTTTTCTTGCTGGATATTATTTACAGGTTTGTGTGACCACTTGGGGGCACAGTTATTTGAGAACACTGGCCTGGTGAGAGGCAAGCTCCTGGGGTTGAAGCCTGCTTCGCTACTGTTAAGACGGCCAACAAACCCGACTCTTTTAAGAGCCCCAAGTGGAGAAGAACCCCAGAGAATTAATTTTTAAGGAGAGTCTACGATCGCTGTGACAAACATTTTTATGAAAGATTATATGAAGCTGATTGGTCCCTCCCTTTAAAAAAATACTGGTGGTTTAATTTTTTTTTCTCCTATGCTCTGAGCTAGCATCCCCGTTTCTGTTAGTACTATTAAGGACCAACACCCAAATGCCTACTGCTCACTGTGAGGGCAGAGAAGTGACAAAGTGACAATATTAACCTTTACTCCCACAGCAATATTTCACTCTGGGGCTAGGTAATTTTTTTAGTATAAAAATATGAGAACTATTTTAATAATTTGGAATTTAAGAATTCCAAAGTAACATTATACTGTATTTCCAGCTTCCTGTGTGGTGTGCGTGGTTCAGTTTCACCGTAACTGTGTTTCTGATTTCTTCTAATTAACCATGTTTCCATCATAGTTAAAAACGATTCTTTCAACCAAACACAGGATAAAGTCACATTAAAAAGCTTCATTCTTAATTTTCAATTTCCTAGGGTCCTTAGAGAGAATAAAAAATTCATGCTCCTTTTAACACTTCACCTCTGCATCCAAATGCCTGAAAAAGAGCACGCTCTTCCCATGGTAAGCCAGGCTTTATGCTCCTTGTTGGTGCAAGGAAGACATGAACTCAAAAGGAGAGACAGGATAGGAACATGGAGAGCCAAAGACAGGCTGGACTTTCACCAGCAACTCCGAGGACTTCATAACCTCAGGTTGGCGTCCTGAAGGACTCTTAGCCAGCCTGTGGGAAAATGCACCAAATTATCTTTCCTGGGTCGGATTTGGAGGCAGAGTCATTTCACACCCTGCTGATGGGATCCCTTATTGAATCACACATTTTAAGAAACCATCCTTATTTGCATGTGACAACAGCTAGCATGGTCAGAGAGAAAATTCCCCGGGTTTGCGGTTTTCCACCCAGGACAACTGCGAGCCGTGCTGGGAGCTTGAGATAGGATCCCTGGTTGAACACTGGCTCTTCTGCCTGTCAGCTTGTTGGGAATGGTACTGGCTCTGCCTAGCCCATCTTAGACATGGCAGCCTTTTTTCTGCTTCATGTTATCCAAACTGTACTACGCAGACATTGGCCTAGATCTTCTGAGGAATGTCAACCAAAGATGAATTATATACAAAAGATGAGGCCGCCATTTCCCCCAGGAACACAAGGCAGGCCAGTGCAAGCTTCCCTTCCTTCCTGGGAAGCAGTCACCTGTATCAGGGAGTCCCTACCAGCCTACAAGGGTGAGCAGGACCCTAGCAGGCAGACAGGCTAGCAGAAAAGGGGCGGAGCAGGGGCGGTGGAAGTGAATCATTTCAGGCAGCAAGCTAGAGGCCACCTTGCTCAGCAATGATGTTATGGTTCAGAGATGTCAACCTGTGAGACCATCCTCCCAAGTTAATATCTCCACTGCAGTCACCAAGTGCGCTAGCCTTCTGAGTGCACTTTAGCATCCTGGAGGGCTGATGTCTCGGTAGTCACATACAAGTGTCTGGTCCTCTGGTTGCCATCCTTCTAAAGAGAAAAACTGACAAAATACCTTTACTTCTGGGTAGGGAGCCAGACTCCTTAAGCCAAATAAGAAAGTGGTTGGACCAGAAAGGATTCAAGGGAGAGGGCACAGGAGAACTTATGGGGTGGTGAGAATCTTTTTATTGTTTTGAATGGCGATCACGTAGGCATCTGCAATTATTGAAACTCAGTGTAATGAACACTCAGATCTATGGATTTCATTATATTGCCTCAACTGTTACAGAATAAATCAAATAATATGTCCAGCACAGTATTGGAATGAGGTATACGGCAACTACCACATAAATGTTGTTGAACTCTTGAACTTATTTTTCCCAAGATGAGTTCTGAAAATAATGCAATTAAAGAATCAACTTGGGGGTCAGTTGGAGAGACGGCTCAGTGGTTAAAACCATTGGCTGCTCTTCCAGAGGGCCTGGGCTTGGTTTCCAGCTCATAATTGTCCATTAAATTGGGTCCTGGAGGAACAAACACCCTCTTCTGGCCACCTCAGGCACTGCATACAGGTGGTGCAGTTATGCACATAAAATAAAATAAAAAATAAATCTTAGTTTAAAAAAGAATCAGTTGGGAATAATTGGAAACCTGGTTTTTAAAATCACAATAAAGCACGAAAACAAAAACAAAAAGATCTAGCCTTTCAGCCATTTTTAGACGTACAGTTCTGCGATCTTAAGTACACTCATCTTGCTGGGTAAGGACGACCACTACTGGCCAACTCCACACACATTCTGGTTTGTTTTTTTTTTTTTCCAGACAGAAACTGTAACTCCATTAAACAGCAGCTTGCTGACTGCCAGCATTCCGTCCCTCTTCCTGTGTGTCTGGCTAACTTAAGTACCTCATACGAGTGGACCCACACAGCATTTGTTCTTTGGGGACTGGTATTCCGATCACAGTGCCCCTGCATTTCACACATGTGAGAGAATTCCCTTCCTTCCCAAGCCTGGATGCAGGTCCAGCATCCTGTTGGTCCATTTATCCACTGATGGGCGTGGCTTACTTCTGCCTTTGGGAATCACAGATGCTTCTGTGGCTATAAGCCACACTGTGTGTGGGACCACAGGCCAACCTCAGCTCTCACTTATGTGTGATACATGCTCAGAAGTGGAATTGCTAGATCATAGGATAATTCTAGACTTAGTTGTTTTGAGGAACCATGGTATTTTCCACAGTGGTTGCCCCATTATGCATTTGGACCAGCAGTGAAGCTTGCCATTTCTCCACAGCCTTCCTGACCCTCGGTAAGCTCTGGTTCTGTTTTTTTGATAACAGCCATCCTAAAGTCTACTAAGTGACGTCTCCCTGTGCTTCTGGCTTGCATTTCCCTCATCATTGAAATGTCAGGATATATTTTTTGTGTACTGAGTGGCCACTGACCTGTCTTCTCTGGAGAAATACGCACTTGCATCCTTAGGACATCCTTTAATCACATTGTTGTTGGGTCAAAACAGTGTTCTTTGTATCCAGGAAGTCCTGAGAACAGAATCCTGCCCTCCCTCCTGCCACATGTTCAACCTCTACATAACAATCGTCTGTTCGCACTCCTTCTTCCCCTGTTCTTGACCCCAGATCACACACGGGTCACATCGAGCACAGAAACAAGATAATGAGGTGAACAGCTTTCCCTGTCCCCAGCACTGAGGAGAATCAAGTGGTCCAGGTGTCTACTCTAGATAGTAAAAGAAAAACGAAAGTGTCTGGAGACCAGGAATTCCGGGAGGCAAACCAAGAATAAAAACAACAACAAGCCCTTGAATTGTGACCTTGCAGTTCACTCAGTGCCCACCCACCCCTGAAGCCTCCCTTAAGATTCCTAAAGCCAGCTTTAAATTCTCTGGTGGGTGCCAGAGCAGGGCCAAGGCTTTGGAATGCCCTGGTGTCTCACGGCTTGGAAGGAGAGCTCACCATGTTTTCTGTGAGCTGGAAAGGAGAGACCACTATGATCTCTCATGGGCTCGGGGGAGAGCCCATCAGGGTCTCTCATGAGCTGGGAGGAGAACCTACCAGGACTAACAGCTAAGAACCAAGGAGTCCATCACCTTAGCTAGAACCAGGGCTGCAACCCTTGCCTGAGGACACAGTCAGTGTGGAGCTGATGCATCTTTATCTTAGCCAGACTGTAGTGAGGGCTGCTTTGGGGACACTGGTCTACCTGCTTCTTTCTTTTCTGTATCCCAGTCCGTGGTGCCTGCCAGTCTCACAAGCCAAATCTTTTCTCTCTAGGGAGCTCTGTCTTCTGTCCCATCTGACCTCTAAACCAGGGCCGAAGCAGACCTTGTCAGGCACATGGGGCGGGTGAGGAAATGCCCCTCCCTGTCATAAGAGAGACAGAGATCATACAGAGAAAAAAAAAATGACTTGGTTTCCAGGAAAATCATTTTTCTCCTCTGGGGGAAGAGAAACCGTTAGGTCTTTGTGCCATTTCACTGTGGAAAAAGCCAGCTGCCTCACACGGCATGAAGAGATCCACACACTCCTTTCGACAGCATGCCGCGTGGACTGGTGGCTCTGGCGTGTCCCTGTGGCACATCGAGGCTTCAGCAAGAGCTATGCTCCTTTCACAGTTGGAATATTTTTCCAGTTTTGATGATTAAAGCTGGCTGGAACAGCATGAACCAAATAGATTATAACATTCCACTCGCAGAAGGCTCTTCACTTAAAGGACAGGCTGGCTACGATGCTGCGTACAGCCTCCTGTTCTAACGAACCTGGCTTCTAAACGTGGTCCTTGCACCCACACTCCATGACTCTCAACTTTTACTCAGAAAGCCTCACTGAGTGAGGTCAGCATCCATTTCTTTCTGTCCCTCCAACCCAGCAAATTCAATGACAAATAAGTCCTCCTTATACCAAGGGTTCAAGGCAAGGCATTTTAACAAATTGGCTTTCGTGTGGAAGTGGGTGGGTATATTAAAAACCACCTGGGCTAGGATCCTCAGGATCATAGTAGAGAAACCAATAGGCATGCATGTGAAGGCAGGGCACAACCTCCTCGCAGTTACCAGAAATGCTAATCATGCGCTGGGCAGGAGACAGCAGGCAGCTGCCCTGCTAAATTGAGCACTAGTGGCCAAGGCAGAAGTTAGCCCACCTGTTACCCCAGTGGTGGAAAACCTAGCTTTGCTAAGGGATTCCAAGCCCTGAGTGTTCTAAAATCCTGCCCACGCTTTGACAAAACAACTGTATCTAGGTTTCTATGCTGTTCTCTAACCCAACTGTGATAATCAGCTGTGAGGGGAATTTTTTTATTTTAATTTTAAAATTTATTTATAAAATGTATTTGTTTTTATGTGTATGGGTGTTTGTCTGCATGCATACCTGGGTACCTTGCATATGTTTGGTGGCCTCAGGGGCCAGAAGAATGTGTTGCATTGCCTAGCCCTAGAATTATAGACAGTTGTGAGTCACTATGTGGATGCTGAGAACTGAGCCTGTGATCTCTGGAAGAACAGCCTGTTCTCTTCATTGATGAGCCACCTTTCTGGCCTCTTTAATTTTTTCTTTTTTGTCTGTTTCTTTGAGACAGCCCTGATTGTCTTGGAACTTGCTCTGTAGACCAGGCTGGCCTCGAATTCAGAGGTCCACCTGCCTCTAGTGCCTAGTGGTGGGATTGAAGGTATGTGCCACCACTGCCTGGCTTCTCTTTAATTTTTTTTAATATGTGTGTGCATGTGTGCGCTGTGTTTCTTCATGCATTTTGTTCCATGTGTTAACTGTGTGTATGGGGGGGTTTGATGTGTTCACTGTGTATATGGGGGTGTGTTTGATGTGTTCACTGTGTATATGGGGTGTTTGATGTGTTCACTGTGTATATGGGGGTGTGTTTGATGTGTTCACTGTGTATATGGGGTGTGTTTGATGTGTTCACTGTGTATATGGGGATGTGTTTGATGTGTTCACTGTGTATATGGGGGTGTTTGATATGTACACTGTGTGTATGGGGGGGTTCAATGTGTTCACTATGTATATGGGTGGTATCAGTGTGTTCACTGTGTGTATGGGGGTGTGTTTTATGTGTTCACTGTGTATATGGGGGTATCAGTGTGTTTACTGTGATTATGGGGGTGTGTTTGATGTGTTCACTGTGTATATGGGGGTATGTTTGATGTGTTCACTGTGTGTATGGGGGTGTGTTTGATGTGTTCACTATGTATATGGGTGGTATCAGTGTGTTCACTGTGTGTATGGGGGTGTGTTTGATGTGCTCACTGTGTATATAGGGGTGTGTTTGATGTGTTCACTGTGTATATGGGGGTGTGTTTGATATGTACACTGTGTGTATGGGGGGTTGATGTGTTCACTATGTATATGGGTGGTATCAGTGTGTTCACTGTGTGTATGGGGGTGTGTTTGATGTGCTCACTGTGTATATGGAGGTGTGTTTGATATGCTTACTGTGTGTATGGGGGTATCAATGTGTTCACTGTGTATATGGGGGTGTGTTTGGTGTGTTCACTGTGTATATGGGGGTATCAATGTGTTCACTGTGTGTATGGGGGTATCAGTGTGTTCACTGTGTGTATGGGGGTGTGTTTGATGTGTTCACTGTGTGTATGGGGGGGCTGTGTTCGATGTGTTCCCTGTGTGTATGGGGCGGTACTCATGTCCTCCTCTACCCCATCTCTTTCTTATCCCTGGAGCCAGAGTCTCTCACTGATCCAGGAGCTTGCCATCTTCAGCTATATTTCAGCAGCTGTCCCCTCTACACCCCTCATCCATCACTGGGACACATAAGGCAACACCCAGATTTTGACAAGAGTACCAGGGACCTAAACTCACGTCCTCCTATCTGTAGAGCAAGCTTTCTCATCCCCCAAGCCACCTCCCACATATTTTGGTTTTTGTTATTACTTCCAATCTGTTAAGAACTGAAATGTGGCATTAGGGATGTGGCTCAGTGGTCTATATCACATTTCACCTACTATGTACAAGGCTCTAGGTTTGATCCCCTGAAGTTAGAAAATCAAACAAACTTGAATGTGGTCCTACTATGCACAGCTAGAATATCATCCACAACTCTGTTGACCTGAGTTTCATGTTGCTCCAATTGCTCTCTGCCTTTTCAGCTAGAGGAGCCATTGACTGAGTTCTTGGCCACCAAGGCAATGTTAAATGCAACCCTAGTCTCTAATAGCTCACTCTCAATTTACCTTGGCACCAACTGTTTGGAAAGCCACTATTGCAGACACCTTTCCACTGGCTTGGAGAGACTGAGCAATGAATGGACCCCAGGGGTCAGGGCAATACTGCATTCACTAGCCAAATCTCCTCCCTGGAACATCTCTCAATTTCCAAGTAGACCAGAAATTCTACAGTGTAGCTGACCAGTAAATATCAGGACGTGCCAGGCCAGGCTTGAATCTAATGACAAAGGCTCTCCTTTGTCCCTTTAGGACCACAAATTCTATCTATCCAGAAATAACTGCTTGTTTCCAGGACTTGGTATATGCTGGTGCTGTTATAAGTGCTTTGCAAATAAGAATTCATTAATCTTAAAATGTTCAGTGCTCGGATATTCAGGTGAGCACCCCAGGGACCTCTGACCTCAACAGAAAGGCACCGAAGGCACCAGGCAGACCTAAGCCTCAGATGCAGACCCACAAGCAAACTTTTACTCAGTTCAAAAGATAAGGGTAATAAGCTAATGTGTGAAGGCATTTGAAATTACAAAAGTAGCTCTGTTTCTTTGAGTTTATTTCCCCCTTGAAGAGAAAATTAACTGGACCTCAGCTTCTCACAGTGTCACCTGTGGTAATTAGTGAGCAGTGTGGTTAAACATGGGAGGATTCTTATTATACAACAGGCCATTTAGAGTCCTTTTAGAAGGCAGATTGGCCTTGTCCCTTCTCTATGGGCAGGCAGTTGTGTAGATGACACGGTTGGGTATCTCAAACCTATCTCCCATACTCGATCTGACCTTGGGCCTAACTCATCCACAAAATGGGAATGACCTTACCCACAGCACAGGGTAAACAAGAGGATGAGGTACCACAAGACAAGGAGGATTCATTACAGGTGCCTCGCTGTAAGCTCAAGGTACCAAACACATCAGTAAGGTTCCCTCGGTGGCTAGGTTTAATGGCCATTGTGATTCAGAAGCCAGTGTCTCCAGCTGGAAGAGTTAGCTGAACAGAGAAAGAGAAAGATGAAATTGTCTCACTTTTCTCAAACCCAATCTTCACTCTTCATGGACACTTGTTAATGTTAGTAAGTGACCACAAACAAAGCTGTTAAGTCTCTCGTGTCTGGGACTGGCATTTGGTTTTTCAGAAAACAGCCGCAGCATCTTCACGCCCTTTTTCTCAAACTTGGGTGCCTTCATGGTTAAAAAGTCTCTTGATCTCCCTTCTATACAGAGAAGGGGAAAGGCAGGGATGGTGCACTACCTGGAGAACAATACAGGAGAGGCTTGCCAGCCCAGAGATGGCCAGCTCTCGCAGTGGCCGCCCTGCCCCAACACTGCTGGGTTACGGCTTCCTCGCAGGCTTGACCTCAGGTCTGAAATGAATGCCCCTCTTCCAGTGAGCCTGGATGTGCCCGAGTGGGATGAAAACACGGAACAGAGACAAAGCTGTGGTGTGTGCTGGAGGCTCTGTGCCCACCCTTTCCTGTCTCACAGAGGCCAGAAGAGAAGCAGACGGCAAACTCAGCGCTACCCTTCTCCTGTGGTGTCTGTTTCTGCGATTTGTAGTGCTTTTATTTTTCTTTAAAAAACAATGCTGTTTATGAAACACCATGACTTTTAAAATCTGCAAGAGGAGGACGCTTGGCAAGTGAGGCCGTTATGAAAGACGAGATTCTGTATCGGCTCTCTGAAGTCCCAGATATCCAGTTATCACTGGGATGATATAGTTCCAAGAGAAAATTAGTCTTCAAAGTCTCAAGTCATAAATCCTCCAAGATTCCATTTAGATTACTTAGAATTCATCAACAAGCATATTTAATAGATCTAGGCCCAAATATAGCATCTAAAATTCCACACAATGACAAACTCTGAATGCGTAACTACACAGACAATGAGCGAAAAGACAACCCAAAATGTATGCTTTGATATTTATTACCTGATACCTTCGCAGGGTTAAAACGCACACATTTTTGCTGAGGAATTTGATATGAGACACTGTGCTAACCCCGATATTAAAACTGGAGTAAGTCTAGTTAGCCTTTTCTAGGTCTAAGTAGATCTAAGTGTATACTTGGTTCTCTCTATGTTGCTTTTGTCTTTGTAGCTATTTTATTTTACACAGACTCGCTATGGAAACAGGTACCATTCAAGCCTATGAATATTGTTCTCTAGGAATAAACAGAAGCAGGTAGACTGGCCCAAAACAAATAAGCCCAACAGTGAATGTTGGCTAGATCGGGTCACCAGTGGTAGAACATTATTTTAAGGTATGTTATGTTTGTTTATGTTCTGGAGCATTTGTTTAACAATGTAAAAATGTGCTGTTTTTATTTATGCTGCATTTGTTTAACCCTGTGAAGCAGTGATTCTTTGCCTGTCTAAAACACCTGATGGTCTAATAAAGAGCTGAACGGCCAATAGCAAGGCAGAAGAAAGAATAGATGGGGGTGGCAAGCAGAAAGTATAAATAGAAGGAGAAATCTGGAAGAAAACAGTAAGAGAACAAGGAGAGGAGGACGCTAGGGGCCAGCTACCCAGCCACGGAGTAAGAATGATATATAATATAAGTAAGCCACGGAAGTAAGAAAAGGAAAAAGCCCAGAGGCAAATGATAAGTTGGGATAATTTAAGTTAAGGAAAGCTGGCTAGAAATAAGCTAGGCTAAGGTCAGGCATTTATAAGTAATAACAAGCGTCCATGTGATTTATTTGGGAGCTAGGTGGTGGGTTTCCCCAAAAGAGTAAAACATCTTACAACAAATAGTGTTAAACTCATGTTCCTTCTAATGTTATTACTTACATAAAATGGCAAGAGTGAGGCATGGTGGTCCAGGCCTTTAATCCCAATACTCATGAGACAGAGGCAGGAGAATCTCTAAAGTTCAAGGCCAGCCAGTTCTATGCTAGCCAAGGCTACATAGGGAGACCCTGGGTGTAAAAAAAAAAAAAAAAAGTTAATTACCATAGATAATGAAGTACCTCCTCATACAAACTGGTACAAATACACTAAACCCTGTGTGTACTATCACAGATGCACACAGGGCAGGGATGTGGTTTAGTTGGTAGAGTATTTACCCGGTTTGCGTGAAGCCCTGGATTCCACCCTCAGCATCACACACACTTGCGTGAGAATCGTAGCTGAAGGTTCTGTGTTTGAGCTCAGCAGTACGATGTGGCTGGGCATGGCTAGGCCTGTGGGTATAGGCCAGTTGCTTACCTCTGAGCTCCATCATCATTTGATGATGAGTGTGTGTAATCCCTACTTCATGGGTTTGATACAAGGATTAATGATAATATATGTAAAGTACTAAAATATGGTGGGCAGCCATAACCAGAAGCTATTATTATTTGATTACTGGGCTTGAAGAAAGGCTTGCTGATTGAATAATAGGTAGATTAGCTGACCTCTGAAATCCACGGCAACGCTAAAATTATGATACTAAAAATGGAATTAAAAGTTCAGAGCGTCAAATCCACAAAGGATATTTTGAACCGTTGGAATTGTGAGGCAAACCATCGTGTGCTTCTCAGAACTCACATTAGCAGATGAGGGTCCCAGACTTGAGCTGACATGCACTGACATATTAAAAAACCTAGAGTTAATGCCTGGAGGGCTCAGTGTCTAGCCCACTTTAATTGGCCCCATGACTTGCAGTCACCTCTCTGAATGGCCACGTTCCAGAGCTTTGCTACGTGGAGAGTGTCTCTGTGGGAAAGGTTTGAACAGGGTTCCTTCTTTAATTTGAAAAAATAGAGTTTAAGTTAATTTTTTGTGTGACTCTTTAAAATAATAATTCTGCATGTCTGCCTGTGCCATGGCATGCCTTCAGGATGGGTGAGCAACTGGAGTCAGTGCTCTCCTTCCACCATGTGGGCTTCGCAGCAAATGCCTTTGCCCATTAAGCCATTTCACCAGCCCAAGGGGGTCCCTTCTTCTAGCCCTGGACGGCTACTGATTTTCCTTCCATTTTCAGGAACAGAGGCCTTATGAGACAAAGGGTATTCCCAAGGTTGCACAGAGACTGGACTTCAACTGCTACATGACGTCATTACATCCAACCACTCTGTACCTCTGTACTGTCAGCAGAATTCAGCCCCCACACAAAGCAAAGCATGAGAGATTGGAGAGACTTTCGAGGGAATGCAAACAAGCGTCAGTAATACCTACTGCATTTGCTAGTTGACACTGTTTCGACTGACTGCATTTCTACCGACTTCTTAAAACCAGAGTTCTGCATTTGTTAGGGCCAAAGCAGCAGAATGCAGTGGTCTTATTTCTGGGTATATGACATCAAAGAGTGAAAAGCCTCATTTCAGAAGATATCTGCACAATCAAATCCACTGCAGCATTACACAGTAGCCAAGAGGTGGAAATGACCCAGACACTCACCAACAGACAAACCAAATAGGCACACGCCTGATGGAATACTAATCGGTCTTCAAAAGGAAGAAAATCCTGACATATGAGGCCGTGAGGATGAAAACCTGACCATAGGAGGCTAAGGGAAATAAGCCAATTATTTATTATTATTATTCTAAGTGTTTTAGTTCATCTACATGCAGTACCTTAGGTGGTCAAGTTGATAGAAAAACAAAATAGAATGGTGACTGCCCAGCACAGGGAGAAGAGAAAAACATTGACGTTTAATGGGTATAGGATTTCCAAACCACAAAGCTGGGTAAGTTTCCGCAACCTATTGCTCAGCAATGTGAGTAGGAGCACCACTATACTGTTCATGTAAAAATTGTGATGCTGGGAAATTCTGTGTTAATGTTTTATAAACCATAATTTTATCAAGTGGCAAAGTACACATATGTGTGTATAAAGACAAATATATGTCTTTATACAAATATGTGTTTGTATATATTTATCTCAAATTGGTCAACGATTTAATGGTTTGAAACATGAAGGCTAAAACCTTTAACATCTGGGGAGCTGTCCTTTTTACCTAAATGGATCCCCTGTTGTGCCCATGCTCCCGGGTTCTCCTTTAGGTGTCTGAGTCATCTCTGCAGCTGCAGCATGGAGTCTCGGAACCATTTCTATTTCACAGAAGCTACTATGCCTCATAGGAAGGAGCTCTCCTCCCTACCCTAAAGGTGGGAATGCACCAGCACACGGACGCTGTTCCCAGCAGCAAATGTTGGAGATTCCCGTGATCAACTATCTATATCAAACTTCAGTTTTCCTGGTTTCAAATAGTGTCCTTGAAGACAACCCGTAGAGTCTGCCGTTCTGATCCCAGACTCGAAAGCATGTGTGCAGCTGCTGAAGGAAGAGTGTTGGAGTTTGATTTGAGGATGATAGTAAGGAATTTTGACATATACTTCTACTTATTAATCAAATTTATTATAATGATTTTCTATGGTAAAAGCCATCGTATGTGAAATATCTTGCAGGAACCACCTAACTGTTTAAGCATAGCAGGAGAGGCCCTTAGATGTTTTGTGAGCAATAAAATAATTCCTCTTCTGCATCAAGTAGAAATAATTTCCCAGTTTCTAATATTTGTGTCGAGATGTGCCCTAGTGCCAAAAAAAGTCAGTCATTGTTCACTGTAACTACGCCAGTTTGGCCTCATCCACAGCCGTCAAAGGCTGGATTTCTTATTCGTGGTGTTTCTTCCTCCTCCTACCCCCAAGTAGGTGCTTAGTTGACTGATTATAGAATCGTAAGGTTGGCTATAATTCCATTTCTCGTTCTGACTTTGAACTTAAGTGTTCCAATTACTTTGCCGGGTCCTAATAAGTCAGTAGTGTGCAAATGCTTGCCTTGATATTGCTGAAATATACAGGGCTGTGATTAGCATGGGATTGCATCATTAGAAAGCAAAGTTGAAAGCGGATGAGTAAAATCATCGCTTGCAGTGAAATAAAACTGCCTGTTCTGAGGACTTACAATGTTACTGTGATCCTAGAGACACTTGGTGATATGACTAAATATTATATTTGGAAAAAAAATCCTCTGATGTTCCGGAACCTTCTGACTCTATCCATTTACTGGAAGAGAAAAGATCTTACAGAAGGACAAGCCCACTTTAATACACAGCTTTGATGGCTCTTCAAGTCCAATAGAGCTAAAGACACAAAAGAATCCTGATATCACAAAAGGGGGGAGGAATGGGAAAAGGGGATAACAAGGACGAGGAAAGGGAGAGGAGGGTAGAAAGGAACTTTAGTCAATTCTGTTAGAATAAAACATAAAGTTAGAAGGCTTTACAGTAAGCCTGTGGGAAAAAAGAAAAACAATTCTCTCTCTCTCTCTCTCTCTCTCTCTCACACACACACACACACACACACACATACACACACACAACACACACACGTAACAAATGAGATACTAAAAAACTACATCAGCACTGATGATGTTTTCTGAATTGACTCCTTTTCTTCTCTGTGTTACTGAGAATCATGTAAACTTTTGGAAACTAGGTAAGGGAGACCAGGAAATGCTTTCAATTAGGAACGAGCCACAGCCAAATCAAATGATAAGTGGAAGGGGGGAAAGATGGCACAACTGAAAATGATGCCAAAGATTTATAAGGTTGATTAAATAAACAAAACCGGAGTGGATTGCCGTGGAAATGTATGAATATTGAAATAGGCAAGATTTGAATAGACTAATGATATGCCTCACTTCGACTGACAGTGTTGGTAACAAGTGTGACACTCCATCTACACCAGCATCTACGCGGCTAACATGTTTATTCCTAGGAAATAGGGGCTGCATTTAATGACTCCTTTAGTATCGCTTACAAGCAAAATACGTCTTCCAATATTAAGAGAATACGAACTCAATTCTCATCTACTTAAAAAAAACACAACAAAACTGGCTTATGCATTTGCATTCTGGATGTGAGGAGCCACAGTTAGCTGAAATCATTCATTCTTTTGGGCTTCTCGGTGGTCTTTGTTCTAATAAACCCCCTCACAAAACTGAATTCTGGTGTGGCTTATCTCCCACACTTAGTATTTGGAGTATGACCACCATTCATTAGAAACATAACTTAAGAGACCCAACATTAGGTCCCTACCCCCACCACATACAGAAGAAACCAATAAACCTTAATCTATTTGTTTCCATGGCTACCATAGGATGTTTTATTTCAGTAAAACTCTTAGGTATTTCGTTTGGATTGTTGCTTGCAAATGAAAGTTGGAGACTGATTCATTTCCTTAACTATAGCGGAAATGGGACGACTGGTCCAAAGACAATGTTTTTCTTCATAATGGACTAATAAGATCCTTGTGTAGAAAAGTTATTAAAAATGGCTAAATGCATCAGCCCATAAGCCATTTATTAAACATTATTAAATTCTTGTAGGGTTTAAGGGCACACATGCTACTGATTTCCTGATCTGTAGCAAGGTGATAAATCTAATGCACTCCAGAACAATATATGAGACCATAGACACTGTGACCCACTGCTCTATACATGTAGGAACATGCAGACTGGGTGTCAAATGGATGCATGACAACCAACCCTTAAATTATGTGTTTAGCAGATACGTTTTCTCTAAGTGTCATGACAAACAATATGTACAGCCCTCCCTCCCGCCCCAGTGAAAAATAATTTAAAAGTTAGCTCTCCATCTCTCCCCACCCTTAATTTAAATTTAAAAAGTCAGGAATGAGATGGGCTAATTAAATGTGCTGTCATTCATCCCGCCCAAACGGAAAGAATTTCTCAAATCTGCCCTCCCCAGCCTGAGTTGGCAGTAAGACCACTCGGCAGAGGAGAAACTCTGTAGCGACTAGACAAATGGCTTTAAAGAGAATGAAATGAGGATAAATACAGCTGTAACCAGGACAGATCCACAGATCCATCACTGCAAGAGGAGTCCGAATCCTAGCGATGTTCAGCTGAGGAGGGGCTGGAGATTGCAGCGGCGGAAGAACCTGTTTGTCCCAGAGCTGAGGAGTGGAAGTTTCTCGCAGCCGGCGTCCTCCACGTCTAGTCCCTCCGGCGAAGAGGTCTCGCCTAATGCTACATAAATATCTGCGTTCACGATTCGCCCCGGGCGCGCCGCGTCGCAAACACCACAGGGAGAGAGGATATGCTTCGCAGAGCCGCGCGTGTGGCAACAGCGGCTGCTCCTCACCCATCATCATCCCTGGGGACCTATAGGAGATCTGTCAACTGACCGCCGCTGCCTTTCGATTCCAGAGGCCAGCGATGAGAGAGAATGTGCTTCTCAGCAGGCGGACCCAGGCATCCAAGACTCAAGCTTTGCAGTCGCCCGCTCCTCTGAGAACAGCCGCAGGCAGGCAGTGCGTCTCCGCCTTCCCCAGGCGATGCACACCGAACCTGCCCCAGGAACAGCCTCGGACCGAAACTGGGCTCTGGGCTCCGCGATCTGGGCTGAAGCGAGCACGCCTCTCCCCCCTGGGGCCTGGGGCCGACACTGCCCAGCGCGGGCACCCGCGCGCGACCGCAGATAACCCTCCTGCTTTCGGCCAGCTCCAGGCCACAGAGACCCGGACGTGAGCCCGCGGCCAGACCGCACCGCCGGTGGCAGTCCGGGAGCGCGGCCACACTCCCACCTACGTGTCTCCTGGTCCACTATCCCACACATAAACAAGCCCTCCCCACTCGCCACCACCTCCCCGCCCTTCGCATCCCCGAAGCTGTCCTCCCACCTTCAACCCCCGGCTGGAAACCACAAGGTGTCAAGGGAATGAACCGGAGGTCACAACACAGTCTGTGTGGGTTCCATCCAGATGATTTTCAAGCTCTTCTACCTTGAAAGTTACTTGGGATCCAGTGAAGAAACCCGGTCCCCAAATGCTGGATCTGAGAACGCGAGGGGCAGAACCCATCATCTAGCTTTCCTTGGCACACAGGCGCTCACCTCCTCAACCTGCAGGGCACACGGCCGCCCTGGGGACCAGCTTTCCGGTGCTTCCTGGGCCCCCGGCACTGGGGCCCTGGGCCGCGCAGGGGGAGGTGGCCAGGAGAGGGACGCACACGGCCCAGCCCGGCCCAGCGCTACCCGGCTCCGATGTCATACTCGCTTCTAGTACCTTTGACCACCACGACAGTCCCCCCCCCCACACCCAAGGCATTCCCTGCATAACACACCCGGAGGCAGGAAGTTTTTTCCCCCTTTTATTCATCCCCAGAGCAGCGCAGGCGCAAGGGTTTCTGCAGGCTTGCGAGTCCAGACGCGGGAGGCTTCAGCTCCAGCCGCCACCGCTGCCAGAGCCGAGCCCAGCATTCCGGGCTCCGGGCCCCGCTCCCAAGTCCTGCCTTGCCCAGTAGCTACAAGGACCCCAGGATCCTCCCACACCCCCACTCCGCATCCTAAGAGCCCCAACCTGACTAGGCTCTTACCTGCGGCCGTGCCGCTCCGGCCCCGGCCCGACGCGCAGAGAGCCCAGAGTCGCGGATGGGTGCTGGAGGGCTGATGGATAGGGGACGGCGCCGGCGGGTAGCTGTAGCTGGGGCCGCTCGCGTCCTGGTCGGGAGAAACGGATCCAGGTCCACCTCCTCGCGTTCCTGCTCTCCGCCTTCTCCCCCTTTCCCTCCTCCTCCGCCGCCGCCTCCCGGCAGCCCAGGGAGGATGCCCGGGAGAGGGAAGTCAGTCCTTCTGCCTGTCAGCCTGCGCGGCTATGCGCGGTGCGGCGCGGCTCTCATCGAGGCGGCGGCGGCGGCGGCGGCTCCGGCAGCATCGCCCCCGCCCTCTCCCCGCAGCCGCGGCGGCCGCGGGGTTGGGGCTGGCTCCCGGCTCGGGGCTCGGGCTCCGGGCGGGGGCTGAGCTCAGGTTCGGCGATGGCCGGGGCTGCGGACGTGCGCTGCGGAGCCGAGGCCGGGGCTGAAGCTGCGGCTAGATCGGCGGTGGCAGGGACAGCGGCGACGACGGCGGCGGCGCGGGGGTTGGCGCGGCCGCGGCGCGGGGACCATGCTCCCTTCTGGCTCGCTCCTCTCCGGGTACCGTCTGCTTTAGCTGCGAGGGAGGCGGGCTTCGGCGCGCAGCCAGGGGCGGGCGGAGCCAATCACGGGCGCCCGAGTAGGCGGGGGCGGAGGGTGGGGGAGGCGGGGCGCCCCCGGCCAGGCTCAGCGCAAGGCTCCCGGGGCCCCAGGGATCCCCGGCAGTAGCGCGCCTGGCCCCCGGCTCAGTGCCAGCGGGTGTGTCCATCGTCGGTCCGCCGCCCCCGCCCCCTACAATGACTCCCGGCTCGGCCGGCTCCGTGGCCGCGCCCGGCAGACTCACCGCGCGTGGCTAGGCTGCTGGGCCATGGCCTCAGGCTTCCGAGAGCTCGGGGGTTGAAGGATCCTGAATGAAGGGATCTTCCCTTCTGCTCTCAACACCTGAGGAAACTGGTGGAAAGTTTGAGAAAGAGAAGTCCAATCATCTTTCCGCTTCCGCCCTCCCTATGACACTCCGGCCACGAGAAGGAGCAGGAAAGGTCCCCATCTACGAAGGACCACCGCGAGCCACGCCAATCCTGTGTCCTTGCATCTGCCTGACTGCTGAGCATCTGAAAACTTTCCTCTTTTTACAGACCTCCCTGGGTTGTTCAGACCACACAGGCCTGGCTGCCTACTCTAACCCTCCAGAAGCACCAGCCAGACAGCCCTCCCAAGATCCACTCTGTGTCTTCCCCTCTTCCTCCGCATGCTGTCTACGCAGACCCTAACTGGAACCCTAAGAGGAAACTTTGGCTGGAGACCTGTGGCTACCCGGTGTGGGCCTTTTCATCTCGCCAGAGCGTTTCTTTTCGGTACCAGTTTTCCTGGGCTTGCTAACTCTGCAGGTCTGTCTCTTATTTCTAGTCGCCCCCAACCTCCCCCACGCTTGTTTTGAGATTCAGAGGAAAAGCCTTTGATTCCCCTCCATCCTCCAGGCCAATCTGAAGATTATGGTCAGTGGGTTCATTCCCCCGCTTCATTTCTCTTCACCCATAACCACCACCACCCCACATACCCAGGAAAATACTCTGAGGCCTAAGGTCTGGTTAGAAATTGAGGATGGGTGCCTGTAATAGGGGAGGGACGTAACTGGTTCTTAGGTCTGATCTGGGAGGGCCAGCCTGTGGAGGCTTTGCCAGCATCCACTCCTGTCTACCAGAGAAGACAGAGAACTTGTCGGTGGTTCTTCCTCTCAGCGGCCTCCTGTGATGTCAGCTGCACAGCTCTGCTGTCTTGGCTGTAAACTCAGAGCTGGGGTTGTATATCCTTTAATATCTTGTAGGCAGCACCATATAGTGTCATGGCTGATAAATAATAAATAATAATAATCTACTGAGGGTAGCGGGAGAACTGTCAGCAAAGAAGGAAGACACTGGGGAGATGGTCCGATGGTGTTAGAGTAACTGCATTTCCTGGAATAAATGTCAGATAAAAGTTTTGGTGTATGAAGGCTTGAAAGCCTTGGGCTGGGGGTATAGAGTGCTGGCATTCAAGAGGAATCTACCTCCACAACAGGTAATCCAGGACAGCTGGTGTGACAGTAAGGCCGTGACAGAGGCTCTTCAAAGGGAGATGGGGAGGATTGAGGGAAAAACAGCTCCCAGAGGTCCTCAAAGTACACCTGATGGTGACTGAAACACCTGAAGGTGATTTGAATAGTAAGTTGGTGAGATGGCACATGAGGTGGAAGCCAAGCATACATAGTAGGGAAGAAAGCTGGGATCACTTGGGGTTCCAAAGAGATGCACAGACAATATCCCAGGCAACTCAGTACAAGGAGAAAGAGAATGAAGCCACGGACATGCTGGTTCTGTGGGATGCTGTCCTCTGAGATGATCTGTGTGTGCACACCAACAGTGACCACTGCAGGACTCCACCGGCTGCATCCTTAACGCTTTCCTGTATAGTAGCTGTGGGCATTATAGAATGTGGCAAAGGTGTGTAGGGTCTGAAATAGGTTAAAATCTGGCAATTTGGACGTGTGTAGTTTCTGACCAATTGTTTTGAACAGTCCTGAAATGAATGAAGAAACAGTCCACTCCAGGAATCCTTTAGGCGAGACTAGATTTCTCCCAGTTAACTTGCTAAGCATTGACATAGCAGAGAGGCAGACTGGAGAAATACCGAGGGTGCAGAGTCTGGAGTGCTGCAAAACCTCCAGGGTTGGAGCTTGATAACTGCTCAAAAGGGGGTCAGAGTGTCCGGGGAAAGAGGTGACCTGTGCGGCTTAGAATCACAGAGGGCATGTCCACACGTTCCTCATCTTTCATCTGAGCCTGAATGCAAATAGGATCTTGAGAAGCCACATTTCTTTTGTGGAATTCAGTCCAGCTATGAGCTATTTGCTGTGAAGCTTGCTATTTATACAAAGGTTTGCCCCCTGTGCTGGTTAGGTTTTTCGTTTGTTGTTGTTGATTTGATATAAGCCGGACATTTGGTAAGAAGGAACCTTGATACCTATACGGCCAGTAGGAAAGTCTGTGGCTCGTCACGTGTGGCAAGTGTCCCTAGGGAGTCCAGAAGAGGCTGTTGGTCACAGTGGAGACCTGTACAGGATGTGGAAGGTTAACCATGGGTTAACCACCAAGGACTGGCTTAAGTCTAGGAGGAAAGCTACATTTGCTGTGGGTGGCAGAGCTGGAGAGGTGGTTGGTTCTACCCAAATCGTTCTGAGCCCAGAAGGTTGCGAGTTCAAGATGTTAGACATTGTGTAATTTACAGTGTTGGAGTTTGGTTTAGCTTTGCTTTGATTGTGACTGTGACTAGTCTTCCTTTTTTGGGGGGGTTAAAAAAAAGCACTTAAAGCTGTTTATTATTTATTTTATAGGAACTTACAATTGAGAAGCTGTGGAGTTCAAAAGAGAACTTGGACTTTTAAAATGTTGAATTTTTCTTAAAAAATGGTTATACTGAGTTTTAGACTATGATAGTAAAAGGAGATCTTGAGATAAGTCAAAGAAATGGTTATTGGTTTCATAGTGACGTGTTTGTGTTTCAGACTGACAAGAGATCAGTTGTACTGGGTTTTGTTCTTGTTTTTGTTTTTACCAACTTAACACAAGTCAGAGTCATTCAGGAAGAAGGACCCTTAACTGAGAAAATGCCTCCATGAGATTGACCTGTAGGCAAGTCTGTGGGGGCACTTTCTTGATTAATAGTTAATGTGTGTGGGCTCAGCCCATTGTGGGTGGTGCCATCCCTGGGCTGGCGGTCCTGGGTTCTGTAAGAAAGCAGTGTGAGCACGAGGAGCAAGCCAGTAAGCAGTACTCCTCCATGGTCTTTTCAGTGTCTCCCTCTAGGTTCCTGCCTTGAGTTCTTGTCCCGACTTCCCTTCCTGATTGACTGTAAACTGTAAAATGAAATAAGCCTGTCTCTCCCCATTTGCTTTTGCTATGGTGTTTATCACATCAATAGAAAGCCCCTGAGGACAGCCCTGGACAACTCATGAGCTCTGTTTCATTGGAATCATTGTAGTTCATTCCTCCATTCTCACTGCCCTAGGGCTTTGGGTTCATGTTGTGTGAGGAATCTCTTACTCGCTTTCATAGATCTCACTTATGTCTAGATCTCTTCTGGGTTGTGTTGGTTGTTTTCTGTTTCCCTCGGACAAGATCCACATTTGGCATGGATCTCTCTGCATGGTACTTGGGAATTGTTGGCTATGCGTGTGCACGGGGACCTCTCTGGCCATAGTTGAGGATTTCTCCACTGGCTCTGTCGGGTGCATTCCCATAGCCAACCCTTCCTGTGCTGACTCACAGTTGAGTTCTAGGATCAGGATTAATATGCATTCCTCAAGTGGGTGGCTTAGGAAAGAATGGACTCCTAATACGTGGGGAGGTACATTGGAAATCTCCTACTTAGAGCATATGACATTCTTTGGGCGGCCAAGCAGACAACAGCTTTGTGCTGGAAAGTCCCTGCTCTTATCTACAGGAAGCCACCATCAGGATGACCAGGGAGTCACATACACCTCTGTGCCAGGATGGACTTCTCCCTTTATTTGTATCTATAGCAACAACCTCAAAGGTGGTGGCTACTGCATGCGGAGCACTGTGCCAGCGTCTCTTATTAATGATACCTTGTCAGTCATCACCTGCGGAATTGATATTATTTACTGCCTAAGTCCAGGGAGGGTAAGACGAGCTCCTGCGGTCACACAGCAAGCGGGGAACAGAGCTGGAATTTCAGTGTGCTTACTTCCAAGGCCATTGGTCTCTCCCCCATACACGCACTGTACTGAAAACACTAATGCAATTTCTTTTGCTGCCGACCCAGCTTCTTCCCCTTGCAGTGGACACTATTCGTAGTCTGTTCTGAACCCAAAACGGGAAACAGCTTTGGAATCCAGAACACACGTGTAGACGAGGGGCAAGTGTCTCTTTGATTAGTGAATGCGTGGGTTCCTTGGAAGAGTGGAAGCCTCGTCAGAATCCTCAGGTTCCACAGGACATCTGTCTCCAGCAGTACAGTGGATATAAACAGAGCAGCTGCCGGGCTCTGCTGCCTGGAGTTTGTGCTTCTGTCACAAACCTGTTTTTCAAATATAGTGCTTCACTAAAACCACCCCTACTTGGCATCTCAAGCTTTAATAAATCCAACCTAACCAACTGTTCTTCCAGGGGCTAACTCAGTCTACAAAAATCTGTTTTGCACCTTCTGTGTGTCCTGCAATCCAACCCCACACCATTGATTGAGACGGGAAGCTAAATCCCAATTGCTGAAGTCTTCCTGGGGCCACCTTACTCTGTGATGGGTCACAAAGGCAAGTGCCAAACACTTAAGCTGGGGACTATGTAACTGCATAAGATAGTTGGTTATCACCATTTCACCCTGCTTACTCCCCCAAAGGGATTAAGGCAACTAAATAACAGTTTTGACTTGTTCTTGACAAGGGTTAAAATAATGACAGTGTTAACAAAGAAATATAGTTAGTGTTCAGATGTGGAGGAGGGTCTCCAGATGTGAAGGGGAGTCACAGATGTCCCGAAGAGCAAGGCTGCTCAGGGTGGCTTCTTGGAAGGGGCAGGGTCTAGCAGATCTGGGGGTGGATTAAGAATTATTCTGAACACAGTTTCTGAAGCATCACTTATTGCTAAAAAATATTAGGGGTTGAAAATGGAAGTATAATTCCTCTGTTGCCTGAATCAGTGAAATATTATATTCTAAGGCTCAGAATGGAGCTGAAGCTGTCTTTTTTTTGGATTCTTAATGGCAGGAATTCAGCACCTTTTTTAGTACCACTTGTTTGCAGGTGGCAGGAGCGCTAATTAAACAGAGCCACTAACAATTTTCCTGGGTGGCTCTGACTCCCAAACTGGCAGGAGACATAGTCTGTGTGTTTCTGAGAGCAGCTTCACTTCCCATGGATGCTGTGACGTGTCTACGGAGGAGGAGGGGTAGTGATGAATGGATGCTGCTCAGAGCAGAGCTATTGGCTAATGAATTATTTATAATGATCAAACTTCAACTTCACTTTTCAATGTTTAAGAAGAGGCCAGTGTTTATGAGAGAGTATAAAAATAAAGCCCAAATGATTGGTAGGATCTGGGAAGGGAAATTTAATTGCATTTTGGAGGATTCTTTTACTCACTGAAGCCTGTTCAGTAAGGATAGAATTCGTGAGACTTTTGAGAGAGGATTGAGCCCCGATGACTCCTGACATTTCTTAGCTGTTTTTAAGAATAAAGAGGCAGTGAGCTTGCCTGCCCCTGCTGTGTTCCGGAGTTCATTGATGCCACTGTTTGTCAACTCCCTCTGGGCTTTTGGCAAGGTCGAAGGCTGGGATCATATCATGACTGACCATTCTGAAGCCCAGAATTAGCCCAGAGGCAGAACAGTGGCCTCCTATCTCGAACAGAGACCCAGATTGTTCTTGTTTCATTTGTCCACTTATTTATTACTTTTTAACAATGTTATTATACATGTGCATAATATAATTTCATCATTTTTATCCCCCATCCCTCTCTTGCTTCCTTCTCTTCCCTTCCTACTCCTCCTTTCCAAGTTTCCCTCCCTTTTTCATGTCATTTGTTTGTTTGTTCTGATTTTAGTGACCTGTTGGGTTTAATTAGGGCTGTTTGCAAGAACATGGGTGGGAGGTAATTTACAGGAGCAGGGCTAAATACTCAGTGGCTACAACACCGAAAAAAAAAAAAAAGACTCACCCACCCATGGCCAATTCTGGGTGGTGTAGACCTCGTGAGTCTCCCGCCACTCATTCTGGAATGTTGACAGCACCCATCTTGTGTGGGCCTTGTGCAGGTAGCCACAGCTGTTGGGAGTTACCAAGTCAATGGTTATGTCATGTCAGAAGGCAGACTTCAAACCACTCTTTCCCATCTTCATGCTCTGTAGTCTCTTTGCTCCCTTTTATTCAATAAACAAAGCAGTGGATCTCAAACTTCCTAATGGTGAGACTCCTTAAAACAGTTGCTCATGTTGTGGTGACTCCAACCATAACATTATTTTCATTGCTGTAATTTTACTACTGCTATGAATCATAATGCTAATACCTACTATGCGACCCCCGTAAAAAGATTGCGACCCCACAGGTTGAGAACCACTGCTTTAGTGGCATGCTCCCTGGTCATCACTGGGATTCAGACTGTATGACTGTATGTCGCAGTCTCTGTGTGCTTTGGAGGAACAACAGGCAGAGGCAGGGGGATCTTAGTATGCAGCTTTAGGCAGCAAATTGCATTTCTATCAGTCATTTAACAAATGGAGCCTGGGCCAAGGCTTTGTCTAAGGAGTTTCTGCTTGTCTGCACTCCCAAAGCAGAGGTATTTTGTGGCATAGATACAAGTAACAGGAATCCTTCCTCTTGGGGATGCATCCTTCGTTTTCTCCACGAATGGGAAGCCTGAGAATGAGATGCCTAACAGTGGGGTTTTGAGATCCATCTGTGTTTGCGGAGTCAAGCATCTAAAGTTTCAGCTGCTTGGGGATCCTTTGGAATATGTATGTAAATTCTCACTTCATCTTCATATTGATCTTTATCAGAATTTCTGAAGTTGCACCATGCACTTTCTGTACAAAGGAGCCCAACAGGAAGAATTCCTGAGTCTGTGGCCAGTGGAAAGATGAGCGTCAACAGCGTTGTGCAGAGGCTCTTGAAGCAAGGTTGACAAAGGTAAGAAAAGATGACTCATGGAGCTTCAGTAAAGGCCATTGACTGTCCACTGCATCTTACCAAGTATCCTAAAATAGCCCCAAATCTGTGATCCAAGCCACCATCTGGTCCAAGAGTACCTTGCTGTAAAAAATAAAAAAAAAAAATGAGATGCGAATTCTAAAGGATAAAGCAAAAGACTCCGCAGCTTGCATCCCTAGAGGATACATGGGCTTCCCTTACTAAGGGAGCTCTTCTCTTGGATGCTTAACCAGTGGCTGTTTCGCTGAAAATTCCACTCACGTACAGCAGCTCAGAAACACATTATTTTTGTTTATCTAAGACTTATCACTTACCGACTTCTGAGAGGTCCGAAGCAACTCATAGGTTAAAACACTCAGTGAAAGGAGGTCTTCAAGAGTGAAGTAGAGGCGACGGCACCTGAAAGGAAGAGATGGGGAAGAAGCCTCAGGCCAAAGTATAAAAAGCACCACAATTAGGCGGTAGGGGAAAACAGGGCAGCGGAACCACGTGTCTGATTATACCAAAGAAGGCACTTTTTTTTTTAAATCATGTCATAAAATGTTCTAAGTGGAAACTGTTTAAACTCATGCTATTGTCACTGGAAGAATGGAATATTCTTGAGATGAAAAGGTTTCAGTCCAAGCATTCTGGGGTGGGGGTGGGGGTGCCGTGCTACCACGCTACCAAAGCCCTATGTGTTACTTGAAACTTTGAACACTATTTACCAGAGGATTTTCATTAAGAGACCCTGATCCTTTATAGATTGTTTTGTTGCAGATTCAAGGAAATGAAATGTGTTTCTTGTACATGGCTGTGCAGATTCCTAGACAGCAGCAGGTATCTTTTTAGGGCATCTAAGCCCTAAAAATGTCACTATAGTTCCAGACAATTTCAAGATTATCTTGAGAGTTAAACATTTGGTAGCAATAGTTAGAATTTAAACATGAAAATAGATTGGAATTAGAACCACTTGGACATAAGATTCAAAATCTGAATGTTGTTTGGAATCGGGGTTCTTTGTATACCAATTGACAGGATAAATTTGATTCAACAGAACTTAAGATTTTAAAATGGTGGCAGCTAGAATCTCATAATTATGATCAAGACTGTTTTGTTGGGAATAAGGAATGACATGTGGTGGTACATGTGTATGTGCTGTTCAAAGGAGGCAGACCTGTGAGTTCAGGTGATAGAATATAAAATAAAGATGTACCAATGATGAAAATGCCAATAACAGCAGACATTCACTTAGCAATTACTACATGTCAGACACTGTTTAAAACTCCTTTTTTGTTCTTCCTTTTTAAATGTTAAATTGTTTTTCTTAATCCTTCTTAATCTACAAAAGATGTAGAAATCAATGAGCCCCTAGTATAAAATTTTCAATTCTGATACACAGAGAGAAGGGAGATAGCCTGCCATTACCAGGAAGTCTGAGCAATCCAACAAGTAGAAAGTAAGGTTGGTTCCTTGTAGACACAAGTCTCAAACCTCCAAAAGGAAGTTAGACTGTACCTTCCCCCAGGTAAAGCTCTGGACTGATGCTTGCTTGTCTGGTACTAATGAAGTCTGACCTAAAGTTTGGAAATTAATGTAACAATGAGCATAAGAGAGACAGTTGTATTAGGCATCATCCAAAATTCTTAAAATAGCAAATATTTATTATCTTGCATGATACCAGGAGTCCCAAATATAGCCATCTAAATGGCCAGGGATTCTGAACTCCTAAGACTGGACTGGGACAAAGGACTCATTTCCAAGTTCATGCATGAGACTATTGGCTGTAGGCCTTAGGCCCTTGTTGATGAATATGTCTTTACATGGCTGCTTCAAGGTGTGGAAGTGTGTGTGTGTGTGTGTGTGTGTGTGTGTGTGTGTGTGTGAAAGAGAGAGAGAGAGAAGTTCAGAGAGAGCATCTTGGAGGCTGGCCATTTCAACTGTTATCTTAGATTCCATTGTGTCCATTAAGCTGAAGAATAAGTGTTGGGGGATGTATTTCCTGGAGCTCAAGAATTCGGGGTTTTGAGTATCATCAAAAAGTAGGGAATGCTAAACTTGAAAATGGAGATGGCTCAAGAAGGCAGGGGTGATTTTAGTAGAATTCTTAACACGTAATTACTGGAGTTGCAATGCCTGTTGTTGCAATCCTAATGGCTCACGGGGAAGGTCACCTTTGAGTAAAGTGGAAACGGGGAAGAAGGGGCATAAATACAACAGAGTCACATAAACCTTTGCTAATTAGGTTAATCAAGGCAGCAAATTGTAAGTACAATGAAAAGCTTTTCTTATTTGGCACGAGCATAAAATTTTATTTAAAAAAAAAAAGGGAACAGATAAGTGATTGCAGAAAGTTGTCTAACTGTAAGGATTTCTGCAGACCAAACTCTTTCTGAGTGCCACCATGTACCAGGCAAGGTGCCAGGTGCTGAGGATATAGAGATAATTAAGAAAAGGACACTGCCCTTGAGGATCTCCCTGTCTAATGGGATAGCAGACTTAAATGAATGCCACTCAGCATGATCAATACCTTAATGAGATGCAGTCCCGGTAGAACAGGGAGAAAGAAGGCTTCATCAGTGCCCCCTAGAGGTAGGTGAGTCATGGAAGACCGACTTTGCCCAAGAAGCCTGGAGAGTAGGAATTTGGCAAGCAGACAGAAGGAGAGAAGGCAGAAAAAGCAACAGCCACCCAGCATGCCGGTGGAACAGAACACGTGAGCAGAGGAGCTGCTGGTGCTTTCTATGATAATAGCAAGTCAATCACGGTAATTTGAGAGGAGCATGGAGGAACCTGGAGGGGCATGGAGGCCACTTTGCAAAGAGCCCTGGGAATCTGAACAGAGTTCAGAATGGGCAGGGCAGAGCTGTGCAAAGCATGCTCCACGGAAGAATCAAGTGTGAATCCTGAAAATACATATTGCCACGTCTAACCCCTCATCCACTTTGGCCTAGTCACCTTAAGTCTCTTCCTGCACTACACTACACTCCTCAGCCTCCTTTGCAGCTAGACTACATTTGCCATCATCCTTTGCAGCAATGTTAAGCTATTTTCTATAGCCTCCTTTGCAATTAGGTGTACTCATGTGACTGAGATCTAGCCAATGGCACGCAAGTAGAAGAAACCTGTGCCTTCTTCTGTTATGACCTATTAAAATTTGACCTCCCCCTTTTCCATTCCCCCTTTCCTCTTTTCTGTGTTGTTGTAGACGAATACAGGTACCGTAGAAGTTCAGTGTTGAAAAGTGACAGATCATCAAATTTGAAGAAACCTTTGGAGATGACTGTCCACAGATCTAGGGCATTCATCTGGGTACTTTATGAGAATGTCAAATAAATTCTGTTACTGTGCTACCATGCACAATGGGATGAGTTTTTAACACCTACTCTTCCCTTAACACAGCACTTGTCTCAGGCTCTGAGAAGAGATTTGTAGGAATATATATATATATATATATATATATATATGGATATATATATATATATGGAGAGAGAGAGAGAGAGATAGAGATAGAGATAGAGATAGAGATAGAGATAGAGAGAGATAGATTTAGGTACCTCAGGAGAGTTTGAGGCAGACCCAAGCCCTTGCAGGTTTACAGCAGACCAATTAACACAACGCTATTGACCTTGCAGAATGGGGAGGAGAGAGATTTTTGCCTCCTTATCTTTGCCAAAGAGAACAATCAGACTGAAAAAGAAAGAACTTTGGTAAGGGAAAATTGAAGTTTGAGATGAGTAGAGATATTCTAACAGCACCAAGCTGCTGTAGTTGAGCTCAAGCCTCTTGGGCAGGACAAATTACACTCCAGGGAGTAGGGAGTAGAGAGAACTCACCGCTGAAGATGGAGTATAGATCTTCCACTGGTAACATTTAAGGACTGTAGAGACTGAGAGAGACTGGGATGCTGGAGGTGGCAACAAAGCCCTGCTTTTTAAAGATGGGAACAGAGCTTGCAACTATTGAAACAAGTTTCTCCCCTCCATCCTCATTAAATTCCCTGATCAGATCATTGAGGATGATTCATGAGGAAATGAAAAAAAAATTGGAGCAGAACTCTCTAGAAGCCAAAAGCAAAACCCCAACAAAGTAGTTGTATTCCCAGTTATGTGGTAGACTCATGTACTGGTTAGTCTTTTTGTTAATATGACATAAGCTAGGGGCATCTGGGAAGAGGGAACCTCAGCTGAGAAAATGTCTCATTGTGGGTAAGTCTTGACTAATGGCTGATGTGGGAGGTATCAGAAAACTATAGGCAATGACAACCCTGGGCAAGTAGCCCTAGATTGTATATATATTAAAAAAATCAGGCTGAGTAAGCCACAGGGAGCAAGCCAGCAAACAGTAGCCCTCCTTCAGTTCTTGCTTCCAGGTCCCTCTCCTGCTTGAGCTCTTGCCTTGGATGCCCTCAATGATGGATTATGATGTAGAAGTGTAAACTAAGTAAACTCTTTCCTCCCCAAGCTGATTTTGGTCATGGAGTTTCAGCACAGCAGTAGAGAGCAACCAAAGCTTGCTAGATTCTTACGTCAGAGAGCTATTTTAGTTAGACAGATACAAGGCAGACCAAGGTTGGATACTAATTAGAGTATCTCATGATGAATTTGTGCACAAGATGAAGGACCATAGGCCTTCCATACTTGTGAGCAGAGCAAACCAAGGATCATAACTACTGGGGGGAAATTGAATCTACATTGAACACGAATGTGAAAAGTTCCTGCACCCCATAGGCCTCTCTGTTGACTCAGCAATCCAATCAGACCAAATCAATCGAATTAGAAAGAGCCCAAGTTTAATGGGTAAACCTCTCCCAGATGATTTTCTGGCTTCGTAGAAAGGAGATGGGAAAGAAAGACCAAGAAAACCACTTGTCTATTTTCTGGGTTGGGGGGAGGCAATTTAAATATTCTGTGGGAGTGGTCTTGAGCATCTCTGGGGGAGAAGCCGTGTTTGGTGGGCTTTCAGAGGCAAGGTAGGGTTTGGGGAAAGAGAGATGGCAGAAGGGATTAAGGGAGAACTTCTACCAGAATATTTCAGACTCATTGGGTATATGGATGCCAGGGGCTGGGGTGGAGCTTCCACCAGAACCGAATGGATTAATGTTTTTGGTCATTGTTCCCTAAACACTATCACACAAGTGACTGTTCACATTTCATTTACATTGCATTAGGTATGAAGAGCGATCTAGAGATGATATACCACATGGAAGGGCACACTCGTAGATGGTATGCAGCCATGCCACTTTGCATGAGGGATTTGAGCATCCTTGGGTTTTATATTTGCAGAGGTCCTAGAATACTTACCAGGACAGCAGCAAACAACAACTGTAATTTTAACTGCATAACAGAATACCCAATAGGCAGATTTAGAGTTATTTTATGGCCACACTCAAATATGCTGACCAATGGCACTATAAAAAATATATTTGATATCATTACTAACATTACAGACATGGATGGCTTATTTCGTAGTTAACATATTTTGAAAAGAAATGCAGAAAATACTTTTGTTGACACGATAAGGCCCAAAGAACAGAGTAGAGTACTAAACTAAATCTAATGGTATGAGATTCGACAAAGAAATGGTAGCATTAGACATCTAAACCTAAAAGAGTTCCCTGTGAGGTCAGGGTGAGAGCCATCAGCTACAATACAAGAGAAGACATCAGCTACAATACAAAAGATTACAGCACATGTCGTCATGGCATCAGTCAGCTGTGTTGTTTAGCTGCTCCAATTACAAAGCCATTGAAGGTATGATTGAGGGACTCCTGTTGGAGGAGCTCTCTAAGTTCACCAGGGGTCTTGCCCTATGTGGAATTTAGTTATGATTCCCCTTTTGTACGTTACTGAAGATATCCAGAGGGTGCCTACCTGAGTTTGCCTGGTAGAGATATCAGGTGGGTATCAGAACCTTTTCATTTGAAGAGTAGCTAAAGAACTGAAAAAAAGTGGGTCCAATGTCCAGGCAATGCAGAGGTTATGTGAAGCCTCTGGGGCCACCTGAGACCTGTCCATGCTTCTCTGAAGGGGTATCAGAAGCAATGGGTGGTGTAAGAAAGTTCTTCTGTATTTGGGTTACTCTTATTGGTTGAATGAAGGACTGCCTGGCCTATAGGAGAGGACACAGCCCTTAGGTGGGCGGAGTAGACAGAAGGGAAGGTTGTGAGAGAGAAGGAAGTGTGGCAGACACCATGATCCTCCAGCCCAAGATGGATGCAGATTAGAATCTTCCAATAAATCACCACCTCGTGGTGACACACAGACTTTTATAATGGGTTAGTTTAAGATGTAAGAGTTAGCCAAGAAGAGGCTAGTGATGATGGGCCAGGCAGTGTGTTAAATGAATCCAGTTTGTGTGTAATCATTTTGGGCATAAACTAACGGCCATGGCCTGGAGCCAGGCGCTGTGAACTAAAGGACCTGCATTCTTCTCAGGTGCCAGGAACACAGCCCCCACCTATTACAACAAATGGGGCTGAGGAAAATGGCCCAGTGGGCAATTGTGGTGCCTCTGAGAATGGACTCTCTATACCATCTGTCCGCTGCCCACAAGAAATGGTCTGCCCATAGAGAGAGCAGAGAGTAGATGGTCCCTCTGTGTGATGACTTAGAGGAGAAGAATGACTGCCATCCTTCCAGATATTACTGGTCACCGTTTCTAAGAACTCAAAGTGTGCCTGGCATCAGCTGAAGCAGGCTCAAATGCTCTGCCTGGTTTTCCTGTGTAGTGTAGCAAATTACTACTGGACCATTGGCTTGAAAGACTGCAAGTTCTATGGGAACTCTAACTTTAAAGCATCCATAAGACCTTTCCTCCAGCATACTCTAGGGGAGAATCCATCCTCTTGCTTTTCTAACTGCAAGGGTCTCCCTGCATTCATTGGTTCCTGGCCCTTCCTCTCTCATCTTCAAGGTTCACAGAAACACATGGCACGATTTTGGCATCTCTGATTCTGACCATCCAGCCTTCACTCAGAAGGACTTTTGGTATTGTATGGGTTCATCTGGATAGTTGCAATTTATCATGAAATTTAAAGGCCTTGAGACCGTATCTGTGTAGGTCCTTTTCCGTGTAAAGTAATATGGTCGCAGCTTTGGGGGAATTAGGAATTAACATGATAATTTAGAGAGCCATTATTCTGCCCACCCCTGCCCTTTTGTATATTGATTTAGTTAACTTAAGCGCTCAATGCTTTTAAGTGTTTGGCATTGTTTCCACTCAGAGAGAAACAGCTTGGGGAGGTTGAGTTGACCCACCCGCAGGGTCCTGCTCAGGTGTGGCTGGGATTTGAACTTGGTTCTAGCCCATTGTCAGCCCTGAACCACTGTGTGATCTTGTGTGCTCAGCCAGAAATTTCAAGCCTTAACAATCGCTTTTTCTTTCACAGTGTTAATTTATTCATGACATTATTGAGGTTTATTTTTCTAAACTGTAACATTAAGTCAGGCATCTCTGGTTAATAGTAAATGTAACCAGCCTCGTCTTGCTTTCTTTCTCCTTTGCATCTTCAGCTGGCAACTTCTTCCCCTCCTGGATTTTTGTCTCCCTGGGCCTTCTCAGACACGGGAGTTTGGAACAGTGTCCGTTTCTGAGTTAGGATCTGACAGTCTTTGCAGACTAGAGGTTACACAAGTGCAAGCCTTTGTTTTCGAACCCAAAGTAACAGTTATCAGGAAGAGCTCCCAAGGATTCTAGAAAGGCTGGTGGAAAGCCTTGCAGCTCTTCAGGGCAGCCGGCAGTAGCAGTGTTGGCATCACATGCTGGGGTGGGAGAAGTTCCTGCGTTTCCTGCCCAGGCACTCAGGCCCTGCGGAGTGGGCAGTCAGCAAGTGTCCTGCTCAGGCCCCCTGCCCTGGGACATTTACGTCAGAGCGCCAGTGGCCTGATTTACCCCCATGCAAAGCAAGCAAAGAAAGCAAGTGAGGGCCTGTTTTTACGAATGAGACCCTGAGGTTCAAACACTGGTTGTTTGCCTAACCAGTTCAGAGTGGAGAGCGAGGCAAGTTCAGGGACCTGGGTTCTAGTCTGTCCCTGGGGCAGAGAGTGTGTCATGTCTCTTCTCTGGTCTTCTTTCTGACATGTTCCTTTTTGATCATCTACCCACAGCCCGATCTGCCTATGGATTGCGGGTGGACTGGGCCCAGTTGGATAGAGACAGGCCTTGGGCACATACACGGGGGGGATGGGAGGTGGGCAGGATTTCAGGAAGATTCTGCCAGCATCAAGTAGATGAGTGAGAGTTCTCAGGGCTCAGGAAGGGATGTCTTGGAGTCAGGAGCTGTGTCCAGGCTGCGGTAGGGAACGGTGGTTGAGAGCCTCCCTACCCACTGGGGTGGGAGCTTGTTCAACTGTGGGCACTACCTGACTGCCTGGATCAGTGGTTTCTTGTTGGTTCTTCACATAGCAGTGCCACAGAGTGGTCAAGTCCATGCTGTGGGCTCCACCACTGATAAAGGCCTCAGAGTCTAGGAAGGAAAAAAAAACAGTTTTTTTTTTAAAGTATACTTTAAAAAAATTAATGCCAGATACTAGGCTAGAAGGACTGAAACTGCCCTTCCTATTTTGTGACGCATACTGATACTGGATACAAGGAAGAACGCAACACAACTCCCTCAGATAGATCAAATGTTACCAGCCAAAGACTAAAACCTCAGAGAATCAGACAGGGTGATTTACAGTGAGGATGAAGAAAGCAGCAAGAGCAACAGGAGCTACTGAAGGATCGCTGTGTGGGAACTCCGAGCCTGCTATGCCAGCACTGGGTATTAAGGCTATGACAGGAACATGCACATGCACACACATTTGCATGCACACACATGCATGCACACACATGCACACACACTTGCACAAGCACGTACACGCACACGTGCACACACGCACAACACGCATGCATGTGCACACACATGCACACATCCTCCCATCACACACGTACTACCGCAGCTTGAATTCACGGCCTCACGCATACTAGGCATTTGCCACTGAGCTGCACGCTGACCCAGAGGTGCCACTTTTAGAACTTGTTTGCCAAGGGGACTCCATTTCTTAAGGCCCACACCCTTCTGCTCTGTTCACTGATGGCTTTATATCTAGTTCGATTGTGGCCCCACAGCACACACATGTATAAAATATATGTAGGTCATATCCACCCCTCATTTAACCCCTCTAACTCCTTCCTAGACCACCTCTATACCCTTCCTCTTTTCCTTCCTTCCCTCTCCTTCTCTCCGTTTTCTCTATCTCTCTTTGATAGAGTCCAGTCAGTGCCTGCCATATATGTAGGTGTAGGGCCACTTACTAGAGCATGGACAACCTAGCATGGGCCTATCCCTCGAAACAAATTGACTCTCACTTTCCAAGGCTCATGACCCCCCTCCCCCATACTGGGATGTTGAGTGACTTGGTCTTCTGTAGGCACATGCAGGCAACCACAGCTAGTGCAAGCTTATGAACCTAACTGTCCTGTCACGTCTGGTAGACAGTGTTAGACCTGGTACTGTTGGACCTCTGGCTCCTACAATCTTTATATCCTTTCTTCTGCAATGTTCCCTGAGCCTTGAGCAAGGACAGAGTGGGATATAGCCCACTTAGGGCCGAGCATCCAATGGTCATTTGTTTTCTGTGCTTTGGCCAGTTGTGAGTTTCTGTGCTAAGCATCGTCTCCTGTAAGAAGTTTCTCTCATGAGGGGCTAGTGTTAATCCTACACTACGGGTATAAGGGCAGGCATTTAGAAGGCCGTTTGATACTATGTCTGTTTAGCAAAATTGAAGCGTTAGTCTAAATAATCTTAATAAGTAAAAACTTAAAGTCAGACAATGAGGTAAAAACCTGGAAGATCAGAGAACGAGGATCAGTTGCCAGTTGCTTCCTTCCTGTCTCCTTTCTCCATCCAAAAGGCTGAGATCTTGTCTACACCCCATCTTATTACTTCCTGTCTCCACCTCCCGAATGCTAGCATTAAAGGCATAAACCATCACCACCCAGCTTCTATGGTTACTTAGTGGCTAATTCCACCCTGTGATCTCCAGGGAAGCTTTATTTGTCAGAACAACACAAAATTAATAGTGGTAATGTGTTTTCCCCCTGGGACTCTTCAATCTTCCTGTGTGTGGGTCTAACCAGCCTTTGCCTGGTGAGCACCATTCCCTGGAATGATCCATCCCAACAGTCAGCATATCAATGGTAGGATGGAGGAACGTAAAATAACTTCTAAAAATATTTAATTGATTTTCTTTACAAAATACTCGATTAAGTGACAATTTATTTAACATAAATCCGTCCACTTGAAGTATGAAATGAAGTGGATTTGAGTAAACTTATAGAAATGTGCAACTGTCCCCACATCCAGTTTCAGGACATTTTAGTTATCGAGACAATAATTTACCAAACAATACGGTGGGTGTGAGCTCACTGGGGCGCCTTGAACACCCATCACCTCAGAAAATCTGTCAATGTATCTGGAGTAGTTACTTCACGGAATACTTTTGGGGGCAAAAGAAAAGTAGAATTAAGCCAGATGGAGAAGAAGCCGTGTGCTTGAAATCTAAGAAATCATTATCTATTTTGTGGATCACTTCATTAATAAGCAGATTATTACAAAAGTAATTATTTCAGAGCTGGGAAGTGCCATTAGCCCACACTATGTCGGTGCCTGTTGGGACATACAAAAAGTCTTTGTAATTTGTTCTTCAGAAATCAGTTACACCCACAAAACCACTCCAGTCAACGAAGGAGATCTAAGTCTGGGCAAACCTTCTTTACCATGGTAAAAACCTTCCTTATCATGGTAAAAACCTTTGTTACCATGGTAAAAACCTTCCTTACCATGGCAAAAACCTTTGTTACCATGGTAAAAACAGCTTTACCTTTTCCCCTCTTCTTAATTTAATTTCTTTATTTCCAGTCAGATTTTCTTCCTCTCCAGAAGTCACTATTTGGGTGCAGGACTTGTTTGCTGAGAAAAGCCCCAACCCAAAGCCTAAAAGATGCCATGTCATCCCCCAGGTCCTCTGGAGTGGAGAGGACACTTAATTGTGGGTGTTCCCATGGTTTCTACAGCTCACACCCATTTTAGGAAACCTGACAGTCAGCTGGGCCTAGTGGTGTAGTCCTGTAACCTTTGTTGTTCAGAAGGTTGAGGCAAGAGGATCACAAGTGGAAGAACTGCCTGGACTGCAGAGCGGGTTAAAGGCCAGCTTGAACAATTTAGGGAGACCCTTCTTCAAACTGAGAAGAAAAACGAGGCTGGGATGTAGCCTGGTGGTAGAGCGCTTGGATAGTATGCTTGAAGCCTTGGATTCAAACCCTAGTGAGGGAGAGAGAGAGAGAGAGAGAGAGAGAGAGAGAGAGAGA